>CM077148.1:195923606-196260345 GCA_039583875.1 Platanthera guangdongensis
ATTATTTAACCCTGGACTATATGATTTACTTCGGCATTCCCTATATGATATACCAAACAAAAATTTTTTGACAGATATGTTTGTAACCCTCAAGTTAACTTGATTGCAAGACATAATTTGCATATATAGTATTACCTTCAGACGTAGAGCATAGCCTAAGATGCCACAAAACCCGTAAGACACTATCGAGTCGGTCTCGACACGCACAGACATATATTTATTTATTCAAGAGTAAGAACTGAAGTATGCCTTAATGGCCCGACAGAATCGAGTGGAAGGGTCATCATAACGAGTAAAAAATCTCCGAGAATAACAAACTGATTTTCCCAATTGCTCACATCAGCGGGAAGACGTTGCGGCGTGATGCCTGCTTTAAGAAACAGATCTTCCTCACTCCAACTATTCTCAACTCAATCAAAGATATTTTATAGTTTCTCTAAACTCAATTGATATATATTTTTGTTAGTAGTTACACTACAAAATGTAAATTGTTATAAAGATATTTCTCCAAGATCTATTTTAGGGTGGGGCAATTGAAATAGCATGTTCAAGAATGGGGATGATGGACAAGACAAGAAATAAAGTTTTTAGATGTTAGTTTTTTCTCTTGTTCTCTTTTATAATTATAATTATAATTGATATAAATGTAAATGAATACTATATTTGGGTTATTTACCAGGACCTCCTCTTGAAGTTTGCATAATTACAACTTGCATCACTTAACTTTCAAAATTACAAAAACCTCCCCTCATTATTTTCATTTCATAACTTCATGCACAAAAGAAGCAACAATACCAAGCAAGAATAACTTAAAGTATTCTAGTGCATGCATGGTATGGATTGTAAATGTAAATTTACAGGGAAGATCTTAAGTGGATGGAAGTTCATCCAATGCTTTGGGTATATCAAAAGTCAATCATTAAAAAGAGCAGCCCGGTGCACAAAGGCATCCCATAATAGTGAGGGTTCGGAGAAGGGTCCCACCATAAGGATAAATGTAAGCAAATCTTGTCTTGCATTATTGCAAGTTGCTTTGAGGACTGAACATGTGATCTTAAGAAGCTAAAATATTACTTTAATGGTGTGAAAATGATAATGTGCTAAAATGAGATTGAGTGCCAAAAATAAAGTAGAGAGAGGGTGAGATTAAGCTATGAGAAAGGTGAACTAGGTGAGGACAAGTGATATCCAGAGGGATCTTTTTGTGCATGGATGTTATGAAATATAAATATAGAAATAATTACCCAAACTCCCCTGTAAAAATAGCATAATTAGTGAGAGCACCGCTCTTATTTTCGAAATTACAAAAAAATCCCTTAAGTTTTCATTTCATTACCCAAAATCTCCCTTGATCTTTCCATTTCATTGCATTCATGAAGAAAAATACCCCTGGACACTGTTCACCAAGGAGGTGTTTTTGTGCATGGATGTTATGAAATTAAATCTTCAGGGGAGGTTTTTGAAATGAAATGAAAACTTTAGGGGAAGTTTTTGTAATTTCGAAAATAAGAGGGGTGCTGTCAGTAATTTAGCAAAGTTAGAGGGGAGGGTCCCGGTAAATGGCCTATAGATATATATATATATATTTTATTATATAAAACAAAAGGCATATTTGGAGACATACCATGAAACTCATCTGGACCGTCGATCACCAAAAAATCGCTTCTGACCATTGAATTTAAAAAACCAGACCTGCCAATATCCAAATCTCCAAACCGAACACTGTTCCAAACTCCAGATTTCCCGATCTCCACATTCCGCCTCCCGTACCTTCACGGGCTCACCCGCAGCCACTGGCGGCCTGCCCGGCGACCACCCGGGAGTTGTCCGGCGGCGAACGGGCAGGCCACCGCCGGCGGTGGCCCTGCCCGTGAGCTCAAGTTTAACCCCCAGCGGGTTCGCCGGAGGCGGCGAACCCCCCGGTGGGCGCCGGGCGGTGGGCGCCGGGCAGGCCGCCGGCGGCGGCGGGGGGAGGTGCGTGAGTGCGTGAGGTATCAGGTTTTGTTTTTCCTTTTTTTTATTTAATAATTAATTAAAGAATTTATATGTTTTTATAATAATAAAATTATTTAAAAATGCTTTTAAATATTTTTATAATTAGGCTTTGCACGCCGGGGGGTCAAGCGGGTGAAGCCCGCAGCGACGCATTGAGAACGGGCTAAGCCCGTTCGAGATGTTAGTACGTGTTGTGTGTGGTATATATATATATACACACACACACACGTGACAATACTCTGATTACGGCATTGCCCAATGATAGCGGTCCTGCCGCTTGCAAACACGCGGGAACCACCAGTTGCTATTTTTTCTTCTGAGCGAGATTTTGCAAGCGACAGAAAGAGCACTGTTTTTACTGTAAGTAAAAGATTTTGTCTACATTAGAGCACATATTTTAAAATTAAAGAAAAAAAATCAAAACATATAAATAAAAGAAATTAGAATTCAGTAATAAAGATGGGTAAAATCAAAAAGTCAAAGTTTAACCAATTGATGTTTTTCCTTCTAATATAGTTATATAATATATATATATTCTATATATATATATATAATATATATATATAATATATATATATATATATTCCAAATCATTTACAAATCTATATATTTTGAAATCAAACAAAGAAAAAAAAAGAAGAAAAAAAGACATGAGGATCTTCAAGTATTCTTATGCTCTACTTTCCTGTCCTTCCAAAAGCAGCAACAATCACTAAAGCAAGACCATATATGCATTCCAAAACAAAAACTGTTAAAATGGCTACAAAAAGATAATAATCCAACAGACTGAAGAAAAACTATTTACTGGAAGCGATTACCAAAACGCAGCCATGTTGGTTGAAACATAAAGCTATGGAACTGCTCTCCTAATAAGCTTAATTCCACTCAAAGTACTGATCAGTTGCTAAAACAAAGAAAAAAAAACACTGATAAAGAAGATGACTACAATGCTACTGTGGAAATTCTTAGCTAAAATGATAGAAGCTTCTTTAGCTGGAGGAGTGATCCTGTTCTGAGGAATAAAAGAAACTTTATCCTTCGACAAATAACTCCGAAGCTCTCCAAACACTACATTCCCGCGCAAACAGCGCGTAGATCAATGCGATAATGCCCGAGGATCCGTGGCCTCACCGCGTCTTCGACGGACTAATCCTGGCGAGTTGGAAAAAAGAATCAGCCAGAGAATCACATAGGAATATATGTGAGATGGTTGTTGAATGATGACTGATGATTTGAGGACTTGCCTGATCGGAAGAGATCCGAGAAGCATACCGCTGCAGTTTAGAGCTAGAATTGCGCTCTCAGCCTGCAATAATGATAGATGTAAAGAGTGATGTCGAAAAGGTCGATGTTTGGAACCATCTCATGCTTGGCACGGTAAACCCGTTTTGTGGACAAAATTTGTTTTGTATATTAAGGGAATAATCATATATGAGTGACATTACCAAATTAATATAAAGCTTCAGATCATTTTTATTTATTTATTTACTCAGCAATTTAAGGTTATTGAGATTTTTTCCTTCTTTTCTTGCAAAATGAACAACTAGAATTCTATAGGGGTAGCTCGGTGCACAAAGCGCATCACGCGTACAGAGGGTCCGGGGAACAGTCCATCACAAGGGTGAAATGTGAGCAAATCTTATCCTGCATTTTTGCAAGAGATTGCTTATAGGACTCGAACTCAAAGTCACACAGCAACACCTCAACAGTGCGCCAAGGATCCCCTTCAACAAATAGAATTCTTTTCTTTAAAATGCATGTAAATCTATATAGAACAGAACAGCACGTGAAGAGTAGTAAGAAGTTCACAAAAATAAATTACATCATTTTAATATCACTTAGATTACATATTTGTATTTTACCCCTGATATATGAATCGACTGGCGGGAGCTGGCGGGAGCACACGGTCTCCCACCATGTTCAAAGTGTGGGGGCAGTACCCAGTCGTCGCCCGACATCCTATCCAGGCAACATTACCGGTTTCCTCCCTGCAGCGAAAAAAAACTCTTGCATGGAGGACACCATGCGAAAAACGGGATGCTTCGCCTCTGCACGCTGCGCTAGGAGGACATAGTGCCCTCCTGCTAATAATGTATTTAATAAGAAAATGTATACATGTATCTATGTAAAGATTCATACATCTTATTATAAAAACCATTTCAAACTGTTTGAAATCACAGAAAACATTCATTTAAGCTCTATGAAAATTATAAAGAACATCAGTAACAAATCACATTTTCTTCAAACAATATATTAAAAAAATCACATTTTCTTCAAACAATTGGTTAATTCATAGAGAAATTGTTGATGCAATAGATAATTTTAACTGGGTTTATTGTTTGTCCAGCTACGATAAGAAAGCCCATGCTAATAATAAATTTAGAGTGATGTTATAAGCAGCCCTAATATGACTATTCACACCCACCAAAATCAAAATTCTCTAAATATAATTGCAGTCCTATGTGACTATTCGCACCCAAAAAAAAATAAAATAAAATATCCCTCTAATATAACTCCTAAAGCCAGAGATCCAAAAAAAAACGCCTGAAACTTTTACATTATCATTCATCTAATGCATGAGCGCATAGTGAGTTGTAATATACGTAGTTAATTCCAAATTGATCATTTTTGTACTGACCCCGGGTTGGAGTAGTTTGGTCTTTTTCCCCTTTTAGATTTTTCCTTACTCAAGTATATGTACGAGTAAGGACTCTCTTGAATTATTAGCGCAACATTATTCTTACCACTTGGTATCAGAGGGGAGACCGAAAGCCTAAGTGTGTGGGCAGTCTCTCGTGATTCCGTCCCTCCTATCGCCTCTCCGTCTCTCGCGACCCCGCTTCCCCCGATCGCTGGATTGAGTGTCTTCTTGGGCGCGTCCCGCTAATGCGGTGTCCTGGAGGAACCACAACTGCTGCCCTCTGGCGGAATTGAAGCCGCTCCCGCTGGCGCCGTCGCTAGTGATGCCGCTCTCCACCGTCGCTGCTCTACACTGTTGTTTCCCTGCTTCTGTTGATGCCGCTCCCTGCCGCCGTTTCTCTACTGAGCCGTGACTCTTCTGCTGCTCTGTCGTTGTCCTCCTATTCTCTTGATACCACTGCTCTTTTGATGCCGCTGTCCTCTTATTCTCTCTGCTGCTCATGAATTGGTGCTCCTGCCGCTAATCGATTCTCATGCTTAACCTCTTGTTTCTCTTCCTCATCAATATGGGTGATCGTGATTATTCGGTATCCTCTCCGACTGTGATCCAACCGCAGATGAGTGATCCTCAGCGGTCTCATGGTCACTCCAGTTTGTTGAAAACTACCACGGTTCCCTTGGATGAAACGAATTATCTTGAATGATCTCGTGCTGCCCAACATGTCATCCGCAGTCAACAGATGTTTGGGTATATAGATGGGACGATGAAGGAGCCCCCCATGACCGATCCCTCCTGGAAGCGTTGGGATTCTGACAACTCTCTAGTTGTTTCCTGGCTCCTGCATTCGATGTCTCCTAAGGTCTATCGGAGTTATATGATGATGGACTTGACTTTCAAGATCTGGACCCGTACTCGCGAAACATACTATCTGATTGGCAGTTCTACCCAGATTTATGAGCTCACTCGCCACATTTTGGAGTTGCGACAAGGATCAATGACCATTTCATCATTCTTCTCGGAGTTCGAGTGCTTTTATCAAAAGCTGGACTACTTTGTGCATTTCACTCATGCGTGTACTGCTGATGTCGTTCAGTTACAGCAAAAGGAGGACCGCTTCCATCTTCATGTCTTCTTGATGAGCTTGAAAATGGAATTTGATATGATCTAGACACATGTTCGCCGCTGCTCCTCTCTTCCCACTCTTCGGGAGGCATTCAGTATGGTTCTGGGTGATGAAGACCGCCACAAGTCCCTTGGTGTTATGGCTCCTCCTGATCGCTCCGCCCTGACTAGTGTTGGTACTTGGTCGTGGTCTTATTCCCACTCCTGGATCTTCTACACCCACCTGTGATTACTGTGGTCAAAGGGGACACTCTCGGGAGGAATGTTTCAAAATTCATCCACATCTGTCACCTTCTGGTTGTGGGCGTGGTTGTGGTCGTAGCCCCAGGCCGCGGGGGCCATAAACACAGTGGCTACCATTCTCATATGCTGCTTACACTACTGATGTCTATGATGAGTCACAGTTTTCCACTTCTTCCTCTCTTACAACACAAGAATTGGATACCTTTCATCGCCTGTTTCACTCTCAGCCCGATCCTGTCATCGAAGGCTCTACTTCTCTTGTCATCATTTCTATGTCGAGTGCTCATGCTGTGACCACCCCACTATCTGACTGGGTGCTCGACTCTGGTACTACTCACCACATGACTGGGTCTTCATCGGGTTTTCTCTCTTATACTCCTTTGTCTGGTAATGACAAAGTTATTTCTACTAACGACTCGTTGTCCTCTATTGCGAGCAAAGGCCGCATCTCTTGTTCTCCATCCATTTCTCTTCCCTATGTTCTTCATGTTCTCTCCTTTCCTCGCAATTTACTCTTCATCAGCAATATTACAAAATCTCTTAACTGCTCGGTAACTTTCTTTCCTGATTCTTGTGTCTTTCAGGAACTGGGTACGAAGCAGAACATTGACAGTGGTAGGAACCGTGACGACTTGTATTACCTGGACACCCATCCTCTCTCTCAGGATCTTTCCAGTTCCACTGTTACTGCGGAGGATGTTCGCCGCTGACATTTGCGTCCAGGGCATCCGTCCTCCGTTTATCTGCAAAAATCATTTCCTGTTTTTTTTTTATCTTTTCTTCAGAACTTTGCTTGTGATGTATGATAGGTCTAAACATGTGCGCCATACTTCGTCATATCTTTCTTCTCCTAGCAGCATCCTTTTAATGTTATACATACTGATGTTTGAGTGTCGTCCCCTATTTTATCTTTAATTGGTTTTCAATGGTTTGTCACTTTTATTGATTGCTTCACCTAGCAACATTCCTTTTAATGTTATACATTCTGATGCTTGGGTGTCGTCCCCCATTTTATCTTTAACTGATTTTTGATGGTTTGTCACTTTTATTGATTGCTTCTCGCGCACTGCATGAGTTTATCTGTTGAAAAAAATGAAGTTTTTCCTTGCTTTCAAGCATTTCATAAAATGGTGCAAACACAATTTAATGTCTTTATCTGTGTTCTTCGAAGTGGCAATGGGGGGAGTATGATGATCGTGGTGTCTTTGTCTCTTACCTCACCTCTCATGGTATCATCCACCAGAAAACGTATGTACATACCTCTACTCAGAATGGAGTGGCCGAACGGAACACCTTCCTAAATTCTATTGGGGTGATGCGATACTTACTGCTGCTCACCTTATCAACCGTCTTCCTTCTCGTGCCCTTTCCTTTATTACTTCTCTAGCTCGTCTCTCCATCTCCGGCGTGGTTCATACTTCCTATTTGGCACCCCGTGTCTTTGTGCGTGTTTGTTTTGTGCATGTGCGCCAACCCTATTGCGACAAACTTGAGCCTCGGGCTCAACATTGTGACTTCCTTAGTTATTCTACTACGACCAAAGGATATCGTTGTTACCAGCCCCCTCCAGGCATATGTTTTGTACCATGGATGCCACCTTTCGGGAGGTAGAATCCTATTTTTAGCCTTCGACTCACCTTTTTCGTCAGGAGGAGAGTAGTGGTGATACGAGTAGTGGTGATACGGATGTTACTCCTGCTCCTCTTCCTCTTCTCCCTTCCATTCCTCCCACTCATTCCACTCTGGTACCCGCTCCTATCCCGGTACCAAGCTCCTCTACTACGATTTCTCCTTTTCCCCACGTATACCACCGTCGTTCAGGTACACAGGCTATCACAACTCCACCTCTACCAGTGCAAACTTCAGACTTAGATTCTGATGATGCTGATCTGCACATCCCTCTTGCATTGCTAAAGAAAGATAATGCTACTTGCACACAGCATCCTATTTCTAATAATGTGGATTACCATCATCTTACTCCGATGCATCAGGCTTTTGTTTCGTCCATTTCCCTAGTCGTTATTCCTAATACATGGCAGGAAGCTTTGGAGATACCTGCTTGGACACAGGCTATGCAAGATGAGATGTCTGCCTTGCACAAAAATTATACGTGAGATGTTTCCTCTCTCCCTTCAGGAAAGAAAGCTATAGGTTCCCGATGGATCTTCTCTGTTAAGCAGAACTAAGATGGCAAGGTGGAACAGTACAAAGCACGTCTAGTCGCTCAAGGATACACCCAGACCCAGGGAGTTGATTATCAGGATAACTTTGCTCTTGTAGCAAAGATGGACTCCATTCAGATATTGCTATCGTGTGCTGCTTCCCTAGACTGGGACCTCCATCAACTGGACATGAAGAATGCGTTCCTCCATGGTGAGCTGGAGAGGAGGTGTACATGAAGTTCCCTCCTGGTTTTGTGAAAAAAGGAGCTGAAGGGCTTGTCTGCCGTCTAAGGAAATCCTTATATGACTCGAAGCAATCACCTAGGGTCTGGTTCGGGAGATTTCTGATGGCGATGCTCAAATTTGGGTACAAGCAAGCTCAATCTGATCATACCATGTTTATCCGGAGACAAGAACAGAGGGTTATGGTTCTCATTGTCTACGTGGATGACATCGTGATTACCGAAAATGACACAGATGAGATTGCTAATCTTAAGGTCCTCCTATCTGCTGAATTCGAAGTGAAAGACTTGAGAAGATTACGGTACTTTCTGGGTATCGTAGTGGTTAGATTTGAGTTGGGTATCTTTATATCCCAACAGAAGTTCATATTGGATCTCCTAAAGGAAACTGATATGCTTGGTTCTGTTCCTGGGAATACCCCTATGAAAGAAAATCACAAGATTGAAGAAGGTGATGGTGATCACACAGATGTATCACGTTATCGAAGATTGGTTGGAAAAATTATATATCTATCTCACACACGTCCTGACATTACGTATGCGGTTGGCATCCTTAGCAGATATATACATTCTCCTAAGATCAGACATCAAGCACCTGCGTATCGCTTGCTGCGATATTTGAAGAAAGCCCCTGGTCGCGGTCTCTTATTCTCCAGAAACAACAACTTGAAGATTGAGGTTTTTACTGATGCTGATTGGGCTGGATGTCGTGATGATAGAAAGTCTACAACATGATACTGTTCCTTTGTTGGTGGAAACCTTATAGCGCGGCGTAACAAGAAGCAGAATGTTGTGACTAGATCGAGTGCAGGTGCAAAATATCGTGTCATGTCCCAAGGCCTATATGAGGGGCTATGGCTGCGTACTGTGTTACAAGATCTGGGTTTCTCTGCGACAACTCCTTTCTCCTTATTCTGTGACAATAAGACAACTATTAACATCGCTCATAACTCGATCCAACATGACAGGACAAATCATGTTGAGGTTGATCGACACTTTATCAAAGATAACTTGGATAAAAAGACAATTGTCACTCCGTTTGTTCATTTCAAAGATCAACTGGCCGATGTGTTTACCAAAAGCTTGGGGTGTGATGTGTTTACCGACAATATTCAAAAGCTTGGGATGACCGACATCTTCCGTCTGACCTGAGGTGGAGAGTTGTAATATATGTAGTTTATTCCAAGTTGACCTTTTTTGTATTAACCCCGGGTTGAGGTAGTTTGGTCTTTTTTTCCCTTTTTAGGTTTTCTCTTACTCAAGTATGTGTACGAGTAAGGGTTGTCTTGAATTATTACGCAGCATTATTCTTTCCACTGCACATCAAATAATTTAAAAGGATTCTATTAATTAACTAATTATTAAGAGAATCTCTCACAAAGTAGAAATAAAAACAGAAGATGAATTGAATTGATGCTCGGCCGGCATGAATACCCGCCCACAACAATCTCAGCTTCAGCAGCTAACCCTCTATTGATAAACAAAATCATCTCTTCTATTATTTTAAGTTTGATGTAAATAAAACTGAAAACGAAAGAAAAAAATAATAAAATCAAAATAGCAAATGATCTCTGCGAATATCATTTTGGACTACATATATCATATTAGGACTGCTTATAACATCACTCTATATATGTATCTATGTAAAGATTCATGCAATTTGTTTTTTAAAACCACTCCACACAGTTTAAAATGAAATAAAACATAATTTTTCAGTCTGTTAACCAATTTGTGGGCGTTTGAGATGGGTTCAATAGTTAATGAATCAGGCCGAACATAATCTTTAGAGAGGATCAAACAGATATCAAGGATCCAAGAAAATTAGATAATTCTTATGGAATATGTAACAAATTATTGCAGAAAAAATCAATAGCTTCAGAAGAAAAGGAAGAGATCAGATCTTCTATCTACAAACAGTACTATCAGGATAATTGAAGCGCTTCAAAGAAACTAAAAATGACATGTAAAAAAACATTTTTTTTTACTCCATAAGATGTACAAAGTTAACTGAAGAGATGAAAATGCAAACCATTACCTCAGAATGCTAGGATATAACCTAATTATCATTCCACTAGACGAAAAATCATGTTGTGGAAAGAAGGGGTGATGCAGACTCTAGCTCGAAGATCGGTTCAACTCAACATCGAAGATTTCACTTTTCTTTGGAGTAAAGTTTGAATCTGAGTCGAGAGTGATCAATTTTGAGTTGAGTTTTTCAGCTCATTCGAGTTAAGCAAATTATATAACATGTTTATATGTATTAAAAGCACAAATTTATGTGCATATATAACATGTCGGGCGATTTTGACAATAGCCACAACTCAAGTAGGCAAAGCAACTCATGCTCCCACACATGACCGATAATAATATACAAATTTCTAATGTTTTATGTATCATCATTTTCATGTCATTTCAAATATTTTCATATTTTAGGTAGCTTAGCAAATATTTTGAAGTATGAGGAATGTCACGTAATTCTATTTGGAGTCACTTGGGGCTATGAAATGGTAGGCAAGAAATTATCCCATTCTCTATTAAGTCCTCTCCTCTCTTCAAAGGTTAGGGATTGGCATCTCTCCTCCCCCTGAGCTCCCCGCCTAAGCAATCCTGGTTCCAACTCCGCTATATCTCTTCCACAATCTCTACCTCCAGTTATCTCTATGGCGAACTATTGACATGTCACGGCTAGACCCATAGTAATTTCCTTCTTGAGTCGAAAATGAAAACACTGAAGCAATGAGTAAGAACAGCTTCAATAAAACTTGATTTTAGTTCGATATTTATGATTTCGTATATCAAGGAGGAACATTAGACATTAAAAATTAAGAACTTATATCATACCAAGCTTAATTTAGAAAAATAACCTGAATAACTCGACAAATGCTATTCGCGTGGAGTGCACATTGTCACCAAGAAGTCTCAGACGAGAAACCTGTACGATTCAAATTGTGAGTTGGCAGTGTAACATAAATTATAAAAATTGTTTGACTTCATTAAAGCACACCAACTGTTTAGAACTGTTCTGACCTCACCACAGACATGTTCAAAGAAAAGCTTTACTTCTGATTGAGCAACCTGCAGAAGAAGAAAAAAAAGCAGGCAATGTGTCATTTGGGTCTGCCAAGTGCCGAGCGCTAAGCCTTCGATAATCATATTTGGATCAACAAGCCTAATAAATTAATATATATAATTATATATGTAGAAAGAGCCCAAAGCTTGTATGTATTTATCAAGTATGTAAATACAAGGAGAGAAAACAAATATATAGGAGAGAGGAGAGAAGAATAATTCCTATACATGATGTGGGACTAAAGAAGGAGGAGAAAGAAAATAAACAAAGTGGGCCATTAAATGGGCCTTTTACATGGGCTTTTCCAATACTCCCCCGCATGTTGGAGCGTACAAGTCGTATGCGCCAAGCTTGGATAGGCACTGGTAGAAGAGGGTACTAGGTAGAGCTTTGGTGAGGATGTCAGCAACCTGTTCAGTACCCGGAACATGCTTGAGCTCGATCTTCTTCATGTGGACTTTCTCTCGGATGAAATGACAATCTACCTCAATATGCTTCGTTCTTTCATGAAAGACCGGGTTCTTAGCAATATGTATGGCAGCTTGACTGTCACATAGGAGGAGAGCTGGTGAAGGTAGTTTAACTCCAAGGTCGGTAAGGAGACTCTCAATCCATGTGAGTTCAGAGACCACAGCAGCCATTGCCCGATATTCTGCTTCTGCTGAGGATCGAGCAACCACTGCTTGTTTCTTGCTTCGCCAAGTAATCAGATGTCCTCCAAAATAAGTGCAAAACCCGCTAGTAGATCGTCGATCGTCGAGGGAGCCAGCGTAGTCGGCATCAGAGTATGTCACTAGTGTAGGAATGGAAGATGAGGTTTTGTATACAAGTCCTTGGCCAGGAGCTGTCTTAAGATATCTGAGAATGCGTTCCACAGCCTGGAGATGAGAGCTTCGAGGAGAGTGCATATAGCGACTCACGAGTCCCACAGCGAAAGATATATCAGGTCTTGTAACTGTTAGGTAGATAAGTTTCCCAACTAGACGACGGTAATATTCTGGATTTGGTAGAAGAGAATCAGACTCCGAGCCCTGAGCACATATTTTGTGATTTGCATCCATGGGAGTGTTAATAGGTTTGCAGCCAGAGTAGCCTGCATCATGAAGAAGATCCAGACAATATTTTCGCTGAGAGAGAACCAAACCATCTGACCGTCTGGCTACTTCCAGACCGAGGAAGTACCGAAGATGTCCCAGATCTTTAGTTTGGAAGACGGAGCTCAGATGTAGCTTAACGGCCTGTATGCTGTCCAAGTCATTTCCAGTAATAATGATGTCGTCGACATATACCAACAGGAGAACCGTACCAGTGGCCCGGTGGCGAGTAAACAATGAGAAGTCAGCCGAGCTCCGAGTGAAGCCAATTTCCCGGAGAGCTTTGCTGAACTTGTCGAACCATGCCCGAGGGGATTGTTTGAGACCATATAACGATTTGAGAAGGTGACAAACCCGTAACTCCCCCGTGGTCTCAAACCCGGGAGGTTGTTGCATGTAAACCGTTTCCTGAAGGTCGCCATTCAGGAAAGCGTTCTTGACGTCGAGTTGAAATAAGGGCCATTGGCGATGGACAGCAACAGAAATGAGAATCCGGACCGTGTTGAGCTTAGCGACCGGAGAGAAAGTCTCGTCATAATCCAGCCCCTGTTGCTGGGTGAATCCACGAGCAACCAAGCGGGCTTTGAGGCGATCAATGGTCCCATCAGGAGCATGTTTAATGACGAAGACCCATTTGCACCCAACAGGTTTCTGGCCGGGAGGAAGGGGCACCAAGGTCCAAGTCTGGTTGGCCCAGAGAGCAGCCATTTCTTCTTCCATGGCAGCACGCCACCCAGGATGTTGAAGAGCGTCCTGGACAGAAGTAGGAATAGAGACCGAGGATAGCAAAGTAGCCAAGGCCTGAAGAGGTGGAGAGAGACGATGGAGAGAAACATAGTCCGCCATTGGATGAGCGGTAGAGGCCGACACCGGAGCAGCAGAGCACGGAGAAGCCGAGGTCGAAGCCGACTGCAGAGGAGCAACGGGAGGAAGAGGGCGACGAGTATAGACCCGAATAACGGGCGGCCGAGGAGGGTCAATGGTGGGAGGAGGCGGAGGGATGGTGGGAGGTGATTGGACGGGGATCACCGGCCGTGGGAGGGAGGGTGGGTTAGGAGGTGGTGGTAGAAGTGGTGGCAAAGGAGGAGGGAAGAAGGGTTGATCCTCCCGAAAAGTAACATCAGCCGATACAGAGACCTTCCGGGTGACCGGAGAGTAGCAAACATAGCCTTTTTGGGTGCGGGAGTAGCCGACGAAAATGTGTTTGGCCGCACGGGGATCCAGTTTGTCAAGAGTGGGGCCCATGTGATGGACAAAGCAGGTACAACCAAAAACCCGGGGGGTGAGGGGGAAGGCGGGTGCGGAGGGAAAAAGAAGGCTGAAGGGGTAGCGTTCTGGAGAACCGGAGATGGGAGACGGTTGATAAGAAAACATGCAGTGGACACCGCAAAGTTCCAGAATACTTTGGGAACGTGCATGTGAAGCATGAGGGAGCGAGCAACATCAAGCAAGTGGCGGTTCTTGCGTTCGGCGACCCCGTTTTGTTGAGGGGTGTAGGGACAAGAGGTCTGGTGAATAATACCGAAGTTGGCGCAGAGAGTGGCAAACTCGTGGCTAGTGTATTCCCGGGCATTATCAAAGCGGAAAGTTTTAATGGTGGTAGAGAATTGCGTACGAGTCTCTAACACAAAAGCCTGAAAGATACGAGGAAGCTCAGAGCGATCATGTAGGAGATACAACCAGGTAGTGCGAGAGTAATCATCAATAAAGGTTATAAAATAACGATAACCAGAGATGCTAGAAACTTTATACGGTCCCCAAATATCAGAATGTATTAAATCAAACGGAGCAGAGCTCCGAGTACAATGCGTGGGATAAGAAGAGCGAGGCTGTTTGCCAAGAATACAAGAATCACATTTAAAAACAGGAAGAGAAATATCTGGAAGCGCCTTCTGGAGGATAGGTAGAGGGGCATGACCAAGCCGACAATGCCAATCGGTAGAGGAAACAGAGGAAAGGGATGTGGGAGAGACATCGAGGAGGTAGAGCCCGTTCTGCAGTCGACCCCTACCAATGGTAATCCGCGTCTGCCGATCCTGTATCAAAAAACCAGAAGAGGTGAAGGTGATATAGCAATTCATATCAGTAGTAAGACGACCAACAGAGAGTAAATTAAATGGTGAGGCCGGCACATAAAGAACGGAACGAAGAGAGAGAGAGGGAGGGAGGAGGAGATCAGCACATCCGGAGACCGGAACAAGCGCACCATTGGCTACAGTAATAGACGGGGGATGAGCAGCAGCAGAGAACTGGGGCGGCCGCATGGAAGTGATGTGGTGGGTGGCGCCCGAGTCCAGGATCCAGCGAGAGCCGGAGGAAAGACAGGCAGTACCTGTAGTGAAGGTGGAGACAATACCTGCATGGGAGGTGGAGGCAATGGACGCAGACGGAGGGTTGAGGAGCCCCTGGAGTTGTTGCAGCTGAAGGCGAAGAGCCTCAAGATCCGTACCAGTTGGAGGAGAGCTATCGGTAACAGCGGCAGTAGGCGGGCGAGGAGGGTAGCCATGTTTCTTGTGACAGACGGCTTCAGTATGGCCAGCCCGGCCGCAGTAGGTGCACTTAGGCCGTCCGCGGCCACCACGGCCCCGCCCACGGGAGCCCGTACGTCCACCCCGAGGAAAAGAGGGTGGGGGAAGTAAAGGAGGAAGGGCCTGCTGAAGAAGGGCCGGCGAGGGTGGTGCAGGAGCCTCCGGTGGAGGTGGCACGCGAAGTAACATCGAGCAGACATCAGAGAAGGAAGGGGTAGTGGGTGAAGCCAGAACCTGAGCCCGGATACTGTGAAGGTGTGGCGGGACGCGAGCCATAATCATAGCAATACAAACAGCCTCCTTCTGGGCGCGTTGAGCAGCGAGATCAGTAGTCGCGGGCTGGTGCTGAATCCAGGCCTCCATGAAAGTTTTAGCACGGGCCACGAAGGAGGTCATGTCCAGAGCTTTGCCAACATCCAAAGCTTGAAGATCAGTGATGATGTCAAAAAGGTGCTGAAGGCTGTCCTTCCCGGAGTACAATGAATGAAGTTCATCCCACATGGCTTTGGCGGTCTCATGATACATGATCATCTGGTACGGCTCACCCTCCACCGAGTTCAGGATCCAGGTCTGGACGCGACCGTCATTTCGGAGCCAATCATCAGTAGGAGGAGTCGGTGAGCCCTGGGTAAGGTGGCGTGCAAGACCCTTGGCCTGTAAGACCCGGCGGACGGAGTGGACCCAGGGGATGAAGTTGGACTTACCAGAGAGGGAAATAGTAGTAATCCGAAGCTCATCGCGGAGTTCAAGAGGAGCCACGTGATCGGCCGGGGGTTGAGCGGTAGTGGAGTCGCTGGAGGACATGGCGACTGAGGAGGAGCAGACCGCAGGGCACGGAGAACAAACCGCGCGGCAAGCAGCGGGGAAAGGAGGTCGCGGCGAGCTGGAGAGGGCGCGGCGAACTGGGTGAGGTCGCGGCGAACGGGAGCAATCCGCGAATGGAGGTCGCGGCGAACTGGATGAGGTCGCGGCGACCTGGTGCAGTCCGCGACAGAGGTCGCAGCGGTTTGGAGCAGAGCTTGATGAGGTCGCGGCGAACTGGGGGCAGTCCGCGGCAGAGGTCGCAGGAGTTAGGAGAAGAACGCAGCGGACTGGGGCAGGCCGCTGAAAAACCCGTGGCGGACTGAAGAAGAGACCGCGAGGAAGAAGAAGTCACGCAGCAAGAGAGAAGAGGAGCGCGCAACGGACGCGAGGAGAGCCCGCAGCGGACAGGAGCAGTCCGCAAGAGACTGCGGATAGGGAGTCCGCGAGCAAAGAGGCTCGAGCGGACAGAAGCAGAGCGGGCTCCGCGAGAAAAGAGGAGTGGAGCAGTCCGCGAGAAAAGAGGAGTGGAGCAGTCCGCGAGAAAAGAGGCTCGAGCGGACAGGAAGGAACGTCCGCAGCGGATAGAAGAGGTGGCCCCACGAGTCAGAGCAGAAGATGGCTATAAGAAGCCTGAGGAGGGTGGAACCACAGAGAGAAAGAAGAGAAGCGGGTGCAGAAGGGCAGTCCGCAGGAGACCGGAGCGGATAGAGAAGGCAGTCCGCAGGGAAGCCGAGCGGACAGAAAGAGACAGTCCGCAAGGAAGGCGGACAAAAAAGCAGTCCGCAGAGAAGGACGCAGCTAGAGGGAACCTGGCTCTGATACCATGTAGAAAGAGCCCAAAGCTTGTATGTATTTATCAAGTATGTAAATACAAGGAGAGAAAACAAATATATAGGAGAGAGGAGAGAAGAATAATTCCTATACATGATGTGGGACTAAAGAAGGAGGAGAAAGAAAATAAACAAAGTGGGCCATTAAATGGGCCTTTTACATGGGCTTTTCCAATAATATATATATATATATAATATATATATATATATATATATTATATATATATAGATAGATATTTATATATGCACACAAATATATATATGTGTGTGTGTGTGTATTTATATTTATTTCTTTTACATGATATGAGTCAGCTCCTAATGAAATTAGACACACTATGAGTCTGCCTCAGTGTATAAATCAAGCCTTCATCAACTGAAAATAACATGATATGGAAATCATTTTGAATTATGAATACAAATGTATTCTTGACATACTGAAACAACTCTTATTATTGGTATTAATTTGCCATGGCATCAAAACAATAGATATTCAAGCAAAGGAACGATTTAAAATTCATCAATTTTTTTCAACTTGTGTTAATATATATATATATATATATATATATATATATATATATATATATATATATATATTCATTCTAATGGAAAATAACAGAGCTTCTACTTTTGTTTCCATTGCAAAAATGAATTACATCCACAAAATTTCAATTTGAAAATTGAAACAAATTAGAATTTGAAATTCCCTGCAAAGTTGAGAAGTAGAATACTGCCCGAAAAAGGAAATCATGATTACTTTTTACTCCAGTTAACTGAGAAAAAAACACCTTTTTATCGATATTTGTACAGTAAACCGTCCTAACAACCATTTCTCTTTCATCATTGGACTGCAAAAATATCAGCAATAAGAAGTTATTATAGAAATTATGATGCATAACAACTAAAATGACCTTTGGTTGAATCAAAGGCCACATAAGTATTACAAAATACAAATATGTTATCAGTACAAACCCGTGGTAGGAATTTAGGATTCACAGGTAAAATTGCAGTTTTTGAAGGCAAGACTTTGACAGGATAGAAACCTAGCATAGTCCCCCCAAGATTCAGAGCTACCCTAGCACCCTCTTTCAAAAAATTAAAAATCACAATTAGTAAATGTCAAATAGTAGCATGAATAATTATTACTGACCGAACAGCAAAAATGTATTATTACTTACCCTCATCAGCAAACTCAACGAATGCAAATCGAAGAATTGAATGGGGGTCACCACAAACCCGGCAGTCAACTACCTTCAGCATGAGAATTTCATAACAATCAGGGCCAAGAAAAATTTGCGCAACTAAAGCATTTAGAGAATGAGATGTTCATCAAAATTTGTAAATCACTATAATGAGCTTCAAACAAATGTTACAGAGACTGAGAAAGCTATACATATGTGTAGGTAAATAGCACAAAATTACAATTTCTTACAGTGTACTCCAAAAATAGAACTAAACAAGCTCAAAAATAAGGTTACATAAAAGACACAAACATGAAGAGGGACAAAATTTCATATTTGTCTCAGAAATCAGTACTATAGGAAGAACAATTGCAACTGTTCAAGTCCATTTACACCCAAACTTCTGTAAAAACATTTAGTTAAACCAACAGAACACATAGAAGAACATGTTACATAGAAGGCATGGTAGAATTGAGATACTTCTTTGTTTTCAAGGTACATCTTCTGCAACTAAATGATCTCAGCTGACCTTGGGACTGTTAAAGGCACACAAGTTGAGATAGATTATAATAAAACAAGAGAATTGAGTCTTAATTAGAAAAGGAGTTAAAAGTTTATTTTGGTGGGCCAAAGTTCTAGAACACTTCACATGCTTATTCAGTGAAAAATGTAGAAATTGCTTTCCCAACATATCATCACCAACAGCCGCATCCCAACTATTTGGAGTTGGATTCAAGAATCCTTATTCTACATTTCTTTCCAGTCGAAACATTAGGTGTTAAATCATTATGATTTTTTGTGCACAATTTTCATTCATTTGGCCTTTGAACTTTGGTCAATACTCTTTCTTTTTCTAATCCATCAAAACTAGTTTTATCTACATGTCTTGCGAGTGCATATTCTATCACTTGTACATGCAAAAAATTCCTATGTTTATTCTACAGTGTGTATCTTCAAGTAATGCTCTATTAACACTGTCTATCTTTTATGTGTTTATCAGTATATCCTTTTTAATATTGCCACGCCACATTTTTTTATACTACAACTTAAATTATCAGTGACTTACTTATCATCTAACACTACATACATTAACACAATTGTCCTAATTAAAATTCTACAAAATATACATGTAACTCTCTATTATGTAGTCGTTATGTCTTTTCATTATGAGTCGTGTGTTCGGTGCCGTTTGACTTTTAGGCATTTTTATAATGTTGGGTAATCTTGTAATTAGCCCAATCGTTTGGGGGCTTGTTTGGGACAAGGTGGTTGGCCTAAGCTTGATTGGATTTAAGCATAAATATACTCTATAGATTTAAGAGTATTAAATAAGTCCCAATTATGGAAGATCAATAATTCATAAATACCATTTTTCCCTTTTTACAAGTGTGAGTAGCATTTTAGATTTTTAATTTCCCTTTCTCTATATAATGGTGTTGTAGTAACATAATGAGAAAATTGAGACTTCCTCATCTACAGTACAAAGTTGTATCCAGTGTTCACGTCTAAGAGAATCACTCAAGGCATTCCACATTCTCCCACACATGGTATCAAAACAAACACTTTTCCTTCCTAAGCGGTGATTTTTCGAAGTCTCTCGTTTACCTGGTCCATCTCCTTCGAGTACCTCCTTCCCCTTCTTCGAGCAACTCCAAAGGTCATTGATGCGACCCAAATCTACAAATTTTCAAAGCTACTTTGTTGAAGTTCTATGTGATGTGCTTTGCATTATTCAAGCAGTTTTCTCTCCATCAATCTTCATCAAGGACTTCTCTTCTACACTAGCACTTTGTCAAGCTCCATTTCCCATGACCTCGCTAATGCAGGGCGAATCTATAGGCAACAAAAAATCGGCAACGTAACCCTACATGTTGTGTTAGAAAATACTAGGAAAAATGATGTATTGGCCCATGTAGAGTTAGTGTTTAGTCCAACATTGTTGGTATAGCTAGATCTTACTCTCTTCTCTTCTATATATTTGTACTCATACTTGTTTTTTTGTATTCAAGAAGGATATACAAGGTTTGGATCTTTCTCTACATGGCATCAGAGGCATACAGTCCGGTCTGCCTGTTTCTGTTTGCCTGGTTCTTTTTTTAACCGTGCGGTTTGATCTCCAGCTTATCTGCTCTATCTTGTGGCCTTCCCTGGTTCTCCTGCTTTTAACTGCGGTTTCCCGCGCGGTCTATTGTTCTCTTGTCGCTCCTCTTCCTCTCTCTCTCTCTCGTGGCCGCCACCTCGTCTTACCCCCCCCCCCTTTATAAACCTCTTGGTTTGGTGGGCCCTTCCCCCTAACCGACCGGTTTCTTCTTCTACCCGCAGTCTCTCCTTCTCTTATCTTATCACGCGACTTCGTTCCTTAGTCGTTGCGACCTCTCTTATTCGCTACGGCTTTCCCTTCCGCTACTTGTACCGCATCTTGGTCGCGATATCTTTTCTTGTCGCTGGTGTGCTCACCGTGACCGCGCGGTCTTCGTTGTTTAGTCACTGCGGTTTCCTACCCGCCGTGGCTTCCCTACCCATTGCGGCTTCCTTAATCGTTGCGGCTTCTCTACCCGCCGCGGGCTCCACATCTTGGTCGCGGCCTCTTGCCGCTGGTGTGTTGACACCGCGACCGTGTGGCTTCTCCTATTCTCTCTCCAGGTGGCCTCTCTTCTCTAACCGCTTCGGGTTGTTGGTTGCGGTCTGTCTCTACCCGCCCGTTCAAGTTCCTGTTCTTATGGCCTCTTCTGCCTTCTGACCGTTGCGGCTAGTACTTCTCTCCTTCCGGCTACTTCCCGCTGCGGCCTCTGTCTTCCCGCTGTGGCTAGGCTCTTCCTGCAACTAGACCTTGTTTTTGATCTTGGTGCGGTTTGCCTCTAACCGCCCGGTCGAGTGCCTGTTCGTCGGCCACTATTTCTTCTGGTTGCTGCCCGCCCGGGTGTCTTATCGTCTCGACTTGGCTGTTCGCGCGGTCTGCCTACGGCTTCTCGTTTACGTCGCTATTCTTGTTGCGGTCTTCTCCTAACTGCACTGCCAGCTCAGGATTCTTACCGCCACGGCTTGTTTCTATCCGCTGCGGGCTCTTTTCTTACCGCGCTGGTCGTGGCCTTTTCTTGCCGCTGGTGCGTTCTCACCGTGACCGCTGCGGACTGTTCCTTGCAAATGATCAGCTGTCATCCGGGCTCTGTGGTGTCTATTTCCGATGGTGGTACCTCCTGCCTTGCTCATAGCTCATCTAGGATTTTGGATTCTGGGGCCTCTCACCACATTACCTCGCGGAAACCACCACAATATTTGAACTCCGTGCATCCCAAGTTCATTACTGTTGCTAGTGGGGACGCAATTCCCGTTTCTGGCGCGGCGGATATTCACCTCACTCCCTCCATTACTCTTCGCTCTGTCCTTCATGTTTCGGGCTCTCCTTTCAACCTTCTCTCTGTTGGTCGACTCACTACTGACCTCGATTGTGATGTAATTTTTTCTTCCAACTTGTGTGTTGTGAAGGATCGCAAGACGCAGACTATCATCGGAAAAGGGCATCTGTCGAATGGTCTATATATCCTTGACCTCTCTCCCCCAACAGTGTTGTCCTCCATTAGCTCTGTTGATTGGCATCGACGTCTTGGTCACGCTCCTCTCAACATACTCAAAAAATCTCCCCGACGTGTCCCTCCAAGAGTTCACGTGTGAGTCTTGTATCTATGGGAAACATCATCGCTCTACGTTCTCACCACATCCTACTCGGAGTCCTGCTCCCTTTGATCTAGTACACTCAGATATTTGGGGACCCTACAAAATTGCGAGTATTTTTGGATATCGTTACTTTGTCACATTTGTAGATGACTACTCTCGAGTGACCTGACTGTATCTCTTTCGTGACCGCTCTGAATTGCCCGGTGTATTCCGTTCATTTTTCAATGAAACTCGCAACCAGTTTTCCACTACAATTAAAATCCTTCACACCGATAATGCCCGTGAATAATCTAGTCATGCCTTTGCACACTTCTGTGCTAAGTTTGTGATCATCCATCAAACCTCATGTGCCTATACCCCCAACAAAATGGCGTTGCTGAACGCAAGAATCGACACCTGCTTGAGGTCACCCACTCTCTGACTCTCTTATGATTCAAATGAATGTTCTCAAGAATCGACACATGTATCACCCACTCTCTGGAATTTTGCGGTGTTCTCAAATTTTGCCTACCGTCTGGACTCTTATTAACCACATGTCTTACTCTATTCTTAATTTTGTGGTTCCCTTCAATCTCCTTTTTCCCTCCAAATCTCCTTTCTCCATCACCGCTCGCGTGTTTGGTTGTGTGTGCTTTGTTCATCATCTTGGCTCATCCACTGACAAACTTGCTCCTCGTGCCACTAAATATATGTTTGTGGGTTATTTTCGGACTCAGATAGGGCTACGTTTGCTTTTCTCCCAAGGATCGCAAGGTTGTTACTTCTGTTGATGTCACCTTTCTCGAAGATCAACCATATTACTCTCAACCAGCAGATTCTCCTCTTCCGCAACCTCTACCGCGGCTTGCTATCCCTGTTCATTCAAACCTTCCACCTCTTCTTCTCACACCAATCCCACCTAAACCACCTACACCACCTATCATTCGTGTGTACACTCAATATCCTTCTTTGTCTACTGCCCTACGGGAGCTTCCCTGCTCTAATGATATTTTGCAGCTTGGGGATCCGGCAACAACTTCCACTACCCACCCGCTGGCCAACTATGTCTCTTTTCACCTCCTCTCTCTGGAACTCTAATAAAGTGCTCTTTCATTATCTTCTATCTCCACCCCTAATTCTATACAGGAGGCTCTCCAACATCTCGGGTGGAGGGCGGCTATGGACGAGGAAATGTCTGCACTTTGGGCAAACCACACTTGGGATTTGGTCTCGCTTCCTCCTGGACAATCTTGTGTGGGATGTAAGTGGGTGTTTGTCGTCAAACAGAGACCGGATGGGACGGTTCACCGTTTGAAAGCTCGTCTTGTAGCTCGCGGCTTCACTCAAAAACAAGGCCTGGATCATGATGAGACATTTTCTCCAGTCGCTAAACTCAATACTGTTCGTGTGTTGATCTCCTTCGCCGTTCACCGCCACTGGCCCTTGCACCAACTAGATGTCAAAAATGTTTTTCTTAATGGAGATTTACAGGAGACCGTTTATATGCAGCAACCTCCCGGGCTTGAGACCACGGGGGAGTCTCTTGTCTGCTGTCTGAAGAAGTCTCTTTATGGTCTCAAACAGTCTCCTCGGGCATGGTTTGACAAATTTAGTAAGACTGTTAGTGATGTTGGATTCACTCAGAGTTTGGTCGACTTCTCTCTGTTCACTTGTCATCGTCCAACGGGCACAATAATTCTTTTTGGTTTATGTGGATGATATTCTGATTACAGGAGATGATCTTTCAGGAATACATATGATCAAACAGCATCTAGCAACTGTGTTTCAAACAAAGGACTTGGAAAGCCTTCAATATTTTCTTGGTCTCGAAGTGGCTCGGAGAACTGATGGGCCTGTGTTATCTTAGAGAAAGTACTGTCTTGACCTACTTCATGATGCGGGTTATTCTGGATGCAAGCCTGCTGACACTCCCATGAATATCAATCACAAGCTTTGTGCTTATGCCTCGGACTCCAATGTGCTCCTTCTGAATCCAGAGTATTATCGTCGTCTTGTGGGAAAGTTGATATACCTCACTGTTACTAAACCTGATATATCATTCGTTGTTGGAGTTGTCAGTCGATTCATGCATGAGCCACGTATCTCTCATCTTCAGGCTGTCGAACGTATTCTTCGATACTTGAAAACAGCTCCTGGACAAGGGCTTGTATACAAGCCCACTTCGTCTCCCTTATCTCTGATTGCATACTCTGATGCTGATTATGCTGGCTCTTTGGATGGCTGTCGTTCCACAAGTGGATACTTCACTTACTTTGGAGGACATCTTATTACATGGTGCAGCAAAAAACAGTCCGTGGTTGCTCGCTCATCTGCTGAGGCTGAGTATCGATCTATGACAGCTGTTGTGTTTAAGCTCACGTGGCTTGAGGGTCTTCTTGATTATCTAGGAGTCAAACTCTCCTCACCTGTAACTTTATTGTGCGACAGTCAAGCTGTTATACACATTGCCAAGAATCTGATCTTCCATGAACGGACAAAACATATTGAAGTTGACTGTCACTTCATTCGGGAGAAGGTTCAGTTGAAGAAGATATGTTAACACATGTTCCTGCTGCTCAGCAAGTTGCTGATATCTTCACCAAGGCTTTACCATGGCGTCTCGACTACCAGTTCATGTCCAAGCTTGGTGCCTACGATTTGTACACTCCAGCTTACAGGGGAGTGTTAGAAAATACTAGGAAAAATGATGTATTGACCCATGTAGGAGTTAGTGTTTAGTCTCACATTGTTTGTATAGCTAGATCTTACTCTCTTCTCTCCTATATATTTGTACTCATACTTTTTTTTGTATTCAAGAAGGATATACAAGGTTTGGATCTTTCTCTACACTATGCAAAGCCCAACGGATAAAATCACTATTGAATAATAAATAATATCATCTCACGCAGAATATTCAAAGCACGACAAAGATAATTTATTTAAGCGAGGTAAGCTTAAGTTTTCCTCCGCGTTGAGGGTCAAAGCAAGAGCGCGGGGTGAATAAATTCTGCAAATCACGATAATTATCTAACAGACCACCACAATACAAGATATCCAAACTAATATAGTAACTAATCCAATACAAATATGCAGAAAATAATAAGTCCAGTACAACAAGAACTCACCAAATAGTGGGCTGACCAAGGCAATGAAGAGCTCGGAGCCGGATGCATTTTGACAGCGATCCAATGTGGAACCGGAGGCGTGGAAATATCGTAGGTGGCTGTCCCCGACGGTGGAGGGTGGAATCGGACCGAAAATGGATAGATCTGACCACGTGTGGGTAGATCCGGGCGGGAAAGAGTAGATTCGATAATATGAGGTCGGATCCGGGCGGAAAATTTAGGATCGAGGCTGATCCGGGAGGTGGACAATAGGTGGTGGTTCCACAAGAATAGGGACCGACGACAAGGAGCTGTAGGGCTTAAAAAGGGGGCGGCGACTGTAGATGTGAGAGGGGGAGGCGGAGGTGGAGGTGGTCCAGGGGAAAACAAGAGTGGTCGGTGGTAGTGATTTGGCTAGGGGAGAGGGCGGATGGCAGAGGAGTATGGCTGTAGGGGGCTGATGCCTGGGTAGGCGACTAAAGGGAGGCAGCAGGTTGTAGAAGGGAATCCTAAAGGTGGCGGCCAGGCAAGGGGGTTCACTGTTGAAAACTATAGAATGGAATAGTAAATTTCATTAATGAATAGTGAAATGAGAGAGGAATAAGAACTAAAGATGGCTGGGTTTGGGGCTGTGGAGGCTAAGAGAGGGGTGTGAGAGGGGGAAGAAGGGGTGTAGGGTTAGGGCAAACCTTGGGGAGGGGGATATGAACCTAGGCGTTGTCACTTATGGGTTCCACAGAGTCGGCACCGTGGAGGGATCGCGTGAATCCGACAATTTTCTTCTCCAAATTCTACAATAGCCTCAATCAGCCCACTACCTATCTATTTATAATAAAATAATGGTTAGGGCATCCCACCTTCAACGACTGTGATTGGTCGGAGGTGGGACCACCCAAATACATCAAAATACAACGCAAAGTACTGATGCAATATATCAAATCGATTCGCAACACGAATCCGGACACATTTGTGGAGTCAGATCGTCAATCCGGGCACACCATGTATGGAAAGTCGTCAATTGGCCCCGAACGGGCCCAAAACTCGTCCGCCACTGCAGGTCCTCGTCTCTGCTCCGCATCACTGACACTATCTTTTTTGAGCTACACTCGTTGTTCCGCTTTGTAGGACATCATATAGAGAGATATGTTAACACAATCAAAATTCCATTCTTCCTTCCTCGTTAACAACAACTTCATCAATACAATTACGGTAGTTGAGTTTCCTTCTACATCAGAAGTAGTATCTTCTTCAATAGCAGGTTATTAATAGAGATTCATCTTCTTAGTTCTGAGCAACAAACTCTACCAATATAGAGATCAAGGTCTCTTCTTCGTCATGCTTTCAGTAAAGTATTTTTCAGTATTTGTTACTCATCATTGATCCCTCACTAATCGTCATAGTATCATTGATCGGCCTGCCATAATCGTCATACAAATATATCATCTCATTTGATTACTTGTAGATGCACTGGCAACGCCAAATTTTGTACATAATCTCAAGGTTCCTATTTTTGAGACTTTTTGACTCATCTTGGATTTCAATGTGTATTGCTAATGGTTCTATTGTCCCTGTTATGGAGGCTGGAAATATTGAAGTCACCTCTCTTATTATGTTATCATATATTCCGCATATGTATACCTCTTCTAATCTTCTTTTTGTTCAAAAATTATTGTCGATTTAAATCGTTCTTTCACATTCTTCCCTGCTTATTGTATCCTTCAGTATATATTACAATAAAGAAGGCAACTGGATCACATTAAAATGAACATAGTCCGTAAGTAATGGAGAAGACAATGTGTGCCTCTGTCCTTAGTTCTATAATTATGTCATGTGGCAACAGAGATTACAACATCGACTGTTATCAACTCTTTAGAAATTAAATCTAATAATGAGATTGTATCTAATGTCTAGTGCGAGACATGTAAATGAAGAATGCATCATATCCATCACACATTAATAAACTAAGTCTCATCATTTGGATTTAGAATATTTTGACATTTAGGGTACTATGAAATGTTTGTGTTCTATTAAGAATCACTATTTGGTTTCCTTTATTTGATATACTATTCTAACATGAGCTGGGTTATATTTATTAAAGCACAAGTTTGAGGTATTTATTGTTTAAAAAAATTTACAATTAAAAAAATTAATTTAATATTTCTTTTAAAACTTTTCAGTATGACAATGCAAGAGACCATGTTAGAAATGAATTTCGAACAAATTGTATATCTTCAAGGTATTTTACATCAAACCTCATGGGTTTACAGATCTCAACAAAAACGCTGTGTCTGAACAAAACAAAAAATCATCATTTACTTCAGAATGAATGATCTCTTCTTTTGCAATTAGAAAATTAATTATATGTCCGGCAGTTTGTTGGTAGTACTTCTCTTTTCACTTGTACTTTTCTCATCAAGATCTTTTCCATCTAGATGTGTGTATGTGTTTTCTTGTAATTGCTCTGTTCAAACAATTGACCAAAACAATGATAAATTTAATTCATAGACTATGAAATGTGTGTTTTAGAATATTATAGGTTTTCAAAGTGTTATTTTTGTTAATCGCCAGAAAACAATGCTTATTTACTCCTGCTGGTAAATTTTTTTTCTTCCAATCGCAAGTATTTTTACATCTTTTAGTAATCTTAAAGAATGTGCCTTGATCTTGCCGCTTCCGGTAGTAGATAATCTGAAATTTCCTCCACTAATACCATGACAACATAAACTTAAGATCTGTCATATATAATGAGTTTTGACAATCAATCCATGCAGTAAGACACGTTGAGAGTACATTCTTTGCATTTTAAGAGACTTAAGAGACGTAAAGAAATCTTCAGGATAAAGCCTTTTACTCGAACCTAGGAGATTCACTCACTTTGTAGGAATGCTTTGATGCTGACTGGGATGGATGTCTTGTTGAGAGGAGATCATCATTAGATGCTGCGCATTTTTTGGTGGAAATCTTGTAGCATTAAAAAGAAAAAAGCATATTGTTGTCGCTCATTCCAATGACAAATCTGACTATCAGAGCTATTTGTCATTTGCTTTGGGCTTCGTGCCCGGTTATTATCTTTAGGGTTTTATTTTTGCTTGACGTATTTTTATTAAGGCTCTATTTGTTTGGGCGTTTCAGAGCTCCGTTTTGGGCAAACGCCGCCGGAAGGCGGGTAAACAAATGAACCTCCGGCGGCGTTTGCTCCGTTTCCACCCGCCCGCCTTGAGAAACGCCCCAAAAAGCTCCGTTTGGAGCAGCCACCTCCCCCCTCCGTTTCGAACACTCCGTTTCCACCCGCCGGATCGATCCGCCACCGCCGAAACAAATGAAGCCTAAGTCCAAGTGTTGGGACGCATTACTTTTATGCCCATTTAAGTCTACTTAAAGCCTCTTGGGCTAGTTGAATGCATCCAAGAAATATTCTCTTTTTCCTTGTCTTGTTTTTGAGATATTTGTAGCTTTCTCCTCGTGAGCACATCTGATGCGGGACCAGGAGTCCACCTGCCCGCCACCCTGGAGTCCCACCAGGGGGCCCACCTGGAGTCAACACCAGGTGGCTTTTATCGGGCCCGCGGGCCGTACACCCCACCCCATCTCTGGTCCCACCACAGGAAATCCGAAAGGTTGTTGAGGCCGAGATTCGATCTCGAGACCTCCTTGATAAAGAGCTCTCAGGCAAGCTCTCATCACCGACTGATCCCGGTTCAGTTGGTGATGAGAGCTCGCCTGAGAGCTCTTTATCAAGGAGGTCTCGAGATCGAATCTCGGCCTCAACAAACTTTTGGATTTCCTGTAGTGGGACCGGAGATGGGCTGGGGTGAACGGCTCGCGGGCCCGATAAAAGCTGCCTGGTGTGACTCCAGGTGAGCCCCATGGTGGGACTCCAGGGTGGCGAGCAGGTGGACTCCTAGTCCCGCATCATAAAAGTGCAAACAAATAGGCAGCTGTAGGGGGCTGTGGGGGACGGTGGAAGGAGGTTTTATGGTGGGGAAAAGGAGGTCATGGATAGGTAGTACCTTGGGGGGGGGGAGATTGAGCGTCCAGGAGTCGTCACCTAGGGTTCCACGGAGTCAGCACCGTGGTGGGATCGCGGGATTCCGGGATAAACTTCTCCAAAATCTGCAATGTCTTAGATCAACCCCTAAGAGGTCTATTTATAATAAAAAAAAAGATTATGGTATCCCCCATCAATGGTTATGATTGGCCGGAGGTGAGGCTACCCAAATACAACAAAATAAATGCAAACACAATGAAATAATATATCAAATCGATTCAAAGCGTGAATCCAGACACATCTGTGGAGTCTGGTCGTCGATCCGGGCACGCCATATATGGTAAGTCGCCAAATTAGCCTCAAACGGGCCCAAAACTCGTCCTCGTCTCTGCTCTGCATCAACATCCCTCCTAAACAATCGTGGTTCTGCCTCTACAGTACCCTCCGCCGCCTTCATCACCGTCTTTGACCACTCCTCTGGTGATGCTACCTTTTTTACTGGAAAAACCCATAACTTCGTATCAGAGCTTTCCTTTCTTTGGCGCCACACTTTCTCCCTCACATTCCTCCGCCACCAATCCCACCTGCTCCTATTCTTGGATGCATCAGCCGACGCTTCCCATCAAGCTTGTATCGATCTCTCGTGCATCCCTATCGTCGGGTCGCCCCTGTTACCGATAATGCGTGACACCCGACATCTATATTGTATCAATCTCCTGCACATCCCTGTCATCGGGCCGCCCATGTACCTGCTAGGGCATGACGCCCGATATCTGTTTACTCAACTCTGCACGTCGTCTCCAACCTGCATCGTCGCTCGTGAGATTTTAGGTGCTCGAATCGATCGATAGGATTTGTCTATTTTGTTGATTCCACCATTTTTTTCTTCCACTGGATCGAACGCCCATAGACAACCTCCTAGAGCCAACCGTAATTCCATTACCGCGCGATTTTCTCACCTTCTTGCCAGCCCTGTATCGCCATTCTTACATTTCTACTGCCTAATTTTTAAATTTACGCAGTTTTTTCAAGTTGGCACATCTTCTTCGTCTATTTTTCGTGCAGCAGAGGAGCAACCGAACGATCTTGCATCCTTATTGAGCCACCCATGCCTTCCATTCCTCGAGCCACATGTTGTTCTCCAATCTTTTCAAGCTGCAACCATAGTAGGATTTTGAGCCCCTCGCGTATCAAGCCATGCGCCCTCTCCAGCAAAAGATATACTTCATTTAATTTGGAAGTTGGTCGTCCCGTGCCTCTCTCAGACGTCTCCTTAGAGAAAAACAATTACGTATTCAGTAATTAATTACAATTTCTCATAAAAATAACGTATGAGGTGTCCCAACACAAAGATTGGGATTTGGGAGTCCATGATGACCTTTAGTGTGTCGACCACAGCCAATTGCGCCACCGCCATCCTCGCCTTAATCGATGACATGATCGCGGCACACAAACATAAATAAATGCTAACTCGTCTTTCGCTCTCTGGGCCGCCGATTCCAGTAAGCTTCCCCATTCCCAATTATCGCTCTTGACGTTTGCAGATCTCATTGTCTATGAGCCTTGCGTCATTCATTCTGCCAGCCATCTTCGTCCAACATCATACTCTCCTGCCACAGACTCATGTTCCATCGGGCCGGTTCCATTCTTGTGGGTGACCCATTCCTGCCAGTGATCGCCCCCAGCTGACATCGCCATTATCGATCGCCAAGAATCACATTGCGGCCACGCTTGCCTTGCCTCCAACCATTATACATGACAATGCCCCCCTCAACAAGCACCCTGTGGGTTCCCTGTAGCCCTTCATGACATCTGTGAGTACGATGGCGACATACCAGTTGATGCAGTCTCTGCTACAATGACGTGTTATCGGGCACTGTTCCGGCGGGAAATTAAGGAGTCAAATGGTCAAGCAGTGTAAACCTCGTTTGAGCTTGAGGACAAGCTTGATTTGAAGAAATGGCGAGATACAATGGGCTTCATGCTCGGTTATTATTTATGGGGTTTTATTGTTGATTGACATACTTTTAGTAAGTCCAAGTGTTGGGACGTATTTACTTTTATTCCCTTGGTAAGTTTATTTAAAGTCCCCTCAGACTAGTTGAATGCTTCGGAGAAGTATTAACTTTTCCCTTGGTCTTGTTTATGAGATATTGGTAGCTTCTCCTCTCTAGCACACCGTGACTAAGCACCCGCGATTCCGGTTCCACGGTACCATCCGCCACCGTCATCACCACCTCCGGTCACTCCTCCGGCAACGCTATCACTGTTATGGGAAAGAACCATAACATCACCTTGCGTATACAATCTTATAGATTTAATCACTTCGTCGAGACATGAATTTTCATATATCTTCTTCAGTTCTTTTGCTCTGTGACAGTCAAGTTATTCATATTATAGGAAATTTAGTGAGATTAACTGAATTTCATTAGAGAACAATAGGAAAAAAATCCTTACTTCCTTATATGTTTTGGTCTGCAAATTATTAGATCTTTACCACCAAGGCAATTTCAGGCATTCAAGAGCAAGCTTGATTTTGATGATATTTAAGCTCCAGCATGAGAGAAAGTATCAAGGGCAAGCTCGATTTTCATGATATTTAAGCTACAACTTGAGTGTTAGAGAATATAACCTTTTGTTCTAATATTCCCTTATTTAAATAATTCTTTAGTTTTAAACTTTTAATCTAATGGAAAATTGGGACTTTTGGACACAACAAAGTTGTATGCGGTGTCCACCACAACTACAAGAATCAGCGACTCAAGTTATTCCTCATTCTCTTACAAGTGATTTAGAGTAGTGAAGCACATAATTGCATATAAATTGATTTGACGAACTATGCCTTAAATAACTTTTTCTTTACAAGCCAAAAACCTCACACGAATCAACAAGAACTTTATTTTGTCATGGATTAATTTGAAGGACAAAAAAGCAATCTTTATTTCAACACTACCTGGATCATTATTCTATTCTACGCTACATTTTCTCAACAACATTCATAAACACTGATTCAGGCACTCCAAATGTACTTTATTGCATGCATGAAAATTATAACAAAATAATTTTCAAAATGAAAAGAACTACTCCACAAGTAAAACCCTATCCTTATTTGGACAACTGTAGATCCAAGAGGATCTTGTAGTGCAGTAAAATATGAAACTGCCACTTCTAATAAGACAGTAACATCTTCCTCAAGCCTTCATGACAATGGAATCATAAAATGAATGATCTTTTTAGGGAAAAAAACTGATTTACATTAATTTCAACAGAAGTTTATACAAAAATTGGACTATATGTGGATTTTGACCAGCATTCCCGCACTTTTAGAAGTTAAACAATGACATAGACTATGCATTAGGGACAGGCAATCGAAGAATTGGTGTTGGTAGTAATTTTCGATACATCCTTTACATGCAATAATCGTTGTTAATGACTAGTGACAAACGTAAAACCTCAAAATGTTCCTCAACAACAAAATATGCAATCATTTTGAGAAAGTGATGTATGCCAATTGAGCTTAGCCAAAAAGAAAAAAAATCAAGTGCAATAACCAATATACAACGCAGAAAAACTGAAAAATAACAACAAGAAACCACACAATGTTCCTCAGCAACAAAATAGGCAATCATTTTCTTAGCCAAAAATAAATAAATTTCAAGCGCAATAACAAATACACAACGCAGAAGAACTGTAAAATAACAAGAAGTGAAAAAGATGCATCAGCTACATATTTGGCGGTGGTTGGAATGGAAGCAAATCAGAATAGCTAGGATGAACATGGAAACATTCTCCACATTTAGAAATTTATTAAATTTTGACTTCAAATACATTGATCACATGAAATATTCCTATAAACTCAAGGAAATCCGACAAAAAACCTCAAAAAGATTCTAAAATCAATCAGCCGCAGCAGTAAACTAAATAAAATTAATCAAAACATGATTATAATTTAGCATAAGTAGCACAAAAGTAGTTCCCAGGGTTGAAATTTGAGCTCTTACTTGACCACAATTGGCAAACAATTCAGCAAGGTGTTCTTCTGTGACCTGCTCAAGGAAACTAGGGAAAATCAATTGCAGCCCAACTAAAAAAAAGTAGAAGATTTTTTTGGTAAAATTCATAAAAAAAAAACTATCATTCAATGATGCCTCACATTTTGATCGATATCAGAAACATATACAGTTCTCCTGATGCTTTCCTCCCTTTCAGCTCTCCTCACCCGATCATTCATCCTTCTCCTCCCTTGGCTATACCCATTCCTCTGTCCAAAATCCAACCAGATAAAAATAAGAATCAAATTTGACACAGATATCACAGATCACCAGCAAACTCATCAAAAAAATGTTTAGATTCATCAGAAACCAGATTCGGAATTGAACCCTACCCTCCGATTCATCATCGTCTGATTGTTGGAAGAACCATCGCTGCTAGAATCTCTATTATTATTACTGCTATAATTATTCACAAAACTGTAAGCATTGCCTCCGTTATAGTAATCAACCGACGCGACGAAGATCGGAGCATCGGCGGAGAGTCGGCCGTCCGATTTTCTTCCGGCAGGAAAAAACTCCTTCGCCGATGGATTCAAGTTGGATAGAAGATCCACCAGCTTCCTCACATCCCTCTGATACTTGGATTCCTGATTGCAAGGCACGGTCTGCCGGCGGCTGAACTGATTTTCGGATCCGACCGCGTTCTCCGCCACCACCGCCATCTCCGCTCTACACAAAACCCTACAAATAGCAACCAGAACTTGGATTTCGAATCAAAATTAAAGTGATTCCTAAACTATGGAGATCGATTTTCTCATTCAACCCGCAATTCCCTGTTCCCGATCCCCAGTCCTCTGCCCTTTTTACCCTGAAGAAGGGATTTGAGAGAGAGAAAGAGGGATGAATAGATATCCGGTAGTTAGCTATATATATAATAATAATAATAATAAAGAGGACTCTGGTTTCTGTGGAGCATACACTGCAGTGGAAGAAGAAGACGAAGCAGAAGCAGTAGACGCGGAGAAGAAGAAACGAGGTTAGAAATGTAATGGAATTGATTAGCTTGACAATGGAGAAGCTCCATTTGTCACTCAAGCTACTGCGCCATTTATAAATCCATACAAAGCTCCGATTTTGCATGAAACATTTTTATGAATATATATTTTGCAAGTATATAAGGGGTTAAACCGAACGAATATGTGAAATTGAATTTCAATTTAAACTCATCAATTTCAATCTGAGTGTGAGTGTGGTCAATCCTCCACCCAAAATCAAGAACCAAATCATGTAAGTTTGGTTCTTTTGCCTCACTTTTGTATTATTTGGTGTGTGAACCGGAAGCCAATCCAACAAATAACACTTGATTATGTTTGTTCGTATCCAACCGACTGCACCTGGGTTCGGTTCGGGCGTTTGGAAAACCAAAAACCGAAGCATGTTGGTTCGGTTTTGGTTTGGGTCCAAACCGCCCCAAACCGAACCGCTACCCCTATAATTTATGAAATTGAATTTCCGCTTCAATTTCAATCTGATGTGAGTGTGGTCTGAACCGCACTTTGGGAAGCTCCATGCACCTAAGATATAGAACCGGATTCAATTCTGGTATGATTCTTGATTTTACTCAGGTTCGGATATGATTATAAAACTAAATACTTTATCTTAAAAATATATTCAAATGTTATATAGTTGCATATAATTTCATTCATTACAAAAATACTCATAAATTAGTGAATCATAATAAATAACAATTTAATTGAATCAAATTTTATTTTGATAACTCTAGAAATTCATAGGTGTAATTTCAATAATCAGTTTCAGATCGGTTCCCGGGTACCCGAGCATAAAAACCGAGAACCTAATCGAACTACACGGTTCCAAGTTTTGTGGACCCGAAACCGAACCGAGACCATGAGAACCGACACGAACCGCCCGGTTCGGTTTCAGCCCAGTTCTCGATTTTTCAATTATTTTTGTACACCCTTAACTTGCAAGGAGAAAGACTCAAATTGAGTGATTATTTATGCAAAATATTCCTACAAACATTTTCTGCATTCTTATAAATTTTATTTTTAGGATTATTGTTTTTTTGCTAATAAAAAATGAGTAAAAAGAGTTGTAAAGAAAAATGTCCAAGAGTGCTAACATAGGGCAGGCAGAGTGCATAATATTTTTCTATCTTTAAAGTTTAAACCATTATCCATATTTATATAGTGTAGTTATTTATTTACAACAATTGCATATTACATTTAAATCATATCTAATGTACTTTGTAACTTAATTTAAATATTTATATACAGTTGTGTTACAAGAAAATTGCCACCATTTTATTGTTTATTTAATCACTTAGTTTTAAGGATATATGTATTTTAATCATGGTAGTAGTTAGTTACTCAAAGCTATTCATTTGGGAGGTTGAGATCAACCTAGCCCACATATATACACTCACATATAAGTTGTCGTGCACATCTCATAATGATGCAACACAGGCCGGACCCGCCTCAGAGGTGGCACCAATCACATGTGCGGGCTATTAGCTTAGAAGCCCACTGGCTCAGAGATTGCACCAAGCACATGGTCGAGCGGAATGACCTGCCAAACCTAGTTGCTTTAGATCAGAACTGTAGTCCGTACACCTCAACTCGTCTCCGCCCTAGTATAAGCGGCGGCAGGTTGTTGAGGCCGGGGGATCAAACCCGGAACCTACTTGATAAGAGGCCTTAAACACGGCTCTCATCACCTCTGAGCCTGAGGGTCTCTGAGCTAACAGCCCGCACATGTGTGCTGCATCATGAAAGTGCATCACATAAACCTCACAAATTTGAGATCAAGCACACATATCATATATATTTGACTTTTAGCAAATCAAGAGTTCTTATAATTTTTTTTGTAGTTATTGATAGGAATGAATCTCCATTTATAGGCTTTGGTGCGCACTTAACCATCTCCCTCATGACCTCTCCTATTGTGGAGATCATGGGTTTGACTGGTCAACCCACTCCCCCATGATTTCCATCACAATAGGAGAGATCATGGTGGCCTTCCACTCAACAACTACCACCGGCCGCCGCCGCCCATTGTCGGCCGCCGCCCGCGCCGCCCGTCGTCACCCCTTGCAGGTCGGCCACCGTCCAATCGTTATTGGGCATCCGTCACTGTCCGATCTGCAGATAACCACCCATTAAGCCACTAAGTTAGTGGGGGCCCGCCACAACCTCCTCCTGGAGGCTATAAAATGAGTTTCAGGTCTCCTCATTTCTCACATTTTTGCTCCGGAGTCTACTTCTTCCTCGGGCTAGAGCTCTGTCAGACTCGTCCCTCGGGTCATCTTCAAGCCGCCTACGAGCCAGAGGAACGCCCAAGTACCCAAGTGCGCGGAGAAGGTAAGAAGATGACCACCGCGAGCGCTCAAGCACACCAGCAACCAAGTTAGCATCCAGAACTCCCTCGGCGCAGTCTGTTGCTCGTTGCTAGTCAAAAATTCTCTCTTATCTCCAAGTTGTAACGAGCAGCGGCCTATCACCCTCGATTCTCCAAACATATTGTAACGGCAATCTGATAGTGGACTTTGACCGTCACAGATCCGGTCACGTGGTTTTTTACCCAGTTGAGGGATTTTTCCACGTTAAAACACATGTGTCAACTCTCTCTTTTCATTGACTGTGCGTGCGCTCGACCGTCCCGAAAGCTAAGGCGGTCCAGTTTATTCCGGTCTGACCGGGACGCCGAGTTTGTCCGCAACAGTTATCATTTGAAATAACTAAAATTTGATATTAGCAAATCCTCTCAAAAGCAACGTCCTCCCCCCGGTGCTCGAGTAAAAATTGGGTCTGGGCAGCGGACCTTCCTTTAGGTCCTCACCAATGAGGAGGATAGCCTTGTAATTTTGTGAGGTCCGCAATGCACAGTAAAACTGTGCACAGTGGCCCTGCCTGCTCCCATCTTTTTATTGATTGAGCGGACCTAGCGGACCTTAAGGAAGGTCCGCTCGGCGGATCAAAAAAATTTCCCCGATGCTCTAGCATTTTAAGTCCTTAGCGCCACCTTGGAGGAGTGCTCGCCATGGTATATGCGGGCGAAGCCGGCAGCCATTTGTTCCTCCGGGAAAGTGAAGAGTACATGGAGGAGCATCCGCAGCGGGACGAAGGTCAATTTCTACCAAGTCAACCTCACTCCTCTCCCACTCAGCTTATAGATAGGTAATACTCTGATCATTACAAAATTAGGGGTCCAAGATACCTTGTTATGTTGGAAAATATTTTTAGACAACGAAGAGTACATGGCGGTCTTAAACGCATGAGTTAAATCGTCATTTGTTAAGAATCATCTAGCAAACATCACCCGTTAGAACATAAAAATGAATGAAATTTTTAGGTAAGCATTAACGAATCACAATTTAACCCTCATGATCATGACCGCCGCCACCACTATGCCAAACAGAGCGTAAATATAACCCCATGATCGCTTTAAACAATATAAAATTAAGATGTTTTTTTAATAAATTAAAGTCAAATAATTTTAAAAATAAGAATAAAATAAATTTAGAAAAATAATTTAATTTAAATTATTTGTTAAACAAATTAGGATCCACATAACCGCCACATAAGCATCTCATTATCGCCAATGTGACAATTTCAATTAATAAAATGGATGAAAAAGTTAACTAAAACCTATTTGAAAAAAGATTAGAAACTTTGATTTCAAGCATTTCAAACTTGAGGACATATTTCAACTAACACCAAAAGTTTAGGGACTACAATCTCAATCCCATGGTAAGGCCTAGTTGATTATTACCTCTCCCAATGTCAAAACCCCCCTAATTATATATAAAACGCTCAATCTTTTATCCCACTAAAGTGGGATCAGCTGTATGATCCTTTATTGTCATTGTGCCTTATCTTTTGTCATTATCTCACTAATGCCTAAGTACATCATGTCTTTCCTTATAATTTCATTCCGAGTCTTTATTTGTCTACCCCTCCCTTGTTTAAGATGTCTAGTGACTAGACTCTCACAACAGCTAATAAGTGCCTCTAATGAACTCCATTGTACGTGAAAACCCTAATTATATATAATTATGCAAAATAAGATGAAAATTTTTAGTAATTATTCTTATATATTTATTGAAGGGCAGCCTTGGCACACCAGCTGCGGTGCCGCCATATGACTTTGAGGTCATGAGCTGGAGTCTTTGAAGCAGCCTCTTGCAAGGGGATAATGTTTGCCTAAATTTCACCATTATAATGGGACCCTTCCCCGGACCCTCACTGTGAAGGGATGCTTTGTGCACCTGGCTGACCTGCACATTCTTATATATTTATTTAAAAAATGGAAGCAACCTTATGCTAGAAACACCTCAAACTGCAAAGCTATCGATTTGTTTTGGCATCCAAGAAAGTCTAAAAAGACAAATTGTATGTCCCAGAATATCCATCCAATTTACATGCTGAAAAGGGAATATAAATCTAGAAATGAGACTGCTGCTGCTCATGTTGCAATTCAGGAGCTGCGCTAGAAATGCCTGTAAGCCTTGCCCAATGTCCACCCACGACTCCGCCATCAATCGCATTCCAATATTGAGAGGCACTATGATTCAATGAATGCGGAGAGGCCAAATGTTCTGGGGCGGTGTGTGAATTTTGCTCGATACCGCTGTTGGGTGTAGACAAATTGGGATGCTCACATCTATTAACAAATGTATTTTCTGAAGATAAAGAATTATGGTGTTGGCTTTGATTTGTAATATCTGCGGATAGAGAATAACAGATTTGAAAATGCCTCACCTTGGTCCGTTTTTTTAGGAGGGAAACCAGGAGGGGTTGAAAGATTACTTCTCCGAGTAGCCCTAAACGAAGAACAACCTGCACATATATTCAGTCACTTAGGTCGACTTATTTTATGGGCAAGTGAAGCTTGAAATCAAGTGAAAATCAAGTAAACATTAATGATGATATCTAAAAAAAAGGAAATTCAGTTTTTTCACTAAAAATAACAGTGCCAAGATTTCAGAAGATTACTTCAGTTGGAATATAGCGTGTGATCACGAAGCTGGAACCTAAGGGGAAGGCCTCCAGTGGTGGTTATCTTCATTTCACTGACACCGATCAGCGCTAGCCTCGGCTCGAAGGTCACCGAGAGCCACTTTACTTTCAGTTGGAGGTCTTGCCGAGGACTTTCTTACTTGTATTGAAGTAGGTTTGTGGCCTTACTCATGTTGCTGGGAGATGTCGTTTGTCAACACGTCTTGGTGGGGAACTGAAAGGGAGCATTGAAGAAGCACAAATTCGAGCGATCGCTTGGAGTGACTTCCACAAATTGCCAAGATAACTTCTATCAAAAATCCAAGTTCTTATTCCACTAGCTATTATATATGGGTGGCCACTATTTTAGTTGGAAGCTTTCAATGCATGGGGGATTTAGAATATGAAGTGCTGGAATTTGCTTGAATATTGAGTTTTATGTTGTTACGGTGTTAGCATGTATGTGGTAGTGTGTGTATTGTCATGTACACTCATATATATATATGGGAGCCTAGTGTAAAATCTATTGAAATCATAATTCTATTTTCCTCAACATGTAATCAGAGGCCCCTTAGGGTTTTTTCCGATCTCGCTTCTCCCGCACAGCCAGTCTGTCCCGCTCCCGCACAGCCAGTCCTCCCGCTCCCGCACAGCCCGTCCCACTCAGTTTCGGCGCCGCTGCTCTCCCACTCTCCCGCTTCTGCCTTTGTCCGCCAGCCCGTCGACCGCTCCCGCTCTTCCACTTCCTCTTCTTCTCTCGTGCTCTAGGGACGCCGACTCCATGGAGTCTTGATTTCCTCGATGTCGGCAATCCCTTCATCTCTTCCTCTCTATCTATGAGGGCTGTTTTTCCTTCAACATCATTGTGATTATTTGGTGCATCCTTGATTTCTATTCGGGATTTCCTTAGAGCTGGAAGTGAATCCTCTACCACCATGTATTCCGATGGCATGACCTCTCCTACTCCGGCTTCTGTTAGATCTTACCGCGTCCCCTCAGACCATAGTACTCCTCAGATCACCATTATGAAGTTGGGTGATTCCAATTACCTCCTGTGAGCTTGCTCTATCAATCTTGCTCTAAAAAGCCGCTGATTATTTGGCTATGTTAGTGGCACGGTGAAGGCTCCTGCGCCTGACTCTCTTGAGTGGCTTCAGTGAGAGTCGGACAACTCCTTGGTAATGTCTTGGGTGCTTATCTCTATGACGGAGTCCATCTCTCGGAACTATCTGTTCTTGGATACTGCAGCGGATATTTGGAAGCGTGCAAAGACTACATATTCTGGCGAGTCAATGTTGCTCAGATCTACCAACTTCGTCGTTGATTGTTCCTAATGTGACGGGGTGATCGACCCCCCTCGGCCTACTACTCAGAGTTCACCCAACTCTATTAGGAGTATGATCATTTCGATTCTCTGACCCTGGTGTCTCCTGAAGATGAGGTGCTTGTCCGGGCAAGAGAAGAACATAATCACATCTTTGAGTTCCTCCATGGCTTACATAGGGATTTTGATCCGATCAACATTCAGATTCTTGGCCGCTCTCCTCTACCCTCTCTGCTCGAGCTGTACAGTCTTGTCCAACAGGAATTCGATCGTCGCCAGACTCTGCTTTCAGACTCTGACACCGGGGGATCTGCCCTTGTCTCTCTTTCTCATCTCGGGGCTCGTCCTGCTCACGACACTAGATTGAGGACTGTGGAGAAAGATCACCCAGTATGTGATTATTGCGGGAAGGCCCGTCATACTAAAGACACCTGCTTCAAGCTTCATGGTTTTCCAACTCGAGGCGGCCCTGCCTCTCGTGGTGGCCGGGGTGGTGGTCATTCTCAGCCCAGGCCTCCTCTGCCCCGATCGGCCCACTTGTCAAATGCTGGGGAGGATTCTACTGCTCCTCATTCTCTGGATTCCAATATGACCCCCTTAGTTCTTTCGGTTGAAGAAATTCTGGCGTTCCGTTGGATGATGCTCAGACCTCCAGCGGAGCCGTCTAGTTCTGCCTCTTCCTATGCTCATTAGGGATCTGCAGGTGCTCCCTCGGCTTCCTCCCACCTCTCCACTCAGTGGATCATTGATTCTGGGGCTACAGACCACATGATCTGCTCGGCCACAGATTGTGTCATACGCACCTCCGTCTGGCAGGGACAAAGTAAGCATTCCTGATGGATCGCTTTCTCCCATTGCTGGGAAAGGATCCATTCCATCCTCCTCTCTTACCCTCTCCTCTGTTCTTCATGTTCCCGCATTCACTCGCAATCTCTTATCTATTAGTCATCTAACTAACTCTATGAATTGTTCAGTGACTTTTTTCCTACATTTTGTGTTTTTCAGGACCTGAAGACGGAGGCAGTGATTGGCTCTGGTGGACTATGCAACGGGCCCTATGTGTTCGACCCCTCTGCTTCCACTCTCTCCAGCATCGCTCGGCCTCCCAAAGCACTTCTTGTTGCTCGTCCCGCTGAGTTGGATTCCTGGCATTGTCGGTTAGGGCATCCTCCTATCACTATTATGAGGCGTTTGCTTTCTCATATGTCTTCTACTTCGCTTAATGTTTTCCACTGTGATATGTGTGATCTGGCTAAACATCATCGTAGTACTCTTCCTCTTATGTCTCTTCATAGCTTTGTTCCTTTTGCAATTATTTATACTAATGTTTGGGGCTCTAGCCCTACTGCCTCTATTTTTGGTTGCTTGCGGTTTGTTTTCTTTATTGACTGTTACTCTCGTTGTACATGAGTTTACTTAATGAAGCATAAAAGTGAGGTGTTCTCTATTTTTCAGTGTTTTCACAAGATGGTCACTACTCAATATGGTGCTATTGTTAAAATCTTGCGTAGCCACAATGGTTGTGAATATATAGACACTCGTCTTGACAACTATTTGAATGACCTAGGTATCATTCATCAAACCTCTTGTGTGTACACTTCTGCTCGGAATGGGGCGGCTGAGTGTAAGAATCGTCACCTCCATGAGGTGGCTAGGTTCCTCCTCCTTCGGATGCATCTCCTGAAGTATTACTGGGGTGATGCGGTTCTCACTGCGGCCTACCTCATCAATCGTATTCCTGCACGGGTCCATGAGTTTCAGACACCTCTCACTACTCTAGGGGTTCGTCTTACCTCTCTCTCCACGTGTCTTTGGATGTGCATGTTTTGTCCACACCCAACCTAAAACCAAACTTGATCCCCGCGCCCTGAAGTGTGTGTTTATTGGCGCTACTCACCTACTTAGAAGGGCTATATGTGCTTCCATCTTGTTACCAAGCGGGTATTTGTTACTGTAAAGAGAGGCTCAAAACCTTGTATATATTTCTTTTAATAATTAGTTACAAATATACACACACTTATATAGGAAAAGAAAGAAGAGAGAAATCATAATACATGATGTGAGACTAATACAAGGAGAGAGAGAAGAAAACAAGGGTCTTTAATTGGGCTTTTCTAACACTCCCCCACAAGCTGGAGCGTACAAGTCGTAGGCACCAAGCTTGGATAAGAACCGATAATATAGCGGCCTGGAGAGAGCTTTCATCAGGATGTCCGCAACTTGGTCGGAAGCAGGAACATGCTCCAAATCTATCTTCTTTGACTGTACCTTTTCCCGGATAAAGTGACAGTCAACTTCGATATGCTTTGTTCGTTCGTGAAAAACCGGATTTTTGGCAATATGAATTGCTGCCTGACTGTCGCAAAATAAGATTGTCGGAGATGAGAGACGAACACCTAAGTCTCCCAGAAGGCCTTCAAGCCAGGTTAGCTCAGAAACAACAGCAGCCATAGCCCGATACTCGGCTTCAGCAGAGGAACGCGCAACCACAGTCTGTTTCTTGCTACGCCAAGTTTTGAGGTGTTCACCAAAGTAAGTATAGAACCCAATTGTGGAGCGTCTATCATCAATAGATCCTGCATAGTCAGCGTCAGAATACGCGACAAGAGATAGAGATGTGGATGGCTTGTACACGAGTCCTTGTCCGGGGGTGATCTTGAGATATCGAAGGATGCGCTCGACAGCTTGAAGATGAGATGTCTGAGGAGCGTGCATGAAACGACTCACAACTCCCACATCAAATGAGATGTCTGGTCGAGTCACCGTAAGGTAGATCAGCTTCCAAACCAAGCGTCACCATTGCTCCCGTTGTGGGAAAGTTGGTCACACTGTTAAGCGTTGTTTTGTGAAACATCCTCACCTTCGCCCTCAGGTTCACCTCGGTACAATGGAGTCTGCAACCACTCCATCTCCCTCTCTTCCGCCGACAGAGTCCAGTTGCTGGTTTTCTTATGTTGATATCGAGGACCTCATCAATGCCTCCAAGCAATTAACCATTATTGTCACCTTTTCAGGTAGTGCGCAGGTTACTAAACAGGCAAGTGACTAATCGACTCTGGTGCCACTAATCATATGACCGATAACTCTATTATGTTCTCTTACCTAGAGAGACACAATCGGTTACCATCGATGTTCATTGTTGATAGCTCGCCTTCTCCTGTTTGTCACATTGGAGTGGTCCAAGACACCGCCACTTTATGCCTTGACAACACTCTACGTTTTGAGTTTTTCTTGCAATTTGTTGTCTGTTAGTGTTATTAATGCTCTTTTTCATTTACATCGACTACTTGTTGTTTTCAGAATCTTCTCTCCAAGATGTTGTTTTTGTTCTCTCTACATCCACCGTCTTCATCTCTCTGCTTCAATGTCATTTTCACCTTGGTCATCCTCCACTCTGTCCGTTGCACCAGCTCCTGCCATCTTTCAAGACAGAGGTCTCCATCTTAGACTGTAAGGTCTGCCAATTTCATAAACATCATCGTTCTTCCTATCCTGCCAAACTATGTAGAAGTTATGTTCGTTTATTTGACTTTATTTACACAGACATCTAGGAACCTTGTCCTATCAAATCTGTTGTTAGGAGTAATTTGTATTTTGTAACTTTTATTGATGACTTTTCTCGTTGTATCTTCTTAAAAAATGCTCTGAATATTTCTAACTTTTATCGATGACTTCTCTCAGCCTTTTATAATGAAATTCACACACAGTTTAGTGTTTCTTTAAAATTTATCTGCACCGATAATGCCAAAAAATATGTGCGAAACCAATTCTCTTCTTTTTGCATGTCTAATGGTATTGTTCATCAGACCAGCTGTGTATACATCCCCAAAAAATGGAGTAGCCAAAAAATAATCAACTTCTTGAATGTTCTCTGCTCCTATTGGGGGGCACGCTATCCAGACTTCTTGTTACCTCATCAATTGTCTTCCCTCTAACACTCTTTAAGCAAAACCATGTTTTTTATTTGGTATCCCGATGCCGCTTTGTTTTCCCTTACCCCTAAAGTATTCAGGTGCATTGCCTTCATCCACACTCCTGCACTTGGTCGCGACAAACTCTTCTATGGCGCTATCAAGTGTATCCTACCTTGACTCAGAAGATCTATCTGTGTTACGATCAGCTTCTCAAAGGGCAGTATATTTCGACTAATGTTACATTCTTTGAATCCACTCCATACTTCTCTATGAACTCTACACATATCACCCAAGTGGATACTCCTACATCTACTTCCTCTTTCTCTCATTGTTCATTCTCCTCCATTGGATATCCCACCACCACTTCTTATTCTACCTTCTTCAAGTCCACCCTTCCTTCCATCTACTCTGGGACTTCCACCATCAGTTCTCAGGTCATTTCTCTCCTCTTCGGAAGGATCCAACAACGAAGACGTTTCAGATCTAAATATTCTCATTGCCCTTTGCAAAGAGGGTTCGAGCATGCACTTAAAATTCCATTAATGTAGTGTCGTATGCACAACTTAGCCCTTTTTGCATGAATTTTACTCTCTCCATCTCTTCCACTGATAAACCAACTAATTATCGTGAAGTTCTTGTCTACTGAAAAGTTGATATGGATGAGGAAATATCGGCTTTGATGACCTGGGGTACTTGGACTCTTGCCCCTACCCCTCATAGGAGCTAATGTTGTTGGTTGTCGTTGACTCTTCGTCAACAAGTATCATCCTGACGTCACAGTGGATAAATACAAGGCTTGTTTGGTTGCTACAAGGTTTGCTCATGAATATGGTGTTGATTTCGTCAACACCTCTCATGTTGCTTGCATCAATTCTATCTGGGTTCTCTTCTCTATGGCGGTCAACAAGGATTGACAAACTTATCAACTCGATAATTAAGTGTGGCTTCCTCTATGGAGACTTGTGAGAAGAAGTGCACATGAAGCAACCTCCTGGTTATGTTACTCAGAGGGGTCTCAAGTATGCAAGCTAAGGAAGGCTATCTATGACCTCAAACAAAGTTTTCACGTGCATGGTTTGACAAATTCAGTTAGGTCATCTGTACTATTGGTTTTTCAGAAGTTCTGCAGACTACTCTCTTTTTATGCGGAAGACCACTCACGAACTAGTTGTTCTTACTTTGTATGTCAATGACATTCTTCTTACTGGAGATGATTCATCTGGAATAGAATTGACACAGAAACATATACATGAACACTTAGTCACCAAAGACATGAGTTCTCCAAAATACTTATTGGGCATCAAAATTGCAAGAAGACGCATCTTTGTTGTTCTCTCTCAACGCAAGTATGTGCTCGACCTTCTCAATGAAACTTGTCTTCTTGACGCAAAACCTGTTCGATGTCATATGGTTGTTGGAGAGGACAAGCTTTGGAGTGAGACGTCTCCTCTCCTTCCATAAGCATCTGAAGACAACTTTAAAAATATTGGAATATATCAAAGGGTCTCCGGGAAAGCGCCTATTATTTCAAAATAACAATCATCTGCAGATAGAAACATATTCTGATGTCAGTTATGCGGATGACAAATGAGATCGTAAATCCACCTCAGGATTTTGCATGTTCGTTGGTGAAAACCTTATCACCTAGAAAAGGAAAAAAAACAAGCAACGGTGTCCAAATCATGTACTAAAGCTATGTATAGACGTTCGACTCAAACCGAATGTGAGTTAAAGTGATTATGAGCACTTCTGATGAACTTGAGAGAAATTTACAATCATCCTCTACCCAAATTTCGTAATAATAAAACCATCATTTATATATCAAAGAATTCAATCTTCCATGAACAAACAAAGCATATCTAAGTCGGCTGATACTTTGTGATGTATGGGTAGGCTAGTGGTGTTCGGAAGCTAGGACTCTACGTGCACGTGTGAGGGGATATGCGAATGCAATGCTACATGCAATGAAACAGTCGGATAGCAACGACAATTAATTTAAGCAATGAGAATTAACAACACCACGCAGCTAATCAAAATAAAGAAGCAATTAAATAATTTTAGCGATTTGACAACGCTTCCTCCGCGCGGAGGGCCCAAGCAAGCGGCGGCGATTAATTCCATAAACAAATATTAGCGCAAAAGTACAACAACTACCAAACTATGATCATAGCACAAATATAGATAAACAACCAAGTGCAAATGTCAAATACAAAACACAATACCACGAGATACTCACGATGCAGTGGGCTGATCCGAGGTGGTGGAGAATTTGAGGGACCGGATGCAAACGGGCGATCGGAGGTGGAACCGGTGGCGAGACGACGGTGACGGTGGCTGCCCTCAGTGGAAAGTGGTGGTAACGGAAGGTAAAACGGCGGATCCGGACACGAATGAGTAGATCCGGGTCGGGGGTGAGTGGATCCGATATTTAGGAGCTCCGAGCAAAAATGGAAGGTTTGTGCGGTGGAAAAACGGATCGGAGGGTGGTAGCACTAGATCAAAATATATCTAGGGTTTTCGGGGCGGTGGGAAGTGGATCCACGGAGGGAAGGAGGCTGCGGGATTGGTATAGGGCCGGCGGATGAACAGTGCCGGCGATGAACAGTGATGAACAGTAACAGTAATGACGGATGAACAGTGTCAGTGAACAGTGCCCGTGAACAATTTCGGTGAACAGTGCCCGTGAACAGTGATCATGAACAGTAATTGGTGGTGGGGATTGAGATTTGGGGGTTGTAGGGGATGCGGATGAGGGTTTCGAGGGGGGAGGGAGAAGACTATGGATGGGTATTACCTTGGGGATGAAGAAAACCACCTAGGAGTCGTCACCTAGGGCTCCACGACGTCGGCACCGGGGAAGGATCGCAGGAATCCGAAAATGAATTCTCCAAATTCTGCAATGCCCCCAAATCAGCCCCCTAGCATCATATTTATAAGAAAACACAAACTAGGGCATCCCCATCAACGGCTATGATTGGCCGGTGGGTTAGCCCTTAAAATACATCAAAATAAACTCAAAAAATATAAAGTAATATAGCGTTTTGACTCGCGCCGACGCTCCGGACGCAATCGCGGAGCCCGATCGTCGATCCGGGCACGCCATATATGGAAAGTTGCCAACAGCCCTGAACGGGCCCAAAACGTGTCCTCGTCTCTGCTCCGCATCACTTTGTCAAAGAAGAAGTTTTAAAGAAGCAGATCTGCGTTCCTTCTGTAGCATCAAATAGAGAACTGGCTGAAATTTCACAAACAAAGTCTCTTCATCTTTTTAGATATTTGTGTCAAGTTGGGCATGATTGACATATATGCTGCAGCTTGAGGAGGAGTATTAAAGCACAAGATGAAGTAGTCCACGTGCTTGATAGGGACGGGCGGTCACCCCTAGTGTAACAGCCTGGTGTCCTATTAATAGCTCGATCTTGTGGTTCGGGCGAAAACCCTTGGAGTATTGTTGATTGTTGTTTTCAGGAGGTCACCCTTGGTAACCGCCCAGTGTGTTGTTAATAGTTGTCTGTTGTAGTATGGATGATCACCCTTGGTGTAACCGCTCGGTGTGTTGTTAATAGGTCAAGGCTAGGCAGTTACCTGCGTTGTAACCGCCAGGTAAGATTCTTATATTTAGTCCCATACTGTCAATTGTACACTCTCTCACCTCATATGTTCTATATAAAGAGGGGTGCACACGTGTAAGATTAAGAATTTTTAGAAATAAAATTTCTATTATTTTCAAGTTCTCATATAACTGACACTAACCCTTAGTATGATGAGTCCACCGCCCTAGGGACGGGACAGGGATGGGGGACCGGCAACAATCCTGCCATCATTTAGCAACGAGAAGTTTTCAATGGAAATGGCAGGCGAGCCAAGAGGCTCTGCTTCAATTGTGATGAGGCACGTGCGCAAGGATATTGGCACAAGAAGTACATATGAGAATGAGTCGGAGATATATATCCACATCATGATTAGGCCACAAAGTCTACAAATGATTAAGTTGCGGGTCCGGGTGGACAATCACTCGGCCTGAGTCTTAGTAGATTTGTCAGTACCCGCAATATCATCGGGGAAACTTCACTCAGTCTTTCGGGCTAACCATATTTCCCAAGGAGAGCATGCACGTAATTGTCACCAATGGCGAACGAAACCTAGCCCGAGCATATGTACAGACGCCCAACTGGAGGTTCACATGGACGTCATCCAAACGGATTTCTACGCCGTTCCACATGTTATATTCAACGTCAAGTTAGGGGTTCATTGCCTCCGCTCTTTGTGCCCAATTGTGTGTGACTTTATCGCCCTCACCATGGATTTCCAGCTATAGTCATGATGTGTATATTGGTTGGGCGGGGAGCGCAAGAACTCTCGTGTCTCGCCACCATCCAACGATCCGCTTCTTAGGAGGGGACCTTGGAGGAGTTACTTGAGGTTTGAGCACCTCCTTTTGAAGATTCAATACCAGATCTTCTCTCATTGAGATCCCGGAACCACCACATCCACCTAGCACTTGGGACAATACCATTAGTACTCTGACCGTACTGGCATTAATCGAGAAACAATGTCGAGATGTTGAAGCAGGAGATCATTCAACCAAACCAATCTCTTTTGTCGTCACCATCCTTCGGGTCAAAAGCATGATGGTCATGGCACTTCTACATGCACTGTCGAGAATTGAATGCCAAAACCATGAAGGACAAATTCTCAAACCCGGCAGTTGACGAGCTATATGGAGCCCTCTAATATTCTTCAAACTGGATCTGCACTACAATTACGACAAAATCCGGATGCATGATAGTGACATGGAGAAGACGGTCCTCCAGAACCCATCAAGGCCGCTTTGAATTTGTGGTGATGTCGTTGAGGCTCGCCAATGCGTCCTCGACCTTCCAGGCACTGATGACTGAGATACTAGAAAATTCCTTCGTAAATTTGCATTGGTCTTCTTCGACGACATAGTAATCTACATCTTCACCTGGGTGCACTTCCACCATATCTGGATGGTCTTTAAGCATCCTACTGATACAAATTGTTTCTCAAGAACTCTAAATGTGCTTTTGGAGGGGAGCATGTGGCTCCATAGTCAGACATCTCCGCTAACACTAATAAGTTGGACACCGTGGAGGAGTGTTCTTAGCCTCAGTCTATAGAGATATGTCGGGGCTTCTTGGGCTTGTTCGACTACTATTATAGATTCATTAAGGGATACAGGGTAATTGCTACCCCTCTAATGAATCTACTGAAAAAGAATTGGTTTTGATGGACACTGGAGATGACTCAGGCATTTATATACATGAAGGCAACCCTTGCAACATCCCGGTTGTACAGGTCCACGACTTCACGCAAGACTATAGATTGGCAGCACTCCGCACGAAAATGCCCACTTATAATTGTGAATTGATTGGGTTGGCCATGGCAGTACGATACTAGCGCCTTCACTTATGTGGATCTCATATCATCGTCATGACAAGTCACTACAACCTTAAATACCTACTAGAGTAGAAGTTGACACTTATGGTTTCACTTCACATTTAAGTGTCGAGATGGGAAGCTCAACGAAGTGGTGAGCGCTCTTTCTTACTGCAACGAGGAGGAAAGTATGTTGTTCTCCATTTCTTAGCAGCACATGGACCTGCTTGAGGCCATTCAAGGAGGGGACCTCCAACCCCATCCCAGGGTAGCTACGGGCGGGAGTAGAAGTAAGAGATTACATCTATTGGAGCAAGCTAGAGGGGATGATTAGGCATAATGATTTAGTTAGCATGCCTCATGCTGACATCACCATCGGTTCCATTTATCATCAACACTATCTACAACCTCACTCATGAGGGCGTGGAAAAAACACTTAAAAGAGTAAGTTGACTTTTTCTAAACGGGGCTAAAAGGCATGTCAAGGAGGTCATGCACACATGCATTATCTCTCAGTAGAACAAAAGCCTAAAGATGCATCCAACATACTCTTACAACCTCCCTATATTCAGGGGTGGATCCAAGGGGGGCCGGCGAGGACCCGGGCCCCCCTAAGAATTTTTGTAAAATAGATGATGAATTTGGATTCTTCTTCACGAGCTAATGAATTTTGACTACTTATACGTCAAAAACGGTGTCCGGATAAAGTAGAAATGAGTTCAAAAAGGTGAAGACATTTAAATTTTATTTGATTGGAAGAGGAGAAAGATGACATGAGAGCTAACTCGTTTAATTAATTTTTGTGGAGAAGGCATATGTAAATCTAGTTGAGTTGGTTGCAACCAATTTTCACTTCGCCAAGTCCACCTTCTTCTTTATTCATTGCTTCTTCGGGATCTCTGAAAGAAACACTAACGCCATCTACGGCACGATATAGCGCGACATCTTTTTTACTCGACTCTTGTAATTTTATTTATTTTAATAATGTCTCCTTTATTATGTCATAAGAGTGCACGATATCAGAGTCGATCAATAAACTCTACTCTTAAAGGAAACAATATGTTAAGTAGTATGCTTTAATAATACTTTTTAGATGTTTATTCATTTTTTTCATATTTTGATCTTTAAATATATACAAAGAAATTTTTTGGAACAAAATAATAATAAAGATCAAGGACATACTTAGATGGATGCGAGAACAAAGCAGCCACCGAGAGGATGAGGGGTTGCGATTTCCTTGAAACAGGAGGTGCGACATCAAGTGAGCGAGATTTAGAAATTAGGAGCATGATTTTTAATTAGTCCATTTTTATGCGATCCACTAATTAATATTTTTTAATTAGATATGTGCACTAAATACATAAATATTCCATTGGTTGAATTTTTTAATTATTGTCCATCACGCACACAAAATAAGTTGCTATGTGACTTCATTTATTTTTGAAAATCAAATTCCAACAATGCATTCGTTGACTACGAGTTTCTCAAACTTCTTGAACGGCCTGGGCCCCATTGTTGAAATTCCTTAATCCGCCCCAATCTATATTCCATCAATAATATGAGTGGAAATTTCCATGGATTTCATCCAAGTATTATCTTACTCACGAGGAAAAATCAGTGCATTTTGGTGGTGGTCTGCTTCTCTAAGGGGGCAATTTCATACAATTGTGTCACCCAACATAGGTCAGTTTAGCACACGCTTTCCTCGAGTACATCGTGCCAAACATTGGATACGTGAGTTAATTATGTTGGACCGCGATGCAGTGTCTGTAGGCCGAATCAGGCACGAGTTGTTCCACCTTTGCGGGCCCAAGCTGGATTTCTCCTCTGCATACCATCCACATTCTGACAGACAGACGAAGAGCGTGAACAAGATCTTTGTAACAGTGGAAGAGGGACCCTTCATCCTCATGAAAATCTCAACATTAGATGCTAATATCAAAACCCCAAAGAAGTACTCAGAAAAGACAAAGGATGAGATAGTTCTGACCACTATAGACAAGAGGGCCTAGAACATTATAGTCAGTGTTATTGAAGACTCAACCTTTCAAAACCTTGTTCACTGCAAAACTTCAAAAGTAATGTGGGACTCTCTGGTGGTCTCAACCTTTCAAGATGATCGAGATGTAATTACGGTGCATAGTGGGGATAACCTCCAATATTGGGTAATGCACTTGGCATGGCCGAGTATTGCTACAATACTTGCCACTTTTCATTGAGGACGACGCCATTCAAGGTTTGTTACAGTTGTAACGACGCAAATCCCAATACGAAGAGAAAATAAAATGAACACAATTAAATAAATTTCAATAAAAAGAAAATAAAATCAGTGTCAAGAGGTCTATGAAATTGTAGCATTCAGTTTGTCGATATGACGAATATTTTAAAGAACATATAATATAAAATTGTTCATTTAAAATTATTGTGTGTACCAATGTTATTCAATGAGTTAATAATAAAGTGAAGCAGTTGGTGTGCTAATAGTAAACTTTTGTGTGTCAATAGAGAAAATTGGATGTATTAAGATATTTAAAACAGTAATTTAGGTTCAATTAGAGTAATTGAACCTAAATTAATTCAAATAGTCTTAGGCGGTAGGTGGTGGGTATTATATTGGACAGATCAAGAGGCAATAAGAGAAATGTTGAGCCTCTCATGCCAGCAAAATGAAAATCCTGCACCTGTTGACCTCTCCTAAACCCACCGCTCTCGCATTCAGCTATCAAAAGTCGCACCTCTCCCACCTGGATTTCTTACTAGGGCTCGACGACTCCTTCCACAAGACAACGGCAGCGCCTCTTCCTCCTCTCCCTCTCTCTCTGATGCTATCAATGAGGGTTTCACCACTCACTGTTTGGGTCCTCGTCGCAGGAAGTCGTGATGAAGTTCGATGTTGCTTTTGCTCTTGGTAGAGGCCGACTGTGCTATGAGATCTTCTTTTCCATCCTCTCACTCACTATAAGCCCTCTTCCATTCTTCTTTCTATGGAGTTGCATCATAAACAAGTAAAGGTATGAAAATAAATTAGGTTTTTCTTCATTTCTTGGTGGCCGGCTAGGGTTGCCGAAACAAGAAAATTGATGATTTTGCTTGGGTCTTTGATTTGGGCCTTACTTTTAGACTAGTTGTATTGATTCTCTGGATCTAATTTCTGTATTAATGGCTGGTTGTTATGATGTTCATGTGGTTGTTTATACTTAACCAACTGTAGCTTTATGGGGAATTTATGGGATTTAGAAGAGTTTCTTGGTGGTTGGAAATATGTTGTTGAACTATGCTATTCTTGTCCTTTTAAGTTGGCCAAATTTCTGTTGACAAAGTTCTTGAAAAATCAAGAGATGGCTTTAGAGTGTAATTACTTTTATAGTTGGTTGAATTAAGGCTAGAACGGGGATTTAATTGATGTTACACTTATAAGGATAATAGTACTGGCCGATTATTGTTGTAGCTAGTTTTGGGTTGGCTTGTGAGAATTAATTTAATTGTGGTTGGCTTGTGAGAAATTTGAACCAAGTGATTGAATATGAAGAAAGATTCTAATGATTAATAGTGAATCACATGAAATATGAATGATGATATGAACGAATAAGAATTGAATATAGAAAACGATTGAATATGAACGAAAATTTTGATATTGAAAACGAGTTGAATATGTTATGAATAGACTGAATGCAAAAATGAATGAAAATAATACGAATAAAGAATGAACATGAATAAAGAAACGAAACATCCTTGAAGAACCTAAAAGAACTAAGGAATAAAACGAAATATAAGAATATAAGAATGTTCCATAAACATTTTCATACTTACTGCACTTTTATATACCAAAAATACTTATGCATATTGCTACTGATGCTTATTGTCTGCATGTACAGCAGTAAAAGAGATATGTTACTCGTTTAGTCATATGTTTATAACAAACCCATCGTGGTTTACCATTTTTAGGTAGTTGACGCATGTCTGAGTAAGGGATTCGTACGATTGATGAATAAAAGAAGAAATTAGCTGAGTAATAACAGAAGGTGTGAATTAAATTTTTGAAAAGTTTTTATTATGTGTTTTATTGTGTTCCCTATCCTTATTTCATCCTTGGGCGAATGACCTGAAATAAGCTTCCATACAGATTTCTCGTGGGGTCTGAATTAGGTCATCACAATAGCCATAACTTGCATGACATTCATCCATGCAATCGAAGGCTAAGGTGGACATCTACTTTAGAGCATAATCGGATCTTGGTTGAAGAAATACCATGACGAGAAGCACGCACCTATAGAGTTCTAGGTGCGCGACTAGGTGTGTATAAAGCTACAACCTCACAGATAGTTGATGATTGTGCGACACCTCTTGCCATGTTACTACGGGCCCTTCCAAGTGTTGGAGAAGATTGGCGCGATGGCTTATCTCCTAGCACTGCCAACCGAGTAGTGGATACGCGATGTTTTCTGCTTCTCGCGACTGGTAGCATTTACAAGAGAAGCCTCGACAACAATTACAAAGTCACCACCAATGTTCGATGAGCGACTAGTACCACAACGACTGAAAGTCATTCACACACACCTTAATCGAGGGAATCACGATGTCCTCATTTTCTGGGAAGGACCATTGGAAGAGGAGAATTGGGCGACACCGAAGGACTTCCAAAAGGTGTATCACGGCTTCAAGATTGAGGACGATTTGAAAGAAGGGAATAATTTCACATATGCTTTTATCGGATGCTAATATGGTAGAAGACGGTGGAAAGATGGGGCATAGTAACGCAGAGACCCGATTTTATTATGCATTTATTTTTATGTCATTTTTTATTATTTCATTAAGATCGCATTTATCTATGAGCATGGGTAGATCGGGACAACATGTGTTTTAGTTTATTAGATACTTCATATTTATACTTGGGTTCATGTTAGAACTGGACATGTTTGAGTAAAAAATTCATTTGTGCATTTTGTTAGGTTTTAGGGCTCCCACTACATCCCACCGCCAAAACCCCCCATTTCTCTCTCCCGTCCGCAACTGGTCGGCCCTAGACCTCCCTTCTGGCCTCTCCGATCACCTTTCAGTAGGTGGCCGCACTGTTATGTCCCATCCAGAGGCGTTGCTGTTGCAAACAGCAGCATCCGACTGCTTCCAAAGTGCAGGCTCATAGTGCGCGTACCTTCCAGCCGAACGACGAGTCTCCTCCTCGAGCACACGTCCTATTTCGCTTCGCTCATTGCTGGACCCACTTCGGACGCCGCAAAAGGCCCGAATAATCAACCCCATCAAAGGTTGCCACTGAGAAACAATATTCTCATCAATCCACATGTCCTTCCTCTGTCCCATCATGTCAGGTGAATGGATCTTCACACGTGCTGTGACAAAGTGATGAAAATATATTTTCACAAAATCTGCACTAGAGAAATGCATATTCAATGAACTTCTAGAATGAACGGATGTCTTAGTATTAGAAAGAGTAGCTGTCCTGGTGAGAACCTCTAAATTCTTCAACGTTTCAAGATAAAACTTACTGACTGAATCCTCAGTGTAGGCTTCTTTCCTTGTCATGATTTTGGGGCAAGATGACTTCTTGTTCAGACTAGTTGCACTACCAGACCTCGGAGACAATCGTCTACTGGCAGCATAAAAATCATCCATCATTGCAAAATAAGATTTTGAACCATCATTAGTGGATGGTATCCAAGAGTTGGATATTCTTGACGAGTCATCGGTGGTGCCAAGCTCCAATAGACCATTTGTATCCGCTAGATAATCAATTTCATCAAGATCAAGAGCTAAAATATCTGAGAATATCCTATCTTTACATTGCTCCATGTAGGAATCATTCAATAATTTATCCCCTCGAGCCTCGTCAAATTGGAAATCCGGACCATTATAACTTGAAGATCTGCTACAAAAGCTTTTCTGTTCACCATGAAATAGTATAGACTCTGTACTTAAAATTGCTGAAGGCATGTTGTTTTTATGGTATATGTTTGTGGTGATTGCAGGAAAAGTGGAGAAAGCGCTTGCTTTTATGTTGTGAGTGGAACGTCTATCATCCTCAAAGCTAAAGCTGATTTTTTCAGATCCTAAATCCAATTGTGACCTAGACCAATCACACGATGGAAGAACGTTCTGATGTGTTGAGGTGGACTCACCAGATAAAGCTTGTAAATTTAGAAACGGGTTAGAATCCCTGGATCCCGAAAATAAATCATCCCATTCTGAAGAAAATCCATTGGTATTACTTTCCCCAGCTTCACACCTCCATTTGTCTGTAGTAGAAATAAAATTGCAGGTAGATGCATGAATCGATACATTTGCTGGACTAGTTGATAACTGATTGTACCCATATGAATCAGAGAAGAAAGACATTTCTGTATTTTTCTCCGGTATGTGTTCATCAGGAAAAAACATCACGCGGGTGCTATCCTCTCCCACAACTTCGGTATTTCCTATCTTTGAACGGGCGGTTGGCACAAATGGTTTTGCACGAACGAAATCTTCTACATCATGATCAGGAACTGGCATTTCATTTCTTGATGTAGGAACCTCTTCGCTAATATGTTCATCCAACACATTTACTGGAATGTGAATTTCTGCTCTACTGGAAGTCATAAGAAGAGCAAGATTCATACTAGGAAACTTTGATTGGTTTGCAGAAGCTGCGACGCTTGAGTATGACCTATCAGAGATTGTTTTGAATCAGTACTAAAGAATAACAACTGTTAACTAAAAAGATGTTCTCAAAAGGTAAGATACCTCCGAAAATAATTACTTTCCATGCACCTATTGTTCTTAATAAGACCCTGCAAGGTAAAAGAGAAAAATATAATCTCATTATCGGTAGATCGTTTATCATATGTTGCATCTCGACAGGTGGAAATGCTGAAATAGAAGCTATAACTGATAACGGTAATGCTGAAATTGTCATCAAGATCAACTATTTCTAACGAGATTCTATTTACTTACCAATGGGGGTAATGAATTCTTTGTTTCTAATGGTGGAGGTAAGAAGCTTCCTGAATGTTGTTTGAGATCAGAAAGCGCAAGCCCCGGACATTGCTGAAGTTTACTGGTTCAAACAAAAGAACAGTGAACCGGTTTCAAAATGTAATGTCATTTATTTGAGTAAACACACAATACAAGAAAAGGAGCTGCAGAGTGAAAATTTATCTCAAAAAGAATAATACTCATGGTTCATGGATTTAACAACAGAAATTAAGATTGCTTGAAGCCCCTAGGAAAAGCTATCGATCTAGAATCAGCGTCCATAAGTGGTAACATCCTAGTTGGGCGATTAGTAATAATCACCTCATCAGTGTCCGTCTCACAATCAATTTTGGCCAGGAAATCAGCATAGAAGTTCCCCTTGCGAAGAGTATGAAGTAAGGTACAAGACCACTCCCTCTTGAGAATCTCTCTAATGTCCACAATCAGACAACCTAGTGGGTGAAGCTTAATATCAGCAGAGGAAATAAGCTCCAACACCACTTTTGCATCAATCTCGAGTAACATTTTGAAAACCATGTGTTCAGACCACCAGCAAGCCAAAATGAAGTCTCCTGCATTTCTGCTACTATATTAGAACATGTTCAAAGATGGATTCAAAAGCCCATGATCCATGCTGCCATGCTAACCCTGAACAAACCATCCCCACCAACAACATCAGGGTTCCAAATTTCAAAAAACAAAACACCAAGGTTCCCTCACGTGGCTCTCTCAATGATGAGTTTCACTTCGCTGCTATTCAAACATTTCCAACTCACATGACGAACCTGGTTAGTTTTGCAATTATCTTTCACATGGATGATAGCAGAACATGTAAGCGAGCCGTGAAGGGAAACCATTTTTTTAGATGCACGAACTCAAGGGGTAAAATAATTCGCGGGACTTAGTTACGAAAAAGGCTTTCTCATTTCTATTAGGGCTATAAAAGGCTTTATATATTAGCCTGCAATTTATATATTACAATACTCCTTATCAAGATTGGCAAAAGATATTCAGTAAGCCCATTTTGTTACAACCTCTGATCATATCCTCTGAATTGAGTCTCTTGGTCAAGCAATCTACTACATGATCCTTGGTCGAGACATGACTCAATTCCAGTACCCCACTATCAAGCTTTTCCTTTATGAAAAACATATTAATCTCTATATGCTTGGTTCAATCGTATTGGACTGGATTATTTGCAATACTGATGGCTGAATGACTGTCACGCCAAAGTTTCATCTTATCTCCTTGATCCAACTTCAGCTCCATAAGCATCCCTTTTAACAACAAAAGTTCTACAACCCCTAATGTCATGGCTCTATACTCTATCTCTGTTGTCGATCTAGCCACTACTGAATGTTTTTTGCTCCTCCATGAGACCATGATGTCTTCCACAAATATACAATAACCTGAAGTTGACCTACTGTGATCCGCACAGCTTGCCCAGTCAGAGTCGCAGTAGCCCTCAATCTTCACATGATTGTTCCTTTTGAACGCTCAAGTCAGGAGCATTCTTCAAGTACCGCAGAACCTGGTACACTGCGTTCATGTAACATCCGAAATTTGACGCGAAATGTAATTTTTTTGTAGGGGCAAGTCGTGGTGAATTTTAAGTCGAGACAGCGTGTCGTCGAGGTATAATGTTACTTTCCCTTATGATAGCGACAGTTAGTTCGTTAAGTACGTTAAAAATAGTGCGCGACGCATTTTAATTTAATGACGTAGGCGCGTCAAATTGCCATGACACATAGGAGTTGAGATGAATTGGCTCATTATGGGGTGTCAATAACAGGTCTCAATCCCCCCCCCCTCTCATGCGGTTATCAAAACCGCAAGGCGTGACTTTAAAATCCCGCAACCCTTTCCCGTAACCCATTTTCCTCACAGGAGAAGAAAAAAAAAACCGCAGCCGGCTGTTCCGTCTCCCGCACGCAGCGACGTCGAGCCCGTCGTGCCTCCCGCGAGCTTTCCGTCGGCCGATCCTCCTCCGGAACTCCTCTCCGACCACTCCTCCTTCCTCTACGAGCGTCGGTGGACATTCCTTTTCCTTCCTTGGCCGTGGAAGCGCCGGGTTCAACCCTAACCGAAGGAGTTTGAGTTTTGTTTTGCTTCTGGTGAGTGGATCTCTTCCTTCTCTCGATTTCTGTTTGAATATCCTTCGTTTTGGAAACTAATTTAACCTAGTTTTTCATTTTGATTGCCTATTTTAGGTTTCGGTGTTCGTGGTTCACCACAGAATTTGTGTGGAACGCACTGAGAGCCTCAATCGCTACACGTAAAGGTAAAATCTGAAGTTTAGCGCGTGAAATTTTGTAACCCTAGTTGTATATAAATTTTTCACGGGAAAATCGTAGAGGGGAAAATTATGAAATTAGGGATACTGTAAATTGCAGGATTTTGGTGGAGTCGGGGCAGTTTTTTGAAGGTCCTCAGCAGTAGAATTGCTTTTGGAAGAGAAAATGTCGCCGCGCCGAGCATACGAGCGTCGCAGCACCCCAGTAAGGAAATTCTAATTTCTTTTAGTTAGACATATCAAGTAATTATATTTTATACGCATGAGTAGGTTTCGTACAAGCATCATAACCATACATAGAAAAGTGTGGCAGTAGAAAAATAATCTTGAAAACGCGTATGATAACGCCCTTTTCCATAACCACGTTAGTAAAGTCATGAACAGTTATTTAGGTACGAAACTTTACCCGTGTATGTAAGTTTGGAGATTGTCCAACCAAGGACGCGAAGGTCCCTTCAAGTCGACCACGAGAAAGTCAAAGGTCGTTCAGTAGTACACCAGAAAAGATATCTCATGCAGAGTAGCGTCAGACCAAAAGGGTCAGTAGCACACCAGTCTTTTCGTGCTTGGTAGAGGCGCACTACCTTCCTCATAGGGCATATGGTATCCTATGAGTTACAGTATTGGGAGTTGACTTCCCTTTGAGACAGTTAGTAGATTCGAGACCGTGTCCGCGTGACACTAGAACAATTGAGTTCGTCAGATGGTCTCGGGTCGTCAGTTTCAGTTGCGCGTTAGGAGCTACTCTGCCTAGAGCTTTCCCAGTAAATGTGTAGGCTAGAAGCCACCTAGAACTCAAGTACAGACTTGACGAGAGACAGTACACCAGTTAGTGAACGTCAGGACTTAGGTAAATGAACGAAAAGTCATGAATATAGAACTATAGTGTGTTCACCAGGAAGTATAGGAAAAGCATGCATAACATATAGCATAAAATGTTTTCAGTGCACGAGACTATTTTTAAAGACATGCATGCATTCATATGTAAATCTGTTTTAGTGTCACAAAGGGGAATTGTTTTTCTTTACTCTGACCCTTCGTGGGCAATGTTTTTCAGGTGACTCAGGTGGGAAACTACGTCTAGGATGAGCGTTATGGTGGCGTCAATTTATAGTACTCTATTTCAGCATGTATTTGTATATGTGGACAATGTACCTGGTTAATATTTTTTATAACTTGTATCAGACTATTATTGTTATCAGATTTTCAGTTATTACAATTCCATTTTTGTTTAGTGGCTTTGTGAATCCAGATATCAGGTATGTGGTTACCCTTAGTTTAATTTTTTTACTTCAGCTGTAAGTCTTAAATCTGTTTAGTATAGACTTTTATTACCTGCTGCTACTATTTTAATATTGTTTCGTAGTTTTCTTTATATCGCTGACCCGACCGGACGGCTGATTTCTGAAATACTGGGAAGGGGTGTTACAGTTCATATGGCACTTCTGTAGGTTATGCATGTAACGGCTCACCACGCTCACAGCAAAGGATATGTCTGGGAGAGTGTAGTTCAAGTAAATCAATCTCTCAACTAGCCTTTGATACATCTCACGATTCACTGGTTCACCGGCCTCTGCACCCAGTTTACACTTTTGATCGATTGGTGTCGCAGCAAGTTTGCACCCCCAACATCCCTGTTTTTGTGAGGAGATCCAAAACATATTTCATTCGGGAAAGGACTATCATCTCTGCCTTATAAGCAATCTCAATCCCAAGGAAATGCCAAAGAAGACTCGGATCCTTCACCTCAAACTTCTTGCCCAGAGCCCCCTTGAGACGGCCAATCTTTTGCTCATCATCCCCTGTAATGATCATGTCATCCACATACACCGCGAGCATGGTGATGTGACCTTCATTTTACCTGAAAAACATTATGTGATCAATGTTTATCTGCTAATAACCCATTCCAATCATTGTCTTCTTGAACCCATCGAAGCATGCGCGAGGTGACTGCTTCAGTCCATAGAAGGGTATCTTCAACATGCAGATTTTGCCTTATGTTTTGATCGTGTTAAACCCTGGTGGTATCTCCATGTCTTCTCTGCTAGATCTCCATGAAGAAATGCATTATTCACATCTATTTGGTACAGCCTCCATCCACCATTCACCGTCAAGCTGATCAGAGTCCTAACGGTGCTCATTTTCACAACAGGTGCAAATGTCTCGTCATAATTGATGTCATTGGTCTAGTTGTACCCCTTGACAACCAAACGAGCCTTTTAGTGCTCGACAAGTCCCTTTGGGTTCTGCTTCATAGTGAACAGTCATTTGTACTCAACGACCTTCTTATCCTTTGGTAGTTGTGTCAACTCCCAAATCTTGTTCTTCTCAAGAGCACCCATCTCCTCCTTCATCGATGTACTCCACTTCGGATCATCTTTGGCAACCTGCCAATTATTAGGTACAATAATACAATCCAACGATGCAATGAATGCTCCAAGGGATGAGGAGATATGATCATAAGAGACGAAAGAAGCAAGATCCCAACCGTATCTATCAGAAGGATTTCCCGCATTGTTGCAAGTAGTCCTCTGAAATGTGACAGTTGGGGGAGGAGAAGTAAAGGGAAGGGTATCACCTAAGTCTTGCGATGATGTAGGTGTTCCAGGAGTAGGGACAAATGTTGTCAATGGACTAGGAGCTAAATTGGGCACAGGTACTGGAACTGGTATTGCTGGCAGCATCCCCTTCCAATTGTATATAAGTTGCTCCCCCTGACTCATAAGTCTAATATCTCACACCTCTTCTCAATCTCCTCCAGCTGCTCCTCATCACTCTCCTGCTCCACATCACTCTCCTGCTCCTCCGCTGATCCTCCCTACCATACTCCCAGATCTGTCACCAACCTCTCCCTTTCTCGCCTCATATCTTCAATAGTTGACAAATCTGGGGTGAGTAGAGCTCCCTCCTGTCGGTAGTATTGCTCCGTCTCTCTAAAGTGAACGTCCATGCTAACAAAGCTTCTTTTCTCCACTGGACTCCAGCACACATACTCCTTCTGAGTACGAGCATAGCCCACAAAGATACACTTAACTTCGCATCAAGCTTACCAACACCCGGCCTATTGTCTTCACGAAGCACACACACCCAGCACACATACTCTAAGTCTCTCGAGCAGACATTCCAGCTCGCGTTTCATTATGAACATTCTTTGAGATCCACCAGAGGTAGTCGAATGGATGATCGCCTTGACCTCACTAGTATGAGTCACATCCATTTTGAGGTCGCCACTTTGGCTACTCTTTACCCGTCAGGCATGATAAAGGATGTGGATGAGACTGATTTCTCTCACCCCCATGAGGTACGAAGCCCGATGAGTGATCTACCTTTTGATTCTAACTCATTTCCTAAGATTTTGGCTAAGAGCAAGCTTGAGCTTCCTCATATTATTGTGGTAACTCATATCCAGAGTGAGGGTCAAAAGCTTAATTTCCCCATATTATTGTGGCACCACTAGGATTGATGACACGCATCTCAAGAATCATCCTGCTATGAATAAACTCTTTGATGAGCTCCCCATTGAAACTTTTAGAGAGCCACATGATGAGTTCTTTCTTTTAGGAGACGTTCAACCAACCCTGATGTAACGGCCCCACTTACTAGGCAACCGTCGCAATTTTCATTTATTTCCTTCTTATTAAATCAGAGAGCGGCAGGTAAATGACCATTCAACAATTATACATAAACAAGTATAATGACAGAGTATATAAAAATGCAGAGAAGTAAAACACATTTTTATTTATTTTACATTAGATACAGTATACTACATCGTTAGTAGATGACTCAATATATAAACACAAAAAAAAAGTCATCACAAAATCTGAGCCACAGATACAAGTATACTATAAGATCATCTCAAAACTACACTTGTAACTCAGAACAAAAACTATATTGTAACCTACTACATAACCACAAGCAAACTACTTGAAATAGAACTGGAACTCGTCATGGGGACAGTCGGGGTCGCGGCATGATGCCTTGTGGGCATCCATGACTTCAAAGACGGTTGTGATGACTTTAACCCAAATCTTGTACATCTTCTCCTTGAGTGTAGGGGGTCTGGTAGAGCTAGCGGGAGTAGCCTCCTCCTGGACCTGTTTAATTACATTTTCTATTAGTCAAAAACTGAATGAATTCTCATTGTTCACTTTTTACTATAATGTCTTATTTACATTTTATGGATTTCATACTTTATTCACTTGATTACGTTCTCTCTCGTTATATCATATTATTCTGTTTTCATCATATTCTCCTTGTTGACATTTTTCTTCTTTTGTTCATCATTTTTCCTATATATCTTTTTATGTGGGGTCGGACTTTCTTAACCTTATCTCTTATACTTTTTTTGTTGTTATTGGGCAGTGTTAAGAGAATATTAACATTTTGTATCATTTATATAGCGCGCTTGCGTGCCTTTTCGTATTCGCACACATTTCTTAACGTGCATTTTCATATTCGCACGTTAACTTTTATACATTATCATGGGGAGGACATTCACCCCACCTCCATTGTTGGGTTGACCCTTAACTTAGCCTATTTAATTACATTATTCTTTTACGTATTCATTTACTTCATTTACTTCATTTAATTTATTGTATGTTTACTTTCAATTGTTCTTTTCATAAAGCATAAACATAAAATATAATCATGAAGAATAATTATGAAATAAAACAATTACAAAAGGGTGAGAACTCACTTTGTCAACCTCTTTCTCTTTATCTCTTCGACCACTATCGTCGTCTTGCCTTCCACCACCTCGTGAAGTCATGTCCTACATCGGCAATATTTTAAAGACACATAAGTTGATGTTTTAATTAAGGTCAAACACTTCAAGACGTTCTTGACGGGCTCCACTTGACTTAATTAGGTCAAAGGAGTCATTTAGGGTTTAATGGGTGGCTATCCTATCTTGAAAACAAGGGGGTTTTGGTCTAATTTGCGAGGGAATATCATGCCCTAGCCAATTTTTGTTGCCCTGGCTCAAAATCCCCTAAATTGATTGCTGCCCTAATTGTTAAAATGAGGTTTATTCAATTGTAGTGAAGGGGCAGCACTCCCTATCCTTCAAATAATTATTTGAAGTAAAAGGATATCCTCTACGTTCATTTCTTCTTTACTTTAATAATATGGGGATGGGGATTTTGCTAATTTAGAGGGACACACATGCTAAAATTTTGGAATCCCTAGTATATGACTTAGGGTTTCACTAGGGTTTCACTAAAAACACTTCAAATCACTATTTAGGACCTAAGGATCCTTTACAGAAACTTTTGATACAATTTAAAAGAAAGGAACATTAAAAATCTCAAATCCTAGATTTCTACCGTTTTCAATCCATGCAAAAACTTCATGAAAGAAACAAGAGTAGTGGAGAGGAAGTGATTACCTTTCAAACAGAAGAAAAATCACGAAAAAAGGAGGAGAAACGAGGGCTCGAGGCTTCCGTCGGCGTGCGGCTTCGGTCCGCCGTCTGTGCTGCTATGCGGGATCGGGGAGAGGAATAGAATGAACAACGGCTTTTCTTTTCTTTTATTTTAACCGGACACCGCCTCTCCAACGCTCGACACGCGGGACTAACTGACCGGGATTAGTCGGTTCAAGCCCATTTCAACCGGTTCAAGCCCATTTTAGCCTTTTATTAGCACATCGGCCCTTTATTAGCACACCAAGTTCATATAATAATACAATAATATTAAATTTAGTGTGACATTGACACACCTTAAATTTGGTGTGTCACACCTGATGTCACATTCTTGTGTTCTTGTCTCACACGTCCTTTTACATAATCACATTCTGGATGAATTTATAAATGTACCGCCGGATTTAAATCCTTATGTCGTTATCTTCGATACTCCTTTCGGAGGCTCCTTCCCTAATGAATTTTTCTACCAACCACCTGGTGAGCCCCCTGATGATTCACGCCTATTGAGATATATTTGACATTCCATGATACTATATCTCACTACTGATGTCCCCGTTAGGTATCTAAGTGTTCATCGTACACCCGACGATTGTTTCTACACCCCACCCAAGGAACCACTAAATAGACCACCCATTTTTAGGAACTCCCACTGCCACGTAAAATCTGCATTTATTAAGCCTGCAGAGTTTGCCATTTTGCATTTCCATTTGCATGTGTTTCATGGCTTGCATGTCATATTCCGGCGTAAAGTTATATTAAATAATGAACATTTTTAAAATTTGTGTCGGTAAGCACATGAGAAAATGAATATTCAAAGAAAGTTGTATGGTGATGATTTGCATATTATTTGAGAAGTTCCATTGGGGGCAACTATGAACTTAAATACTAGGCGAATAGGTCCATACACTGTCAAGAGGGAGTTTGAGTCAAATTTTCCAAGCTTAATATTACTAGGAATACGGGTGCTCATCTAATTCTCAATGTTGAGGATATGATTCAAAATGTGGAGTCATCTAGTTTGGGGATTTTAGCCTTCACTTCTAGCTTCAGTTTCCACCATCATTATAGCCTCTCCTATACCCCCAACCTTCACTACAACTCTACCCGTTACCATTATGCCACTACCCTTCACCCTTATTGCGGCTTGCTTACTGCATGGGAGTCACGGCTACTCAGTGGTATCAGGTATGATGACCCTATGCAGAGACACTCCCTACCTAGAGCGACAGAGAGACTTACCTGGCTTGCTTTGGGAGCATATAATCTCCATTCACCGGAGATGAATGTTTTTGAGCTGGGGAGATTGATGAAAATCAACGACTTTTGGATCATCAGATGGATGATCGGAGATCAATATCGCGTTCATTGAGATTTTTCACATTTTTAGGTATTTTATTTTATTGTACTTGTATTTTGGGAGTTATGTTGAAATATCCATCGGAAGATCGTGGTCGTTGGATATTCTTAACCTAACTCCCACCCCCCCATTATATTTTCCAATAGTCGCATGAAGAGATCATCGAGAGTTTAGGTTTTGAGAAGAAACTACTCGATCTACAGAGATGTCGCCGGTGCCGACGCCAGCCCCTATATCAGCCGTCATCTCCCTCCCGTGAGCCTTCAGCCGCCTCCTCTGCTGCCAGGTCTCATCCAGGCCGCCTGTCTCATTTCCTGAAAGTTCGGTAAACTCCTCGATTTGCCTTGCTCCCCTCCCAGCCATCAAAATCTCCACGATCCCCTCCCAGCAGTCTCCAGCCCCACACCTTCCCCTGTCCAGCCCTCGTGTAGCCCCCTTCCGGCCTCCATCCGCCTGTCAGCCACCCACAACCTCCTTAAATTCCTTCCCTGCAGCCCCCAATACTCCTACAGCCCATTACCAACCAATACCATCCCCTCCATTCCCCCCACAACCTCTAATACCAGCCTTCAGCCGCCTCCTTTGCTGCTATGTCTCATCCAGGCCGCCTGTCTCACTTCCTGAAAGTTCGGTAAACCCCTCGGTTAGCCTTGCCCCCTCCCAGCCATCAAAATCTCCACGATCTCCTCCCAGAAGTCTCCACACCCCCCCCCCCACACACACACACCTTCCCCTGTCCAACCCTCGTCTAGCCCCCTTCCAGCCTCCATCTGCCCGACAGCCACCCACAACCTCCTTAAATTCTTCCCTGCAGCCCCCAATACTCCTACAACACATTACCAACCAACACCAGCCCCTCCATTCCCCCCACAACCTCCAAACATCACCTACCAACCACAACCGATCAATATTCCCCTCCTACAATCCATCCATCCACCCTAAACAGCCCCCGATCACCTTCTTCAGCCCTAATCCAGCCCCAAACAACAATGTTTCCACTTCCGGACAACCTCTACTTTGTCAACATCAATTACTTGGTGAGATTTTACTTTCTAGTGTTCATTTCTTTGCATTGTATGGATAGCTTGTATTGTTAGTAATATTTTGTTTGAATTAATTTGATTTTTGTATCTCTTCATTGACGTGCAAAAATTATTCACTTCGCATTTTAATTTCAGTGCACTCTCAATTAACTTGTAATGGTTGTTTGCTTACTTTCATTGAAATATTTGTAATCAATTGCGACACTTGCATGAGATTTTAAAATTAATATGTTTAATTGATTGTGCGTCAAAAAATACCAGCATGATTGAGTTATCGCATGCGCATTGCATTAGGGTTATCTTTCGTTAGTTCATTGGATTGTGTGCTTGTATTCATTTGCATCTTCATTTTAGGGTTCTTCGTCGGTACATTCATCACATGCTCACATGTGTTAAATTTAAGGTTAGTGCATCATAAGTCCACATCCTATATATTCATCCTGCGTCAATGATGTTTTGCAATTGTTAAATTAGTGCAAACATAGCTTGCAAATCATATCCAAGCACAGACCTCGTAATATATAAGAACGTCGCAAGCAGTAGGTTTCAAAATAATTGGTAGGTAAGAGACCAGAATTCTTTTATTGGACTGCATTAAATGAATATGATGGAAATTCACAAGTTAAATACCTTGTACAAAATGGAATAACATTTTCTCTTGCGCAAATATCTTCTTGCGGCACGACGTCATGCACATATGAGCAGTTTGGATTCTTACAAGGCTGCATAACAAAACATTTCTGGTAAAAAAAAGAACCTACAGTTCACATACATGCATTGCTGGGATTAAAACTCACTAGATTTTTCAGTAATGAATAGCAGTATCTTGTGGTGCCAAAGCTAGCCCTGCACAAAAGAGAATATAAAGAAATGCTAGCAACGGCCAAGATGTGATCAGAATAGGATAAAAACTTACTTCAAAGGCCTACCATTTAAAAGGTAGCCATTTACAACCTGAATACAGCGAAAAGCTTCCTCCTCCTTTGAAAAGGTAACATATCTGGTTGCACATGTAGAAAATATAAGAACAGCACATATTAAACATCATACTGGCAGGCGTTTCTCCTTTTGTTAAAAATGATTCCTGGATGATTGTGGAAAAATACTTTTCACACTAAGGGCAGATGCTTTTCCTTTGTTAAAAATTATTCATGGATGCTTATGTGGGAACATACTATTCAAGTATTCATACTACCAGCTGATGTAGGGTAAGCTGTGAGAGGTATGCTGACACTAATGCAAGATTAAATGAGTGGAGTGGAATGGACACAGACAAACCTAAACTAAATGATGTGTGTTTGAGTTGATTTGATCCAGAATTAAGTCTAGCAATAAAAATAAATAGGCTTCGCAATACATCACAACGTTCACAACACTTCAAGTAAACAAGTAAACATGTCTTCCTTCACACGAAGGACTTAAGACCACACTTGCACAAATGGGAAATTTTATAGAAAAACTAAGAAAAGAAAAACAATCGCACAAACAAGCCAGCATCCCAAACATGTATGTGATAACTAACCAATATTCAATAAAGTAGAAAAACATAGTACAAAATACTCACAAGCAAAGGGGTCCTATAGCAGAAGAGTGTAGACGAGTAGTGGTAGGGAACACGGAGCAGTAACTGGAGCAGTCGTACTTCGGCTTGGGCTGGGAAGACTCCAATCTGTGGCTGGGAAGGTAGAGGTGTGCAGATTAAAGCCTTGGACATCCATGTGCCTGCTGTTTGAGTCCAGAAAAGACCAATTCCTACACCGATTTGGCCGCGGGAGATTACAATTTGCTGTTGGAGGAATTGTGGTGTTGTAGGAACATGAATAACTTGCTCGGCAAAGCTTTGCAGTGGCTGGACAGGCGGCAAACTGCTGGTGGATGACTCCAAACTTCAGATAAATGCAGTCTTCAGATATCTCACCAGCAGAGCATGCAGGAGGCGCGGTGGACTATCCAGGCGGGGCTGCAGTCGCGAAGCTATCCAGGGAGGGTCTGTTCAAGCTGTAGGGGTGAATGAGTGCTGCTCTCAGAGAAGATCTTGGCACAGGAAGCAGGTTCGGGATGGGATCTGTAGGCTGACAGAGGAAATGTCGATTTGCGGTTGCTTGGAGCGGGATTGGGAAGGGAGATGCGCAGGGGATTGGTCGCGGAAGACAGGGGGGTGTCGGTTTAAAGACGATCGTGGGGGCGGTTCTTTGTGTAACGGCCCCCTTACGGCTACCGCTACAATATCACTTAGCATTTCATAAAGAGCAAAGTACGAACATTCAGAGTACAACAATATATGAAGGTGAGTACGAGAAATGTAATATCAGGACAAAATAAAATCATTTCATTTCATTAAAAAGTTTCTGATACATATACCTGTCCAAAAAAATAGCCCTAACATACAAAAAGGGGTTTACCATACTATACATATACAACTAACTCGTAACATACAGCTAATATGTACAGACATATATATCATGAGAACTAATACTGATGCTAGAGGAAATAGAACTAGAACTCCTCATGGGAACACTCTGGGTCACTGCACCTCGACTTGTGGTCATCCAGGACGCCGAACACCGTTGTCGCGACTTCAACCCAAAGCCGATACCTCTTCTCCTGGCGAGGAGTACATGGTGTACGCTGACTACTGGTGGCTGGAACCACCTCTTCCTTGACCTGTTTAGTTTTTATTTTCTATTAGTCAAAAGACTGTGAATTCTTGCTTTTCCTTTTTACAATCAGTTCTTAATATTTTGGCATATTTCTCTTCCTTTATTTTCAGTCCTATCATGACTTATCGTACTTGTACATAATGTCTCTTTCTTTGCCTTTTAATTCGCCTTGAGAGTGAGCTATCTGAAATGTAAATTAAGTGTCCTAATATCACACTAAGGTAATATTTTCACGTGCCCTTTTCTCGCACGTACATATTACCAATCGTGCCCTTACCTCGCACGATAAAGGAAGATTATTCTCCCCATCTTCCAATGTGGGTTAACACTTTCTATAGCTCATCATCTTGTATTGTTACATTTCTCTTGCGACTTAATCATATATTTGCTCTTGCTTGTTTATTATCATCTTATCTTATTTATTATTTAAGCATTTAAGCATAGCATAATATAAGAACAAAGTAAACATAATAAATTACATTGTATAAGGAAGAAGAACTCACTCCTACTTTCTATTTGCCCCTATCTTTGTGTTGCTCATTTTCCCGTACTTTTTCCTTGTCTTTATCCCTCCTTCCTTCTTCATTGTGTCTACCACTACCTTGTGACGTCATTTCCTATAATATAGAACATCACATAATTGTCAATTTGATGCCTTTGGTGTATGTTACTTATATTCCTAGGCATTTATATGGATCCCCTTGACCTAATAAGCCAAAGGAGGCTTCAATCATCTAGGGGTTTGCTGCCCTAGTATCTAAAGACTTCAAATTCCTTTAAATAAATTTCTTTTTTACTTATGTAAGCTAAAGAACATTACATATTGTTGCCCTAAGTTTTCAATTAGGGGTTTTCACTCATATAGGGTAGGATAGCAATCCCTAACCTTCCATGGGTGAATTGGAGCAATCCCTTTCCTCCAATTAGGGATTTGGAGTCGATGGATACCACTCCTTTTGCAATAAACTACATGAATAACACAGTATGCCTTAAATTACTTCTGCCCTAATGTGTAAAGCTTCCTACATGAGATAGTTACTTAGGGTTTCGTTTTTCTTTTTCCCCAACCCAAAAGTCAAGCCAATATCTGAAATCGATATGACCTCCCCTAGGATTCAGCCAAAATTACATAGACATCACGGATTAGGGCATACAACCCATCACAGAAACTTTTCAGATGGAAATAGATGAAAGAAATCTCAAAAGTTCAAACCCTAGATTTCTACTCATTTCAATCCGTGTAAAATTTCCATAAAAAAACAAGAGGACTGGAGAGGAAGAGATTAGCTCTCGTTAGGAGGAGAAATCTGGAGAAACGGAGGAGATTCGAGCCTTCTACGACGATCGGCGTCGATCGGTGATTGCGGCTTCCGTCGGGCACGACTGTTGTTCTGTTCTGGAGGAAATGAAGACTGCGGGCCTTTTTACCCGATGCCGCCCTTTATTCGCGTGACACGCACCAATGGACCACCTACTGCCGGTCGATTACTCCTACCGGTCCAAATTTAGTTTAATACTAACTTAGTTATAAATTTTCTTAACGTAACTTATTTCATAACATAATATCATATCTTATATCATAGCATATTAAGCAATTTACCTGCAAAATTTTACGTGACATCACAATTTGATTAGGACGTGGGAGCAAGTATGCGGCAGGGTAATTACGGGAAAAGAAAATAAAACGAGGAAAAAGAACTAGAGTAATTAATAAGGACGTCACACCCTGGGATCTCGCGGCGTTGCACCACGATTTGATTGCATGCTCTGGATTCTCAATTTCTCTCGCGGGGCAAACAATGTCCCAAACAGGCAGCCCTTCCCCTAATTTATAGCGAAAGGGGGGCTAAGGCACCCGTTATGAACGGCTATGATTGGTTGCTACATCTGATGCCCAAATCACACTAAATAACGTTAAAAAACATAACATGTAGAAACGGAACTCAGGGCGCACTTGTGATCTTGATCGGCGAACCGATCAACACCTCCTACGTGAGTACACAAATGTGGGCCCCGCCAATTGGTGTCCCGAAGTTCATTGTCGATCTTGCGTCTGATCCCCATCAACTCACCCAAACTGAAAAGCATTCATTTCTGATGAATGGAGATGATCGTACTGACATCGAAGATCGGGAGCAAGTCTATCAAACTCCGTCGTCGAGATCCAAGTATCGTCAAAGGTTGAGTGAACACTCCAGTGCACCAGGTAATGGAAAGATGGGTCGTCTGGGGTGATGGTGCACTCATGCGCTACAATATCAGAAATATTATCAGCTCTCACCTCTTGTGTTGGTGGATCCAGAGGAACCTATGCAATTATGGGGTTCGGGCAAATCTATAGGTGCACGTCCAAGTTGGTTAGGGTATGGGACAGGATGTAAGTGGGAGGGTGTTGGAGGTGGCTCAAGGTAGGGGTCTCTACGCTCGAGAGCCTCAAAGTAGAGAGTCAAATCTTTTGTATTGAATACGAAAAGAATACTCATATCTGCCAAGACGTCGGTCTCGTATGTGTTTGTTCCAATTTTCTTTATAATCCTACAAGGACCTATTTGTTTAGGATGTAACATTTTAGCGGCACCTTTTGGGAGCCTTTTCATGCAAATTCTAACCATGACCTGCTCGTCTACCTGAAAATATTGCTCACAACTATGTTCATCAGCCTCTGTGTTATATAATTCATTACTGGTAGCAATTTTCTTTTGAATCAATTCATGTATATGATGGATGGACTCAGCTGACTCACTAGGGCATGACACTAAGGGAACCAGGTCGAGGACAGTAGACTCCCTAGGCTCATATCCTAGCATTATATGAAATGGACTCATGCCAGACCTATTGACGGAGCTATTATACGCGGACATAGTTATAGGTAACAAGGAATACCAAACCGACAGACACTCACCAACTAGACACCATAGCAAATTTCCCAAACTCCTATTTATGACCACGGTTTGGCCGTCATCAATCTGTGGGTGATAAGCTGAGGAAAACTTCAGGTACATACCTGATTTAAGAGATAATGTCTTCCAAAAAAAACTCGTGAATGGTATGTCATGTCTGACACTATGGACTTGGGTAAACCATGTAAACGAAAGACGTATCTCGTGAAAAGAACCACTACATGGGCCGCATCTGCGGTCTTACGACAGGCAAAAAAATGACCTATTTTCGAGAGCCAGTCTACATCTATGAAAATGGAATCATGCTTCCTCAAAGTGCGAAGAACTGACTACTAAATCCATGTCAATATCAACCCAAGGCTAGTAAAGTCTGACAAGTGTTGCAGTGACGCACAACTCTTGCCACATTTTTCTGCAAGGTGGGCCAATAAAAATGATCCTCAACCAACGCAATCATCTTGTCTCTGTCAAAATGGCATGTATCGCCACAGCGTGCATTTCCCAAATCAAAACGACTTGGAAGGAGGTCCGGGGAATGCAGATATGAGACCCACAATATAAATATCCATCGACGATATTGAACCCATCAGTGGGCTCAGTGAAATCCCACATAAATCCAAAGTAAATCTCATTCAAGTCAGTGAAGGTGGGGTACTCCCTAAGTAGTCGATCAAAACTAGTTGCATTATCGCTTAATGTGTGGAATAGTATAACACGATGATTAAAGGGGTCATCGTGTCTGTTCTCAACACCCGCACGGTGTTTGAGAATGTAGTGAAAATTCTACAAGTATTCGACTCACTTAGCATGTTTATGACTCAATTTTTGTTGTGAATCGAGATAGCGCGGAGCCTAATGATTGGAGTATAGGATGAACTCCCGCAGGAGAAGGTAGTGTCTCCAATATCGAAGTGATAGCACTACTGCGTAAAACTTTCTATCAAAAGTGAAGTACATTTGTTGGGCCTCCTCATTCAGCTTCTCACTAAAGTAAGAAACTTGATGACCCTCCTTGGCTCAGTACTCCGTCAATACCAACGTCAGATGTATCGCAGGCTGCCTCAAATACCTTAGAGAAATCGGGCAATCTCAGAACGGGAGTTGTCGTAAGTTTCTCCTTGATCTCTACGAAAGCTCGAGTGGTGGCTACCGCCCATTGGAAATCGCACTTTTGCAGGAAGCTCGTGAAGGGGGTCATGATGGTGCTAGTCTGTGAAAGCTACGGTCTCAGTGATAGTGGAAGGAATAGACCACTCGCCAGTGGAACGAACCTTGTCTGGGTCAACAGACACGTCTGACGTTGATATGATAAACCTGAGAAAGTGCACAAAATCAAATAGGAATGATCACTTCTTCAAGTTCACGTATAACTTCTCCTTATGGAGAATCTCAAATAAGAGCCTCAGATGGCTCAAATGGTCATCAGAAGAGTGGTTGTAAATCAAAATGACATCAAAGTAGATGACCAGAATTTGCCCGTGTAAGCCGCGGTATCTGGGTTATGATCCGCATGAAAGTGTTAGGGGCATTGGACAGACCAAAAGGCATGACCAACAACTCATAGAGACCATCTTTGGACTTAAAGGTCGCCTTCCATTTGTCTTATTAGTGAATTCTGATCTGGTGGTGCCCGCTATGAAGATCAAATTTTGAGAATATTTGGGTACCAGACATCGTGTCAACTAAGTCGTTCAATCGGGGAATGGGGAAAAGATACTTAATAGTAATTTTATTGATAGACCTACTATCGATATACATACGTCATCTCCTGTCCTTCTTCGGGGTGATAAGGGTGGGGACCGTGCAGGGGCTCAGACTCTCGCGGATGAACTGCTTCCGGAGAAGCTCGTCCATCTATCTCTTAAGCTCAGCATGCTCCCCCGGGTCATCCGGTAGTGGTAGGTTTGGGAGCGAAGTCCCCCAGTGTCAAATCTATGGCGTGTTGGATGTCACACAATGAGGTAACTCATAGGGTAAATCATTCGACACAATATTAGCATACTCATCGAGAATGCATTGGACCTTAGGGGGTGGATCAAGGATTTGTAGGGTCATTAGAAGCAACGATGGCACCCACTACTTAGAATATGATGATGTTTGCACTCTCTCATAAACTTAGTGCAGCGCAAATGTGCAGTGGCCTGGATGAACTAGTGCTAGTGGAGGGTGTGACCTTCCCCTTGGATTTCTTCTTGGGTTGGGTCGTTGTCAATATGAACTTACAACATTTGTCATAGAATACACACATATTCAAGAGATTGAAATGCGTGACATCACGGTCGTAGAGCAAGGTTTCCATAATAGAACGTGGGAGACATCCATGGGGATGACGTCACACTAAACATGATCCCCAAATAAGGTGAGACTGGTCGAAACCAGGCACCTCTGGGTAACATGAATGGTCATCTTATCAACATAAATAACTCGATAAGGATGGGGATGAGGCTCAAGGGTCACTTGCATCAGTTTTAAGACCCTCGGGGCCATAATATTCACACAACACTCGCTATCAATGGTCAGCTTGTAGAGACCGCCTACGTTGGGAAAGAAAGTAGAAAAGATCAAATAACGTCAATCCTCATCAATATGCAGGGTGTAAAGGAGACGTCGTATAACACCTACCTCCAGGGAGTACTCAGCATCGCTCTCTCATCCATCCTCGATGGTGGCAACAATCTGCTCGCCAGCGACCTCCTCAACATTAGCATTGGGCTCACCGTCAACTAACAAATTTCTTGTGGGAAATGGGCCACCATATGAACACTTCCAGAGGATAACACTGAACATTCCCCGGCCTGTTGGCTGCAGGAGGTCTGGTGGCGACGGCCTTGCCCTTCGTGTCCATAGGAGATGCGTATCAGGGGAGTACAAGTCGACGGTCGTGAATGTGATCAAGGGCTTGCCTCAAATGTGAGGTGGGCTCTCATGGTGATTAATTCCTAGCATGTCAATCTTAAGGTGGGAGGGCATCTCGTTCTTCTCAAAGTGAACATCAAGTGGAGTGGGTGGGTCCTCCCTCCTTTGAGGAGTGGCATGCTCTCGATGAACGTCAAGGATGTCAATGTGGGAGCGTACATCGTCAAATTGAGCATTCATTTGATTGAACCGATCTAACATCAACCATTAAAATTCCACAGGTGTTATGTTAGAGTTGGAGTTAGTGGTTCTCTCAAAGGTAAGGTTTGGGTTAGACATGGATTGACGATAAGGCATACCGCTACGTAACATGCAAGTGAACCTAACTTGGGGCCCTAATACCAAATCTGACATAGGGTAGGCTATGAGAGGTGTGTCAACACTAATGCAAACATATGTAAGGGGAGTGGAATGGACTCAGACAAACCTAAACTATATGATGCGTGTTTGATTTGATTCTATCCGGAATCAAGTCTAGCAATAAAATTAAATAGGTTTCACAATACATCACAACGTACACAATATTTCAAGTAAATAAGCAAACAAGCCTTCCTTCGTACGAAGGACTTAAAACCGCACTTACACAAATGGGAAATATTATAGGAAAACTAGGAAAAAGAAAACAATCACACTAACAAGCCAACATCACAAGCATATATGTGATAATCAACCAATATTCAATAAAGTAGAAAAACAAAGTACAAAAATACTCACAAGCAAAGGTGTCTTGTAGTGAAGAGTGTAGACGAATAGTTGCAAGGTACACGAAACAGTAATTGGAGCCAAAGAACTTGGGCTTGGGCTGGTAAGACTTCAACCTGCGGCTGGGATGGTAGGGGTGTGCAGATTAAAGCCTTGGACAACTATGTGCCTGCTGTTTGAGTCATGAAAAGACCAATTCCTACATAGATTTAACCACATGAGGTTACCATTTGTTGTTGGAGTTGTGGTGTAGGGACGTGAAAAACTGGCTCGGCAAGGCTATACGGTGGCTGAACAGGCGGCAAACTACTGATCGACAAATCCAAGCTTCAGAAAAATGTGCAGTCTTCGAATATCTCGCCGACTACTGGGCATGAAGAAGGCCCCAGTCACAAAGCTGACCAGGGAGGGTCGGTTCAGGCTGTAAGGGGGAATGGGCGCTGCTCTCAAACAAGATCTCGACGCAAGGAGGGGATAAGATCTGTAGGCTGACGGAGGAAATGTCGATATGCGGCTGCATGAAAAATACTACTTAGCCGCGAAAGAATATATTACTTCAGCCCGAAGAAATATGATTACTTCGACATGAAGACTTCGCCCGAAGAAAGTGGTATGCAATGACAGCATCAGCCTGACGCATCAATTTCTTAGCTTCGAAGGAAGCAAATACTTCGCCCTAAAGAAAGTTGTTGCTTCGTCTACAAGTAACCTCAGCGGATTTTACTTCGACCTGAAGTATTACCAGAAGACCTACAAGAATGCACAAGTGCACCTGAAGGCATCTTGGCACAGTACCGAGAATTATCAGAATAAAAAGAATCAAAATCATGTTTTTCCCTATAAAAGTAGGTGATGCGGGACAGGCGTCACACCTGCCCGCCACCCTGGAGTCCGACCAGTGGGCCCACCCGGAGTCAGCACCAGGCAGCTTTCATCAGGGCTGCGACCCGTACACCAAAATCAGCTCTCTGTCACGGAGTCACCACCATGCGGCAGGTTGTAGAGGTCGGGGCACGATCCCCAGACCTCCTAGATAAGAGGTCTTCACTGGCGCTCTCATCACCAACTGATCCGCGGCTCAGTTGGTGATGAGAGCGCTGGTGAAAGCCTCTTATCTAGGAGGTCTGGGGATCGAGCCTCAGCCTCAACAACCTGCCGCATGGTGGTGACTCCATGACGGAGAACTGGTTGGGGTGTAGGGGCCGCGGCCCTGATGAAAGCCGTCTGGTGCTGACTCCGGGTGGGCCCCCTGGTGGGACTCCAGGGTGGCGGGCAGGTGTGATGTCTGTCCCGCATCAGGAGGCCTCTTGTAAGTATTAAATAAATTATATGGAGTGAAGAAATAAAGGCGATCTTTCTCTCTCTCAGCATTTCATTTTTCTCCAAACTTTTGGTAAGTTCCACAACCCTTTCATATGGTATGAGAGGGTCATTTCAGATCCCACGGGGAGTGTGAGTAGCTTGACATGAGCTAAAGCTTTGTTTGTGTTGGAGTTATTATATTTGGGTATTTAGTATGTTTGAGGTTTAGCCCCACACCATGGGTTAAGTTTGTGAGTCAGTTGTATTTCCTATAAATTAGCCCCTATTTGGAAGAATAAAATTGCACAAAGTATTTTAATTTCATTTTTTTCTACATAAAATCAAAGCAAGAATTGACTCCTCCCTGAATTTTAGTCGTCCTAATTGTCAGCAACCTAAGTTCTCGGTGGCTTCCTGATGCAGTGGCATGTCGACTTGAAAGAGGTTTCTAAATGCAATCCTAATTTTAATGCAGTGTAATGCAAATGCACAGTGGTCCGCTCCAAAATTGCAGCAAATAATTAATTTTTTATACGATTATCAGTAGGGGCACGCGCAGTCACATTTAATTATTTAAGAGAGAACAAAATATTAATTTTGCAGACGAAAAAGGCGCAATTAAAATTAAGCAAGCACAGAATAAATCACGCAAATAACACAACGGCGGGACTAGTAGCAAATAAAATAGAAATCCAACATAATATGAGTGTCAAAAGAAACAACAGTAAAAGACAGGACTTTACCTCATTTCACACATGCGGGCGGCGCACACTGTTCGGACCGATCGGGGAGAAAATACATCTCAAAATATAAAAAAGTATATATGAACTCGACTCGGATCGACCATCCGGACGCAACCAAGGGCTCTGATCGTCTGCTCGGGCAGCGGATCACCGCCTCCTGCGGGAATACGCACATGTCGGTCGTGGTGCGCCGTCAACTCCTCCTGGCTTAAAAGCACTCATCTTCGGTGAGTGCAAATGGTCATCCTCGCTGTGTAGCCAAGGGCGAGTCTCTCGAACTCCTCTGAAGAAATCCATGTAGCATCATGTGGTGGCTGACCGCTCCAACGGACAATATAACGCAGAATATCTCGCCCACCCGAGGTGTAGAAGTCGTGATCGATGATCTAAAGCACGTCGTATGTAGAAGTGGGAGGCACTAATGAATCTTCGTCTGACAGTAATGTATCTCCGTCTGGCAATGATGTATCTTCGTCTAACTTGAAAGAGGTTTCTAAATGCAGTGGCAGATGGTCAACCTCGCTCTGATACCAATTTGATAGTGACAGGTCGACTTGAAAGAGGTTTCTAAATGCAATCCTAATTTCAATGCAGTGTAATGCAAGTGCACAGTGGTCTGCTCCAAAATTGCAGCAAATAATTAATTTTTTTATATGATTATCAGTAGGGGCATGGGCAGTCACATTTAATTATTTAAGAGAGAACAAAATATTAATTTTGCAGATGAACAAGGTGCAATTAAAATAAAGCGAGCACGGAATAAATCCCGCAAGTAACACAACGGCGGGACTAGTAGCAAATAAAATAGAAATCCAACATAATATGAGTGCCGAAAGAAACAACAGTAAAAGACAGGACTTTACCTCAGTTCACACATGCGGGCGGCGGCGATGACGGTTGTTGGCGGGCATCCAAGGTCGTAGAGGGTAGAGATGGTGTCGGAATTGTGGATCGGAGCTGTAAGTGGTCTTCGTATGAATAGTGTTGTTAATGTAGAAGAAATATAACTGACAGAAGACAAGCACCAATAGAAAATCTGGGTTGGGAGAACTGCAGCCAAGATTTAATTGCTGGAGTGGCGTTGCAACAATTGCGGGTGACTGGAAAATACAGGAGGCAAAAAGTAGTGAATGTGGGGATAGGGTATGCTACAGGATAGGGGGTTACAGTGGAAATCTGAAGGTTCCAGGAGAGATATTGTTAAGGGAAAACAGTATAGGCGATCAAGGCATGGAGGAGTAGTGTCGGGGAATAATTTTGGGAGCGCTGTAGGGAGTTGGAAGGGGTCGGGAGTGGAGGGAAACTACGGGTCGGAGGGCCGGCGCATCGGGTCTGAGTGGTAAAGGTTGGCGGGTGGCTTGGACGGTAGTAGCAGGGGCAGAAGAGAGAAGAAGAGGGAGTAGGCTTACCAGGTATGGCGAAGGATTGGGCGCAGATGGTCGGGGAAGAAGAAGACACGGCTGTAGGAGGAAGGAATCCTGAAATAACTCCAGAAGAACCGCTTGGCTTTGCACCAAGAAGGCCGACGGTTTGGAATATTGTCCAAAACCCCACGATGCCCTTTCATTCCACCGTCTGCTATATTTATACACCCTAAATGATAATTGCACAGTAAAACTGAAAATCAAATCAAACTCGAATCGGGCGGCGCACACTGTTTGGACCGATCGGGGGGAAAATACATAAATATAAAAAGCTATATATGAACTTGACTCAGATCGACAATCCGGACGCAACCACAGGCTGTGATCGTCTGCCCGAGCAACTGTGACTTTCGCTCTCTGATTTCCGCCTCTCCCTCCCTCTCGTCCTGTCGAGCCGATCTCGTCTTTTCTCCCATCAAGCCTTTCTGCTCCCGCTCTTGTCGACGAAATCAATCTCTGATTCCGCCGATAGGAGCGGCACTTGGTCTCCGCGGTGTTGCGCCTGTATGGCCTCCCGTCTGCGTCATCAATGTCGGATCTCGTTGGACTCCTCCGCTCTAGCTTACGCCGCCCTTCTCTTCCCTCGATTCTGATTCCAGGGGAGTTGTTGTTGCGCCTCTTATTGTTGCGTGATCCAGCCGACTAAGCCGTTCCTGTCAATCCCGTCTTTGATGCTCGACTGTGTCTGTTTCCATCAACGATGGAGCTTCTTCTCCCGCAGACTCCTATTTGTGTTTCTATTGCAGATCGTTGACGTCGATCCAGACAACCAAGCCGCTCCCGGTGCATCGATCTTCGTTCGATCCAGCGATGAGGTCTCCTTTAGAACCCGTTCTGGTCGTGCTTTATGTCTTCTGGTGGAGCCCCTGCTGCTACACCTGATCCTATGCTCCCTTTTCTAGTCGAGCTCCTCTGTAGCTATTGTTCTCCTGCATCAGGCCTTCTTCTGGCTCAGTCTTTCTTCTCACTGAAGCTATGAATCCGCTGCCCGCTTCTCTCGTCAATGATGGTGTTAATGTTGTATTTTTCTTTTTTTACTTCTTTTGTGTTGTGTTGTTTTTGATGTCTTAGTTCATGTGAGTGTCACATTGCGATTTATGTCATCATGCACGTGTTCTACATAAGGAGTGTACGTCATGGCCTCCGAGTGTTGTCTCTGCCTTCATGCATGTATTACGTGAGGGGGAGTGTTCGTGATAACGGCGACTCGGATGGCCTCTTTCCCAACTCCTGTCTTAGTCACACATGTCCTCCAGGCATAGCCTAAGCCTTCATGCACATGATCCAAGTGAGGGGGAGTGTTTGTGATAACGACGATTTTGATGTCTATTTCCCGATTCGTACCTTAGTCACACGATCCCTAGGAATATTTCGTCTGTTGTTTGTGTCTCCCCATTTTTTCTCGTTGATTTGAGGTAGGGTTGGTTTAGTTGCTAGTTGACCTGGTTTCAGCTTCGGGAGCATCCAGCGTGATCATGGTCGGTTTGTGGACCAACGTCGTGTGGCTTATGCCCGGTTGGAGCATCCCCGGTGACACGCGGTTGGGCTTTGGTGGGTGCAGTTTTTGTCTCATGTTGTCAACCACCATTACCTCTCTTTTTACCCCTCAAGCTTGAGTGGCAGTGTTAGAGTTATTATATTTGGGTATTTATTATGGTTGAGGTTTGGCAGAGCGTTTACACACTGATGTGCAGTTTTTATCGTCCCGCCCCGCCAAATAGTAATTTTAGGCTAGCAGTGGAAAAATCCACCGCCCTAAAATCGTGGAAAAACAATGATTTGGAGTCATGAATAGAATTCACGACTCCAAAAATGTGGAGCAGTCCCAATCGGCTTCTCTTTCCCTGAACCATCGACATCCCGTCTCCCTCTCCTCCTTCGTTCCACCCGAGGTTACCTTTTCATTATTCCCGCTTTTGCTTTCATTTGCGATTCCTAAAGCCTAGTTCTCCCCACAACGTTGGCCGTCACTTTTATGTTGTCGTCGACCGCCTCCGTTTCAAGATAGTCTCTCTCTATTTAACTCTCTCTATTTAACGCACTGTTTCTTATGATTTGGAGGTAGGGGAGAAATTTTCCTGCAGTTGATTTTATGTTTTCCCCTGCTTTAGTGTATGGTATTCAGAGGATTTGCAGGAGTTAAAACAAATTAGTTATTAGTAGTTTCGCCTAGTTTTGATGAATGAATTATGTGATTCATCTTCTTCGATGGAAGCCGTTGTGATTTTTTTTAATATCGGCGGAAAGTATATTGGTATTGTGAGCTCCGCTTCTAGCCACATGCTCTCTTTTCTCTTTAGATTTGATTTTATTCCCTGTTAACAAACTTCGCACAAAATACTTATAAATTTATTCATTATTTTGTTGAAGAAATTTTATTTTAAGTTGTTAACTAAGCAGAAAAAGTGTATATATATTGAATTATAAAAAAGTATTTCAATGATATCATGATCCTCATATAAGATCATCAAAATCACTTGGGTTATCCCAGCTTTTCGTTTGAAACAGCAATGCAATCACTGTTCTTCCAAACAGTTTCACAGATTCTGCTACCACTCTGCAAAATAGTTGATTATTCCATCATTGCTTCTCCAATCATTGCAGCTGAGCCAAACAGAGCCTAAGTTCCCTCGGAGATCGATTCACCCCAGATGGGGTGATTGCCATGATTGATGTAAAGGGCATGTATTAGCGTTCAGAGAGAAGATCCGTGCAAGGGGGAAGAGCCGGCGGTAGCAGGGAGAGAAAGAAGAAGGAGGCTAGGGTTTAGAAAAATACCAGGGAACAGCCTTTTTTAATATTACGGTCAAGATGAAAATAACAAGTCCAAACCAACCCCTCTTATAGCGGAGGGTGTTAATAACAAAATCCCAAAATAACATAAACATAAAACTAAATATTAATTATCCTTGGCGCCGACCCCGCCAAGGTAGTCCTCGTCGATCTGAGCTGCTCCTGACGCGTCTGGTCATCTTCATCGACACGCGCCACGTCCTCCGCAACTGCCTGTCGTGGTTCCCGTCGCCTGTAGACCCTCCATGGCACGAGAGCAGCGGAGCAGAAGCACACCAGAAGTAGCAGCAACTACTAAGAGGAAGAGAGAAAGAGAGAAGAAGAGGAGCAGCAGCCGGGAAGAGGAAGTAGCCGAGAAGAATGAGCCGCGGCACCGGAATAGCGCTGAGAACAGGATGTGCGGGAATAAGAAAGAGCTCGGCTCTTTTTATTAGCAGAAATAAGCGGCCAATGGTTCAAGTAAGACAAAACCCTATAAATGCACCGATTAAATTAGATAGGTGTCAATTGCATGCTCATATCAAGCCACTAGCTCAAGCCACATCCACATGTTACTATTACTAATAAACACAGCTGATAGCTGTTTGCCAATTATAAAATGCTGCCAGCACAACTATGCCAACCAAGCCACCAATCAACACATGTGTCAACACCAAAACTAATTAAGCCATAACTCTTAAATCCACATGTCAAACTCACAAGCCAACCATTAGGCCCTTTTTTATAAACATAACTAATAGCAACCGAAAATCATATCAAATGTTCAAATTTCATTAAATTTCTTACTATTAGCACACAAGAAAAAAATTTAATGCTTAGAGTTAATATTCGCACACCAATTTCATATTATTTCTTATTACAATTTGGGTCATTACAAACTGGGCCCGAAGTAGATGGTACTTGTGGCTGTACAAAATAATATCCCGATCTTGGAGGAGATGCACCAAACTTGGCACTAGGCACTCCCCCGGAAGATGTACTACATCCGGTGGTGGTCGGCCATATACGGATTCAAATGGAGTCATTCCCGCGGCATGGTGGTAGGCAGCTTTGTATGAGTACTCGGCCCAGCCCAACCACTTTGCCCAAGTGCCCGATCTCTCGCCAATGAAACAGCGTAAGTTGTCTCCAAACAACGGTTAAGAACCTCTGATTCGCCATCCGTTTACGAATGGTAGGCGGAGGTGATGCCTTTAAGGCGAAACAGGGACGTCCAGAAACTGCTCAAGAAGAGGGGATCGTGATTGCTCACAACTGATCGCAAAAATCCATGGAGTCGTACGACTCCGGAGATGAAACTGTCGGTCACTCCCACGGACGTGTACGGATGCCGGAGAGCGAGAAAGTGCGCGTACTTGGAGAGACGGTCCACAACGACCAAGATGCAATCGAACCCGTTAGACCGAGGCAAACGAGTAAAGAAATTCATGACAATGTCCTCCCAAATGCGGTCTGGAATCGGTAGGGGCTGCAGTAACCCGCCCGGAAACATAGTTTCGTACTTCGCTTTCGGGCATGAAAGGCAGGCGGTCACGTAGGCTTTAACTTGATTAAACATGTGTCGCCAATAGAGGGACACCGCCAAGCATCGGTAGGTGCGGAAGGCTCCGGCGTGGCCCCCGGATGGTGTAGCATGGAACTTTAATAGAAGGCATGGAATGAGAGGAGAGGCCGCAGAGAGCACTGAGCGGACACAGTAAAAGAGTAGGCCACCGACTAGCGAGTAGGGGGTGGCTACCCGGGTCGACGATGAGGGTCGTCTGAATGAAGGTTAGGTGCGGTTCCTTTTCCACATCAAGTTGAATAGAGGTTGCATCCTCCCAAACCGGACGGGAGATGGCTCGGAGTTCTAGGGACTGCACTTGCCGGAAGAGAGCATCTGTCGCTCGGTTGGTGCGTCCCGGTCGAAACTTGTAGAGAAAGCTCCAAACCTTGTATATACTTCTTGAATAGTAAAGTTACAAGTATGAATACATTTATATAGGAAAAGAGGAAGGAGAGAAATCTCACTCCAAGATGTGGGACTAATACAAAGAGAGAGCGAAAAGAGAAAAAATGGGCCCCTAGATGGGCCCTTAACTAGGCTTTTCTAACACTCCCCCGCAAGCTGGAGCGTACAAGTCGTAGGCACCAAGCTTGGATAAAAATTGGTAGTATAGCGGCCGGGAGAGAGCTTTATTCAGGATGTCAGCAACTTGATTTGTAGCAGGAACATGCTCCAAATCTATCTTCTTTGACTGTACCTTTTCCCGGATAAAGTGGCAGTCAACTTCAATATGCTCTGTGCGTTCGTGAAAAACCGGATCCTCGGCAATGTGTACTGTTGTATGACTGCCACAAAATAGGGTCGTCGGTGATGAAAGACGAACACACAAGTCTTGCAGAAGGCTCTCAAGCCAGGTTAACTAGGAAACAACAGCAGCCATAGCCCGGGACTCGGCTTCAGCAGAAGAGCGAGCAACCACAGTCTGTTTCTTGATACGCCAGGTTATGAGATGTCCACCAAAGTAGGTACAGAAACCAGTTGTGGAACGCTTATCATCAATGGATCCTGCATAGTCAGCGTCAGAGTACGCGACAAGAGATAGAGATGTGGATGGCTTGTACACAAGCCCTTGTCCTGGAGCGATCTTGAGATATCGAAGAATGCGCTCGACAGCTTGAAGATGAGATGTCCGAGGAGCATGCATAAAACGACTCACGACTCTCACGGCAAAAGAGATGTTTGGTCAAGTAACCGTAAGATAGATCAGCTTCCCAACCAAGCGTCTATAGTATTCTGGATTTGTAAGCAGCTTGTCGGAGTCAGAGTTGTGGGCCGAGAGCTTGTGATTGGCGTCCATAGGAGTATCCGCAGGTTTGCATCCAGAATAGTTGGCATCATGAAGGAGGTTCATACAATACTTCCTTTGGGATAACACAAGACCATCAGGGCGTCGTGCAACCTCAAGCCCAAGAAAATACCGAAGGTTGCCAAGATCTTTGGTCTGAAAGGCGGAGTTTAACTGTTGCTTGATATGTTGTATCTCTATAGTATCGTCGCCAGTAATGAGGATATCGTCAACATAGACAAGTAGGATCACAATTCCGGTTGACCGGTGTCGGGTGAAGAAATAAAAGTCAGTCGACCTCCGAATGAAGTCAATATCACAGACAAACTTGCTGAATTTTTCAAACCAAGCGCGCGGGGACTGTTTGAGACCATAAATAGATTTCCAAAGATGACAGACCTGAGACTCCCCCGTGGTCTCAAACCCGGGAGGTTGGTGCATATAAACAGTCTCCTGCAGATCGTCGTTGAGCAAGGCGTTCTTAATATCCAGCTGATAAAGAGGCCAATGACGATGAACAGCCAAGGAGAGAAGAACGCAGACCGTGTTCAATTTTGCCACCGGAGAGAAGGTTTCCTCATAATCAAGGTCATGTTGCTGAGTAAAACCCCGGGCCACGAGGCGGGCCTTTAGACGCTCAACGGTGTCATCCGCCGCATGTTTAATAGCAAAGACCAATTGCAGCTAACACGGGATTGTCATGCAGGAAGAGGAACCAGATCCCAAGTCCGGTTAGCCCAAAAAGCCCGCATTTCATCATCCATGGCCGTCCGCCACCCCGGGTGTTGAAGTGCCTCCTGTACAAAATTAGGGGTGGAGATAGAGGATAAAGAGAGAGCACTCTGTCGAAGTTCCGGAGAGAGACGGTGAAAAGAGACATAGTTGGTCAGCGGGTGGGCAGTGGAAGTAGTTGCCGGATCCGCAGGCTGCAAAACATCATTAGAGCAGGGCAACTCCCGTAGGGTAGTAGACGAGGAAGGACGTCGAGTGTACAAACGAATGATAGGTGGTGTATGTGGTTTAGGTGGGATGGGTATGGGAAGGATTGGTGTGGGAAGGAGAGGTGGAAGGTTTGAATTAATAGGGATAACAAGCTGCGGGAGAGGCGGCGGAAGAGGAAAACCAGCAGGTTAAGAGTAATATGGCTGATCTTCGAGGAAGGTGACATCAGCGGAAGTAACCACCTTACGATCTGTGGGAGAAAAACAAATGTAGCCCTTCTGAGTTCGAGAATAACACACAAACATATATTTAGTGGCACGGGGAGCAAGTTTGTCAGTGGACGGGCCAAGATGATGAACAAAGCACACGCAACCAAATACGCGATGGGTGATGGAGAAAGGAGGTTTGGAGGGAAAACGAAGATTGAAGGGAACCGCAAAATTGAGAATAGAGGAGGGCATGCGGTTAATAAGAGTGCAGGCGGTAGAGACCGCAAAGTTCCAATACTGTTTGGGAACATTCATCTGAATCATAAGGGAGCGGGTGACCTCAAGCAGGTGTCGATTCTTGCGTTCAGCAACGCCATTTTGTTGGGGGGTATAGACACAGGAGGTTTGATGGATAATCTCAAACTCCGCACAGAGGTGAGCAAAGGCATGACTAGTGTATTCACGGGGGTTGTTGGTGCGGAGGGTTTTAATGGTAGTGGAAAACTGGTTGCGAGTTTCAACGAAAAAGGTACGGAATACACCGGGCAATGCAGAGCGGTCACGAAGGAGATACAGCCAGGTCACCCGAGAGTAGTCATCGACAAATGTGACAAAGTAACGGTATCTAAAAACACTCGCAATTTTGTAAGGTCCCCAAATATCGGAGTGAACAAGATCAAAGGGAGCAGGACTCCGAGTAGGATGTGGTGAGATTGTAGAGCGATGATGTTTCCCGTAGATACAGGACTCACACGTGAACTCTTGGAAGGACATGTGTGGGAGAGATTTTTTGAGTATGTTTAGAGGGGCATGACCCAAACATCGATGCCAATCAACAGAGCTAATAGAAGACAGCACCGTTGGGGGAGAGGGGTGAAGGATATAGAGACCATTCGACAGATGTCTTTTTCCAATGATGGTTTGCGTCTTGCGATCCTGCACAACACACAAGTTAGAAGAAAAAATAACATCACAATCGAGGTCAGTAGTGAGTCGACCAACAGAGAGAAGGTTGAAAGGAGAGCTCGAAACATGAAGGGCATAGCGAAGAGTAATGAAGGGAGTGAGGTGAATATCTGTCACCCCGGAAACGGGAATTGTGTCCCCACTAGCAACAGTAATGAACTTGGGATGCATGGAGTTCAAATATTGTGGTGGTTTCCATGAGATAATGTGGTGAGAGGCCCCGGAATCCAAAATTCAGGATGAGCTATGAGCAAGGCAGGAGGTACCACCATCGGAAACAGACACCGCAGAGCCCGGAGGGCAGCAGATCATCTTGCAAGGAAAAGCCCGCAGAGGTCACGGTGACAACGCACCAGCGGCAAGAAACGGCCACGACCAGCGCGGTAAGAAAAGAGCCCGCAGCGGCTAGAAACACGCCGCTGCGGTTAGAAAAACCAAGCAGGTGGCGCGGTTAGGAGAAGACCGCAACAGGAGCAAAAAAAACTGGCTAACGGGAACCAGACCGGGCGGACAGAAGCAGACCGCACCAAGGTCAAACACAGAAGGCCGCAGCGGGAAGACAGAAGGCCGCAGCGGGAAGACAGAAGGCCGCAGCGGGAAGAGAAGAGAGGTCACCTGAAGAGAGAAAGAAAAGAGAAGTCGCACGGTCACGGTGATAACACCAGCGGCAAGGAGAATGTCACGACCAGTATGGGGAGTCCGCAGCGAGAGGGAGAAACCGCTAGCGACAAGACAGGTCGCAGCGACTAGGCAGGCAAAGCCGCGAGCGACAAGGCAGAGCAGCGAGCAAGAGAAGCGAGCTTGCAACGGAGGTCGTCGAGACTAGGCGAAGAAGAACTCGCAAACGGGAGAGCAGGGAGAGCTCTTGCACGACAAGCCCGCGTGATTTCAAAAGAGATCGCAGCGGGTAGTCACAGTAACAAGAGCAGCGGTTAAGAGGAGCAGATCGCAGCGATTAAGAGGAGACAAGAGGGTCAGTCGGCAAGAGCGAAGCCAGATAGAGACCGCGACCAAAGTGCAGAGAAACAGGCCGCACATGTCTCAGTGATTACACCAGCGGCCAGAGAAGGGGCGACTAGAGAAGTCGTCGCGAACAGGATCAGAGTAGAGAAAGAGGCCGCAGCGGTTAAAAAGATACCGCGCGGTAAGGAAGAGAAAAGAGATCGCGAGAGGGTAGGAGAACTCGAGCGGCAAGAGAGGACGGCGGCTAGCGTGGGAAGACCGGGCTACTAGCGAGATAACGCGGAGCCCACCTGTCAGAGAGTGGAGAGCTATATAAGAGAGCCAGGATGGTGGAAGTGGAGACCAGGTGCGGGTAGAGAGGAGGAGACCGCATGGAGGCTCGCGATTAGAACGGGGTGGGGTAACCTGCGGACGGCAAGCGGGAAGAAAAAGAGAGTCCGCAGAGCAGTCTGCGGATGGGGAGGGAGGCGGGCTGTGCGGTTAGAGAGGGGGGAACCGCATGTAGTAGACCGATCCCTCTGATACCGTGTAGAGAAAGCTTCAAACCTTGTATATAATTCTTGAATAGTAAAGTTACAAGTATGAATACATTTATATAGGAAAAGAGGAAGGAGAGAAATCTCACTCCAAGATGTGGGACTAATACAAAGAGAGATAAAAGAGAAAAAAAATGGGCCCTTAACTAGGCTTTTCTAACATAACTCAATGAAGAAATCATATCCAAAGAGCTTAGCCACCGAAAGTTGTTGCGTCGGCGTGGCGATCTTCTGTTGGAGGAGGTATCGCAAGCTGTGGTGATCAGTGCGGACAATGAAGGAGCGGCCCAGGAGGTATGGTCTCCAATGTTGTACGGCTAGAACAAGCGCCGTGAGTTCGTTATCATAGGTTGAATGGCTCCGAACGGTGCTGGAAAAGGTCGGACTGTAGTAGACGATGGGGAGGCCTCCTTGCATAAGAACCGCACCCACGCCGGTGCTCGAAGCATCGCACTTCACGATGAATGGTTGATTTAAGTCGGACATGGCAAAAACTGGGTCATTCACAAGAGCCGCCTTGAGGGCGGTGAAGGCGGACATGGCCGCCGGGGTCCACGAGAAAGGTGTGTCTTCTGAAAACTTGAGCAGTTGTGTCAGTGGCCGGGCCAAGGCGTCATACTCCTGAATGAAGCGTCGATAGTACCCGATCAGGCCAAGAAACCCCGAACATCCCACATGGAAGTGGGGGTCGGCCAATGTAGAACGGCTATCACCATGTGTCCATCCATGGCTACGCCTTTGGTCGAGATCGTGTGGCCCAAATAGCTGACGGTGATCGCGCTGAACGACCACTTTAGTGATGGAGGACAAGATTATGTTGTCGGATCATCTCGAGCGTGCGGCGCACATGAAGGAGATGATCTTGCCAGGATGAGCTATATACCAAAATATCATCAAAAAAACAAGGACATGTTGTCGGAGTACCGCTCAAAAGATATCATTCATAGTGACCTGGAAGGTGGTCGGAGTGTTGGTCAGTCCAAAGGGCATGGACAGGAACTCGTAGTTTCCGTCATGCGTCCAAAATGTTATCTTCGAAACGTCTTTCGACCGCACCCGGATCTGGTGGTACCCTGCCCGGAGGTCGAGCTTCGTGAAGAAAGCTGCGTCGTAGAGCTCATCCAAAAGCTCCTGAATGACTGTAATGGGATACTTATCCAGGACTGTGGCCTTGTTCAACTCCCTGTAATCGATGCAGAAGCATCAACTCCAGTCCTTCTTGCGCACGAGGGCCAGGCTGGAAAAAGGGTTCGTGTTGGGGCAAATGAGGCCGCCCATGAGCATCTCCCGCACTAGGCGTTTGATCTCATCCTTCTGGACATGCCCGTAGAGATAGGGCCGAACGGAGACGACTGAGGTGTGAGGCTCCAGCGGAATGGCATGGTCAATGACCAGTGTCGGGGATAAGCCAGTGGGGGCAGCAAACACATCGGCGAACTCGTCAAGGAGGCGGTGAAGGTCGGACGGAGGCCCCGCGGCGTCTGTCGGCGCGGCCTGTAGCTGTCAGAGCCAAGCAGAGAACTCCACATTGGAGTGTGTCGGATGGCTCGAAATGAAACTGGTGTGTGAAGAAGAGTGGAGTCGCCAACGAGGTGGCAAAGGGACCCCTCCCATGAAAACTGCATAGACAACTCGGCCCAATTGACCCGAACGTCGCGAGCCATGTCATGTCCGGGATGATGTCCACGCTGCCCAACTCGAAGACATATAAACCTGCCATCACCGAGCAAGGTCCCAAGGACACTTGTACGGCGGTGCACGAGCACGCGGTCGGGCGCCAGCAGCCGTCTCCCAAACAGACAGTGAAATCCGGCAATGGAGTGCATGGGATGGAGAGGTGCCGGACTAAACGATGAGAAATAAAATTGTGATTGGAGCCACTATCGATCATAATGAGAACTGGGTACCCCTGGATGAATCCGGCCAACTTCATCGTCCAAGGCCCGGTGATGCCGCCCACCGAAAAGCAGGGGAGATCTAAGCGGTGGTGGCTTCGTCGACCTCCAAGGGTGGCAGCTCGTCGGATATCTCGAGCGCCTCAAAGTCCTCCAATGTAATTTTGGGGCCTGGACCCCCGATGATTGCATGAAACTCTTTATCGGTGCACTCATGATTGGGAGAATAGGGTTGTCGGCATCTGAAGCAGAGCTCTTTTTTCCTGCGCTTGTTGTAGTCCCCGTTATAAAGGAGGTGGGTGGTCGGGGTGAGGCCCGGGCGAGGCCCGCCTAAGGAGGTGATCACGGACCAAAGTCCTGCGGTGGTGGCAGACGAGGAGGAAGAGGCCCGGTGGCGGCTGGCGGACGGGTAAAGAGATCCGCCTCCACTGCACGCTCTAGATCGAGTGCTTCGGAGACCGTCCGCGGATGGTGGGTGCGGAGACGAGAGTGAATCGACGGAAGGAGGCCTTGCAAGAAGAAACCCAAATAGTGGTCCGGCGGAAGGCCCGGAACATGCGTCATCAGGGCGACGAACTCGTCGATGCAGGCATCGAGACCGGCTAACTGGCAGATGCTGGAAAGACGCTCAACGGCAGAACCAGCGTAGTGGGGCTCATACTGTTGGATCATTTCCTGTTTCAGTTCTCCCCAAGAGATGTGGGGCTAGGATTGGTGTAGCCACCGCGCCCAATGCAGAGCGACCCGAGAGAGGCACGGCAGCGACGGCCTGGGGGGTGGTCCAAGGAGCGATCCCCCGTCGGTAGAGGAGGCGCAGCTATCGTTGGCTACGAATGCAGGAGAGGCAGGTCGGGCGTCCAGGCGCACAAGGATGGCCTGTAGCGTGGCCTGGATGGAGACGAACTGAGAGTCATGGGCGTCGAGGCGGCGCTGGACACTGTCATCTGGGGCCTCGGCGGTAGGGGCGTCCAAGTGTTCTGTGTGATAAGAGCCATGCAAGAGACGGCGCGGAGGAAAGCTTAGCAGCAAGCTGGAGGAAAGCGCCCGGCAGAATCTCTGCAGTAGGCGGCGACGCGATGCAGAGCAATAGGCGTTGCGGTAGGCGACGCGATGCGGAGCGGGCGACCCGATCCGGACGACCGCACGAGGAGAAACTGCGAACAGGGAGGGCAACGAGAGCAGGGCTTCGAATGGCCAGCGGCTTCCAAGCGGGCGGCAGGGCAGGTCAGACCAAATGTTATCATTCAGAGAGAAGATCCGGGCAAGGGGGAAGAGCCGGCGGTAGGAGGGAGAGAAGGAGGCTGGGGTTTAGAGAAATACCAGGGAACAGTCCTTTTTCATTTTACTGCCAAGATGAAAATAACAAGTCCAAACTAGCCTCTCTTATAGTGGAAGGGTGTCAATAACAAAATCCCAAAATAACATAACCATAAAACAAATCATAAAACTAAATATTAATTATCTTCCGCGCCAACCCCGCCTAGGTCGTCCTCGTTGGTCCGAGAAGCTCCCGACATGCCCGGTTCATCTTCATCGGTCCGCGCCACGTCAGCCACAACTGCCTGACGCGGTTCCCGTCGCCTGTAGACCCGCCATGGTCGTCGCATGTAGATTGCATTTTGTGGTGATCTTTCTCTATGAAGTGGTCAAATAGACTTTTGGTAAACTCAGTGTGTGGTGAGCGGGTAATTTTGGAGTTGATTTGCTGCATAACTTGGATTATAAGCCCAAGAGTCATGGTTTGACATCTAGCAGTGGAGAAAGAGAAAACGCAAGAAATGAATCTATCTTTATGATTTTTTGTTATAATAGCGAAATTCGGAGTATAGAGATCTTTTCTTAATCTACCTTTTTCAGAAATTCCGTTAATCTATTGCCAGCAAGGTGAACGGATCCTCCTCTCTCACACATGAGCAGCTCTCATGTTTTGCCGATTGTCTCAGTTGAGGACGATTAATTTTGTCCAGAAAACCCCCCTTTTAAAAATATTTTAGGAATTGGTTTCAAACTTGTAAAACAAATGTAAACCCTATTTTCTAACACACGCTCAACTGAGACTCTAAAGAAGTTTTTTTTAATATTGGGATGGTTAGGTATTCCTCTAAAGAGGTTGATGAGCAATTTGAGCTGCAGACTGGGGAAGAATTTATTATGACACATTTTTAGAACTGCAACATGAGGCATTAATTAAACAAATTACTTTTGCCAAATTAAATGAATATTAAAGTAAACATAACTAATAGAATATTTTGCAAATACTCAGCTTCCAAACAATCCAGAAAGTATAGGGCAAAGTGAACAAAAGAAAAGAAAACCTAATAATGTTTCGCCCATGAAACACAACAAAAAACAAAAACATCCGTTTATAAATTACATCAATATAATAAATCTTCGAAAAAATGCTCAAAAGCAAATATACATTCCTTTAACTTTTAATCTACCTTATATAATAGCATTCATGATCCACGCTTTGGTTGATACAAGAGCTGCTTGTTTTTATTAACAATATATTTTCCTTCTCCTTTAGCCAACATTTATGTTTGGTTGAAATAAGGAAAGAATTGGTGATGGAAATTTGTTTGCAATTGTGATCATGTGAAAATAGAAGAAAATCAATAAATTAAGGAAAAATATGAATGTTTGCCAGTATGTGCCTGTATTTGTGTGCCTCTTTGCACGTGTGTTATAAAAGCTACTTGGAATTATAAAGAAAAGGCTATTAAAAGAAAGACAAGTATACTTAAATTTACTGGAAGAACAAAACAGAAAATGCATTGGGTTGCAGGTCTTATGTTTATTCAATGTGATGTTAAAAGAATATGCTAGTAGCCTGGGTCAATATGTTTATTCAATGCGATGTTAAAAGAATATGCTAGTAGCCTTGGTCAATATGTTTATTCAATGTGATGTTACAAGAATCTGCTAGTAGCCTAGTATCTTCTGTGCTCTAGTATCAACTTCGGTGAAAAAAATTTAATATATCATTCTAAAAGAAAATAACTGACATATAAAGAGTAAACACAAGAATAAAGTTCCAAGATGATGAAATTGTCTTTTTTAGAATTAAGAATAGAAGTATTATGACTTCTTCACAGAACATGCTTACACTGTGCAAGAGTCTGATGAATAATACTGACGGGCTCCATCTGTTTGGGCAAAAAATATCTTAATAATCTTTCCATATTGTCCCAGGTATTCCTTCTTCCTAAGGATCTGCAGAGAACATAGCCACTTCATTTCAAAAGTATAAATATCTTCTATGGAAACAAACTACTCTCAACTTTATTTAAATTACACAATATATGAGAAGTATTATTGCAATAAAATTCAAAATTCAGAATATTTTGAGAAAAACAAGATTAAGGCATACACACCTTTTCATCAGATAAAGTTTTAGGAAGGCCTGCAATATATACAATGTTTCGCTTTATCACGCGAATGTTAGAGGGATCTTTCCCTACTTCTGGCACTCTCTGTTTAGTCTTTTGTGGCATTTGAGGTTTATTACCATTTACCATAGCTAGTCTGGCTTTCGAGGAAACACGAGGAAAAAGCTTATTTTACTATACTGAACTGGAACAATTCTAAAAAATTCTAATCTGTTTTGGGGGTCTTGGGGTTATCAAAAAGGATAATTTTGTGCATCTCTGTTTGGAAAACATGCCTTTCTTTGCTGATTTTCCTCTCCAAAATCTTCTCCTTATCATATGGGTTACTGCATGCAGGGCACAGCGCATCACCACCATCCTTTTCAGCTGTTTGAATTATGAAATGCCAGCACCACAAACATATCTGCTGAATATAGAGAGAAACTAGATAAATTAAAATGAAAATTGGCATATCTGAAAAATGATAAAGACAGCTTTTTATTTTGGTTGCACAAACAAAAAATATTTTTATACGTAATGTAAATAGAATGCTTGAAGATTTATTGTGCTTCAGCTGACTTGCTAATAAGAACTGGTGATACAACCCTTAAAATCACGCTCAGAGATTTATTTTCTTTACACTTATAAGATCTGGTCATACAACCCTTGAGAGTCAAAAGGTATAATTATGTCTTAAGTGTATATTTTGTCAGAAATATGGACGAGAGGCTCGGTGACGGGGAATGATAACACCGAGATCCTATTTGTATTTGCATTTATTTTAATGTGTCCCACTTTAGTCAATCTGTTTTAATCGCATCTATTTTACCACACGGGTTAGTCAGGACCACACACCTTTTGGTTTATGATTTGACTTTGTATGTATATCTAGGCTCGCGTTAAGACCGGGCATGCTTGAATAATAATTTAAGTTCTTTGGGCATCACGAGATTTAGAGCTCCCTCCTCACCGCACCTCTCCCGCTCTTCTCCTCCCACCATACACCACCCCCCTTCCAAAGTGTCCATTCCCCTCCTGCACGCCGGCTAAAAGCAACAACGGTTGTGAGGAAAAGTCGTGGAGATCAACGGCCGACACAAGTCTATTATCGCAAGAGGCGGTGAACCGCTTTTCATTCGGTTAATCCGAGTCCACGATTGCGTACGTACGGTTGTTTCTTGTCTTTTTGATGTATTATTTTTTTAGTTATATTTAGCGTCTGATCGGCTTGGGTATTTATGCATGCCATCCGGTATAGTTGGGGAGGGATAGATGGTTTTGGATTCAGAATTTGGAACTGTCGGTCTTCTTCTTAGTGCAACACCAAGTGGCCCATCTCCGGTGGGACTCCAGGTATCCCCTCCATGCAGCCCCTATTCTCCATCAACCCCCCCCCCCCTCCCCACATCCCTACTCCCGGTCTCCTAACAGACATCCAGACCCCTTGAGCCCCTTTTGCTCCTTCCCGCTCCCCCACTATTTGCGGTCATCTCCCCCTACCCCAAGCCGTCTCTACTTCTCCTTCTCCAAACCGCCAACGAACTCCCTCACAATCCCAGATCTGGAGCCTGCCGCCCTTCCAGAAACCCCTCCAACCACTTAATAACCCCAACCCCACTCGAGCCCACCTTACCACTCTCCTACCAGAGTCCAGCAACACCCCTACCTTCCCTCAACCCTCACATACCCCTAATCGACCCCATACCCAGTCTCTATCCTCTCCCCGAGTCCTTCCTTTCCGCTTCCCAATAGTGTACAGTCCCTGACGGAGTCTTCCGCCATTTGATTGTCATCACAATCCACCCCCACTGTTGTCCGCACGTGTAAGTTGTAGTTTGGAGTCATTATTTTCTATCGTTGTGTACTAGACATTATATTTTAGTGGATGTTTATTTTATTTTCTATTAGTATTGGACGTTGTGTGACTTGTTGGGTATATTTTGCGTGTGCTTAAAAATATTAGCGCATTGGTCATTTTGTGGAATGAAGCTTGCTTTTCTTTAATAATATTTGTGAATGCTTGCCCCTCTACTAATCTTATATAATTAATTACTGTTGCAAATTTTAAGAGGACCACCACTTACATTGACACCACATCACCGCATGTAGGACTGCATTTAGAGTTTCTTCCCCTTGTCTACCTACCTCCTACATCAAAAAACGGGCGGCAGTCACCCATGCGGCGGACGATCACCTTAGGCACGGCAACACGCGGGTCTTCGCCCGCATGCTACAATCACATTAGGAAGCCTCCTGCAAGCGCACTAACTGTGCCCAGCCCAAGTACAACAACTGTTTTCCCTCCATGGTGTCTGTGATGCGTGTGTTTCTTCGCCTTCGCTCAACCATTGATTCCCCCACTGTCGGGCTAGAGAGCACTCTAGCCCGAACAGAGTGCTTGGAATCAGTTCGAGTGATAGTACTTGCGCGACTGTATAGCGGTATGCAATAAACAAGAAAGCACAACACAAAGAAAAACAATAATAAAGGAGACACGAAGATTTTAACGTGAAAACCCAATAAAGTGAAAACAACGGGATGATCGGAGTCCAACCCGAAAAGCTTCTGCTAAAGATGTGAGAACACAAACAAAACAAGGTTTTCCCTCCTCAGTCCACACGGGATCTTCACCAACTTCGCACACACAATATTATACACTAGCAACAAGAATTACAAGTTACAGATAGTTACGAACAAGACAGATCACACAAATCCTCTTTGAGATGCCTCTACGAATCCCTGTCAAATTTTCTCCAAATCCAATTTGTGTCAGCGCAATATTCCTCGTCAACGTCGCAAAATGACGTATGAAAGCTCTCTCAAACTAAGACCAATTGACACAAAGGCTTCCCAAGAGAAATCTTCTAATGCTTGTATTTTGGAGAGAAGTGGATGATTTCTCCATCCGCGGTCATGGCTATTTATAGGGCCAAATTCATGGAGCTAGTGGTGGTAGATGGAATAAGGTAGATGTGGCTGAAACTTCTCTTGGCCTCTTTCCTAGAAGCTTCCTCCACATGTGTCTGGTCAAAAACACATGCCAAATTTCATGTTCAAAGGTAGCTACCCCTTTTTCCACTTGGCATGAAACACGTCATTTTTCATAGTAAAAAAGGCGGTTACCGCTTTTCCTACTTAGGAGGAAAATAACTCAACAAATTTTCCACTTTTCAGCAAAGTGGAAAAAATAGTTACCGCAACAATCTCCCCTTAAATCTCCAATTTACCTTTCGTTAAAACCTTCGTTAATGTGTCTCCTCCATCGGTCAATAGATCCAACACTATCAAATTCGAGTTAATAAGACTCGATGTAAGTGTAACACCCTAAATTTTAATACAAAAATAATCTTAAATTGCAGGGTCCGATCGCCAGTGATTTTTGTTCGCGCTGTCTTGGTGCTGAGGTAATTAGTTTCCCTACGGCCACGACTATATATATTTTAATTAGTGTTACGTAATGGGAAAAGATTACATATTTTAATTGCATAGTGTTTTGAAATTTAAAAAGGAGGCTAACAGACATAATTAGGAGACTATTACGGCACTTCCGATGGACGCTAACCCGGAGAGGGATCCTCTTTGGGGGCGTACATACCAGCGCCGTCGCCAACCGCCGATGGCGTGACCTCTATTATCCTTATATTTTTATGTCTCGTATTTCTTTTAATTATGCTCACTTGTCTAAGCCCAGGTGAGGGGCGCGTACATTTTTATTATGTTGCTTGGTTGGACTTGTGTGTGGCCATATATATAGGCCTTTGCTTTGGAGGAAAGTAGTAAGAAGAAATTTTAATTCCCCAAACTCTCTCTCTCTCTCTAACTTTTCCTCTCTCTCTCTCTCTGCGATTCCCGAACCCTAACCCGTCCGCATCGTCCCGCGAGAAACCCCGACGCCTGCGCTTCCCTTCTTCTCCTCCGATCTCCTCTTCCCTCTCTTCTCTCCTTCTTCCACCCTCTCTTCTCTCTTACTGCTACCAGAGGCGACCATTGCTCGACAAGGAGCTCCGCAAGCTTCACCCGGGCGGGGATCCAACCGCTACACCGGCCCCCATACACGATCCAGATCGGAGTACCATAACAGATTGGTATCAGAGCCAACCGCCGGCCATTCGTCCGACTCCGCCGCCGGCGCGCCGTCCTCCTCCGGCCTGTACCGCGATGCCCTCCTTGGGCCCGGCCGCTTCCCGCTGCCGCCGCATCCTGCGGCTTCCGGTTTGTTACCAGCCCCCCTCCCCTTCCACCAGCCCGCTACAGCTTCCCCGATGGCCGATGATCCGGCAAATGTCGGTCAGATTTTGGCCCGCTTCGAAGCAATGTTCACCCAGCTCTCCGCTCGTGTCGACGCCTTGGCGAGCCCATCACCACCGCCGCCACCCGTCAGCTCTTCTTCAGCCAGCCGGATTGAACCCGAACAGCCCCGTGGCGACTCTTCTATGGGCCCCCGCTTCGTTCGCATGGAATTTCCCATTTATGACGGCCGCGAAGATCCCTTGCCGTGGCTCACCCGTTGTGAATTTTTTTTGACAACCACCGTACTCCGGAGGAAGAACGAGTCGGTATCGCCTCCTTTCATCTGCTCGGCGCCGCTCAATTGTGGGTCACTCAGCTTTTGCGGGAACACCCCGCCACCGCGTGGGACTCCTTCCGGGACGCCTGTATGCTTCGTTTTGGGCCGGCCCTACAGGGAAATCCCCTCGGGGATCTTATTGCCCTCAAGCACACGGGGTCGATCGACTCCTACCTGGAGAATTTTCAGCTCCTCCTCTCCCGTGCCTCCTCTGTTTTGCCGTCTCAGCAGGTGCCGCTCTTCACGGCCGGCTTACCTGACCGCCTTCGTTGGGATGTTGAGTTTCAAAAGCCTCCGGATTTACTGACGGCCATGGCGCTGGCCCGTGCCTTTGACCGCCGCCTCGCTCTCGAGCGGCCGCCCCCACTTCGTTCTCGACCCCCTCCGGCTGCACCTTCAGGGCCCGCAACCGAAATGCCCTCCCGTCCCCAGATACGCCGCCGCTTGAGCCATGCCGAAATGACCGCCCGCCGGGAGAAGGGCCTGTGCTACAATTGCGACGAGCCGTATACCCCCGGCCACCGGTGTAAGCGTCTCTTCTGGCTTGAGGTGGACGATCCCCCCGATGACGAGTATGATCCAGATGACACCGAACCGCCACAGCTCTCCTTACATGCCTTGGCGGGTCCTCACGAGGCGGGGACTACTATTCAGCTTTATGTGACAGTTTCGGGTGCCCCTCTTCTTGCCTTGTTGGATACTGGCAGCACCCATAGTTTCATCCGTCGTGATGCGGCCTTCCAGCTCCATCTTCCTTTCGTGCATCGGGAGCACGTAAAGGTTGTCGTGGCCAACGGCGAGCATATGCCCTGTCCTGGAGTCTGTCGCAGTGTTACCTTTGAGATTCAGGGCTCGTCCTTCCAGACCGATTTGTTCCTCATCGACTTGCGCGGCTTCGATGTGGTATTCGGCGTCCGCTGGCTCCGTACTTTGGGTCCCTTGACATGGGATTTTGACAGGCTGACAGTTTCATGGCGCGCGGGATCTCACCCGATTCAGTGGCAGGGACATGCACCTTCGCGGCCCCCCTCTACTTTTTTGGTACATACCGAGCAGCTTGCCGGTCCTCCCGTCCCACCTGAGGATCAACCCCCCGATCTCACCGAGCTCCTCCAGGCCTTCTCCGCTCTCTTCGGACCCCGACTCGGGCTTCCCCCGCGTCGACAGCAGGACCATCGCATTTGCCTCTTACCGGGTGCGGCCCCGGTAGTGGTCAGGCCCTACCGTTACCCCTTCCTTCAGAAGGATGAGATCGAACGGCAATGTGACCTTCTTCTTCAGCAGGGCCTCATTCGCCGTAGCGTTTCTCCATTCTCTTCCCCGGCACTTTTGGTTCACAAGAAGGATTCCACCTGGCGCATGTGCGTCGACTACAGGGCCTTGAACGCTATCACTGTCAAAGACAAGTTCCACATTCCGGTCGTGGAGGAACTTCTGGATGAACTACATGGCGCCTCTTTCTTCTCCAAATTGGACCTCTTCTCGGGCTACCATCAGGTTCGCATGGCTGAGGCGGACATTGAGAAGACGGCCTTTCGCACCCATCATGGACACTTCGAGTTTCTCGTTATGCCCTTCGGCTTAACGAATGCGCCTTCGACTTTCCAAGCAATCATGAACGAGGTATTTCATCCCTTCCTTCGAAAGTCCGTTCTTGTTTTCTTTGACGATATTCTCGTGTATAGCAAGACATGGGCGGACCACCTACGGCATTTACGGGCCGTCTTCCAGCTGGCTCTTGAACATCAGTTGATCCTCAAACCATCCAAGTGCACTTTTGGCCAGCGCTCGGTGCATTATTTGGGCCACATAGTTGATTCTGTGGGGGTTTCGGCCGATCCGGCCAAACTTGAGGCGGTGACCTCTTGGCCCCAACCGAGCACCGTCTCCGAGCTTCGGGGCTTTCTGGGCCTTACCGGGTACTACAGGCGTTTCATCCAGGACTACGGCACTCTAGCCGCCCCTCTGGTCAGTTTATTACGGCGGCAGGCCTTCTTGTGGACGGAGACCGCTACACAGGCTTTCCGGGATCTCAAGGCTGCATTAGTATCGGCACCAGTTCTTCGTCTCCCAGATTTTTCCGCCCCGTTTCTGGTCGAGTGTGATGCATCCGGCTTGGGATATGGAGCAGTACTTCAGCAGGGGGGTCACCCTATTGCCTACTTCAGCAGGCAGACGGCCCTCCATCATCGGAAGTTACCAGCATATGAGCAGGAATTGATCGGGCTCGCCAAGGCCATCCAACATTGGCGGCCTTATTTATGGGGGCGTGCCTTCCTCATCAGGACAGACCATTACAGTTTAAAATTTTTATTGGAGCAGCGGCTTTCGACCATTCCCCAGCAGCGTTGGGTGAGCAAATTACTTGGCTTTGACTTTACCGTGGAGCACAAGGCCGGGTTGCTGAATCGGGCCGCGGACGCTCTTTCCCGCCGCCATACACCTCCCTCCGCCGCTCTCTATGCCGTCTCTTTTCCCACCGCCGACCTTCTCTCCCGCCTTCGCCAAGAGATTCAAGACTCGCCCGGGTTGACCGAGTTACTACACCGTGCTGAACAGGGGCTGCCCAACGATCAATGGGCCGGTCGACAGGGTTTGGTGTACTACCGCGGCCGGATTTTTGTTGCCGCCATGAGGGCATCCACCGCACTCTTCAGCGCCTTCGTACCGAGTTCTATTGGAAGAGCATGCGCTGTCATGTCCGCGAGTTCATTGCGGCTTGCACTATTTGTCAGCGGAGCAAGACCGATCATCTCCTGCCCGCGGTTTGCTTCAGCCTCTCCCGGTTCCTACTCAGGTTTGGGCAGATCTTTCGATGGACTTTATCGAGGGTTTGCCATCCGTCCGGGGCAAGAGCGTTTTGATGGTGGTTGTCGACCGTTTCTCAAAAGGGGCTCACTTCATTCCTTTGGCGCGTCCGCTAGTTGCTTCCCAAGTGGCCCGCGTCTTCTTTCAGGAGATTTTCCGCTTACACGGCATGCCCGAGACCTTGGTTTCCGACAGGGATCTTACGTTCACCAGTGCATTTTGGAAGGAACTCTTCACATTGAGCGGCATGAAGTTGGTTTTTTCCACAGCCTATCATCCTCAGTCCGATGGGCAGACCGAGGTGGTCAACCGCACATTGGAGATGTATTTGCGGTGCATCGTTGATTCGTTGGTGACCGGCCTCGAGATTGGCTCCGATGGCTCCCATGGGTGGAGTACTGCTACAACACCGCGTATCACACAGGCCTGCAGACCACTCCGTTCCGGCTTATCTACGGGCGGGATCCCCCTCGCCTCTTGTCCTACACTAGCGGCTTGGCTCGCCTCTCAGAGATCGACAGGGCACTTATGGATCGTGACGGTTTTCTACAGGCTGCTCGTGATCGTCTTCTTCGAGCCCAGCAGCGGATGGAGCAGGCTTATAACAGGGGCCACCGCGATCTCACCTTGACCGTGGGGGATTGGGTGTGGGTACACCGACGTGCCTTCCGGCAGCTCACCGCCACTCGCCCTCTTTCCAACAAATTGGGTCCCAAGTTCTTCGGTCCTTTTCCCATCGTGGAGCGCCTCGGCGAGGTGGCATACCGCCTTGACCTTCCAATGGGCACTCGGATCCACAATGTCTTTCATATCTCTCAGCTGAAGTTGTTCGTTGGATCCCCTCCTTCCGCTCCCTTGGTCAACATTCCACCGCAGCTTGAGGACAAGCCGTCTTCCGACGAGGAGGGTGATGTTACGGCACTTCCGATGGACGCTAACCCGGAGAGGGATCCTCTTTGGGGACGTACATACCAGCGCCGTCGCCAACCGCCGATGGCGTGACCTCTATTATCCTTATATTTTTATGTCTCGTATTTCTTTAATTATGCTCACTTGTCTAAGCCCAGGTGAGGGGCGCGTACATTTTTATTATGTTGCTTGGTTGGACTTGTGTGTGGCCATATATATAGGCCTTTGCTTTGGAGGAAAGTAGTAAGAAGAAATTTTAATTCCCCAAACTCTCTCTCTCTCTCTAACTTTCCTCTCTCTCTCTCTCTCTCTCTCTCTCTGCGATTCCCGAACCCTAACCCGTCCGCATCGTCCCGCGAGAACCCCGACGCATGCGCTTCCCTTCTCCTCTGATCTCCTCTTCCCTCTCTTCTCTCCTTTTTCTTCCACCCTCTCTTCTCTCTTACTGCTACCAGAGGCGACCATTGCTCGACAAGGAGCTCCGCAAGCTTCACCCGGGCGGGGATCCAACCGCTACACCGGCCCCCATACACGATCTAGATCGGAGTACCATAACAGAGACATTACGGTGAGTAGTAGAATTAGAAATTTATAGAAATTTCCTAATTCTCCCTTCAACCATAACTCCACCACTTAATAGCACGAGACACGGTTTTTATAACCGAACCGCACACTTTTTCCTCTCCCTCGACACAAAGCGTAACCCTATTTCATCTTCTTAGCCGATCGACGAAATCGCCGCACTTCTCTCCTATCGCAGACGCCTCGATTGATCGTCTGGAGTTATCAATGCTTCCTTCTCCTCTAGAAACCCTCAACGCCATCTCCCTGCTGCTCGTGGAGGCCGTCGACTAGTGTTTCAGAACTTGGTTATCGCCTGCACATTCTTCTTCTTTTGGCTTGACCAGGTAGCCTCCAAGATTTTCCTATATATGATATATATTTCTTGCATGAGTGTCATTCCACCTTCCCTTTTCGACCTAATTGTCGATAACAAAGATTTCATTTTGGTTCTCACATCCTCATATCTAGAAGTTGAGGATTTTTCCCTTCCTTGACATCTCTAGCTACGTCGAGATTTCTAGTCATGATCGCTTTCCTTCAACAACCCATCTTAAGGTATCGGCAGTCTCCTCTGAAATTTTTTGTTTTGCTCTTATATGGACATCATTCGGAACTTTTGTTTAAGCCATACCTTAATTAAATGATCTCCTAGGTAATCACGGCTGAAACGACAATTTTAGATTTAGGCCGAGATTGCTTCTTGAATGATTTAATCACATTGATGCTCAATTTGATCGTCTTAAAACTGCCTTTAAAGGAACCAATATGATAAGATCTTGAAATTTAGGTCAAGTCACTAATGTGTCTGGTAATGATTTCACAGGAATGAGGCGGCCGACACCTGACTTCGATACACCTCATCTTGATGAGACTCGGCGTCCCCTTGATTTTGAAGTTGAATTTGATTATGACCTTACGTTGCAAATAGAGAGCAACATTAATATGACTAGTGAATATAGCCACAGGAGTGAGAACGAATGGCACAGTGACACTGTGATGATATATCCATCCCCTACACTTCATTTAGACCAAGTTATTCATTTGACTAAAGACTCATTCCTCAACATTATACCTATTGACCCACTCTTTAATATGGGATCTTCCCACTCTTCCATGTCATTCTCCAAAGCCACATTTCAGTCGAGAGTTGAAAGCTTAATGTTTATCTCGTACTGGCTGCCTCGCTCATTTATGGGGACACTACCCCTTACGATGGTACTCAGATGGAGGATCATAATCCTATTGATGGATTCTTTGACGAGTCCTCTGATGAGCCACCTGATGAACCACTCTTTTCATATAAGGGTGAGATTCAGACGAGTGATTTGTTTATGAGTATTGAATCATTGACACCACTTCAATTCTCATCTTCGATCTTGCACCAAAGAGCGGATCCTGAGTTTAGCATCGAGTATATAGAGTTTTCTTCAAATACACTTGAGAATACTCTCGATGTTTCGAGAGTGCTATATGACCTATTGCACTCTTGATGAGTTCTTGGACACACTGCATGTTGACCCACCAAGTGAGTTCTTTTTATTAAAGGAACTCGGCACACTCTATAGCCACCTCATATCGTCGGTATCTTTGGTATTCACTCAGGTAATGATTGTACGAGCGACAAATTTTCATGCATACCTCCTGGTGAGTCCCAGACACATCACGTCCCCCGAGAGGCACTTGGCACCTTATGAGCTCTTATTTGAGTGTTGATGTCTCATATTGTCATTTGGATACTCATCGCACGATCAGCATTTCTACACACCATACAAATATCCTCCTGATAATCCACCATATTTTAGAGGTATTCAATTCGTTGACGGATTTCCTCTAGAGTGTGGCATGTCTATTGCGCTTCATTTGCATGAGTCTGTTGAGTGACTTGTTTGTCATTCGCATTGGTCATATGAGTCGGTATGGAGGATCAATACTGCAAATGAATCTTATAAATCTCATACAAATAACCGGGCCGAGAGCAGGTATTTCATAAAGAAGAGCATGTTATGGTGAGAATCCACAGTGAGAAGCTCCATCGGACCTGCTAAAAATTTAACTGTCAAGTGAATGGGTCCCTACAAAATCATGAGAAGGGTAGGAGAACATGCCTACAAGCTTGATATCCCTAAGGTATGGATATTCATCTTATATTTAATATCAAGAACGGGACGTCATGCAATGAGCCTCGCAAGTATGTAGACCCATATCGTGGAGACCTCCCTAGGCCTACACCACACCATCAGGCATCAACCATACACCCAACCCACTTTGAGCCTCACCAGTCTTTGGGTCAGCCATGTAACATCGTAAAATTTGACGCAAAAATTTATTTAAATTGTAGGATCGAATCGCGACGGATTTTGATCGAAGCAGCGCGTCGCCAAGGTACAATGTTACTTGCCTAAAGAGTCGTGTTCATTAATTTGTAATTTATTTCAGTTGTAGTGGTAGTGAGACGCCTTTTATATTAGTAGCGATGCGCGGCAAAAAAATTGTTTATGTTCAAAGGCGTTAGTGTAGAGTGGGTTGCGTATAGCAAGAATTATCAGTTTTGGGTGGAATTAGGGGTGCCAATAGCAAGGCTCACCCTTTTCCTCTAGCGGTTATTTTATCAAGCCCGCACTATGCCGATAGGTTAAAACTTGCTCGCACGTAAACTTTAATCCCGTAACCCATGCTCACGGGAGAAAACCGCAAGCCGTTTCTCCGTGCCTTTCGTCTCCCGCAAGCGACGAACAGCGGCATCTGTTGTCCTACCGAAGCCCGTTCCCCACTCCATTTCTCAGCGTAAGCTCGTCCTCCTTCCTCTACGGGCGCTGGTGAGTGCTCTCCTTCCTTTCTTTACCGTGGAAGAACCGGTTTCAACCCTAACCGGTGGAAACAAGAGTGTCGAAGTTCGTTTTGGTTCCGGTGAGTTTTGTTCCTCTCGTCTCCATTTCTTCGTGGAAATCCTTCTAGTTGGAGGTTTATTCTATACTAATTTCTCATTTTCTTTTATTGCTCTAGTTAGGGTTTGGAGTTCGTTATCCACCGCGAATTTGGAGTTGGTTGTGAGCCTTAATCACTCCCACGTAGAGCTACTACACTATGTTGGTTCCTCTTTTGTTTACCCTAGCCGTTTGTGAGATTTTTTCCATCGAAAACCCTTAAGGGAAAAATATGTATTTTAGGTGTTGCTTGTATTGCAAATTTTGGTGGCCTCGAGGCAAGGCTTCAGAAGTTCGCAGTGGTCAGTTTCTCCTTCGAAAAGGCAAATGTCGCCGCGCCGAGTGTACGAGCGCCGCACCACACTGTAAGGAATTCTAATTCTTGTTAGTTAGACGTATCAAAGAATTATTTTTGTGTTACACAAGTGTAAATTTCGTACATGCACTATAACCATGTCTAGATAAGTGCGACGGTAGGAAAACTGTCGCGGAAGTAGTTGAAGGGCATCACCCCCTTTCCAAGATCTGAATAGTCAGATCATGTACGCAATATTAGGCACGAAACTTTTTATCTAAGTTAGGGCGTGAATGTCCCTTCTAGTCGACCACAAGAAAAGCAAGGGTCCCTCAGTAGTACACCAAGCGATGTCCCAAGCAAAGTAGCATTAGACCGAAAAAGGGTCAGTAAGCACGCATAAGTCTCATCGTGCTAGGTAGAGGCGCATTACCTTTCTCATAGGGCATATGAAATCCTATGAGTAGTAGAGTCTTGGGAGTTGACTCCTCTTTGAGACAGTTAGTAGATTCGAGACTGTGTCTGCGCGACACCAGGACAATTGAGTTCGTCAGATGGTCTCGGATCGTCAGATTTCATTTGCGCATTAGGAGCTACTCTGTCTGGCGTCTTTCAAGTAGAAGTGCAGAATAGAAGCCACCTAGAACTCAAGCATAGACCTGACGTGAGACAGCGCACTAGTTAGTGAACGCCGGGACTTGGGTAAATAGAATGAAAGTTCATTAATGTAGAACGAGTAGGTCTGTTGACCAGGAAGCATTGTAAACGCATGCATATCATCTAGCATAAAGATTTTAAAGAACAAAACTATTTTTCAAAATGGCATGCATTCATCATTTAAGAAAAAGTTTTTTTAGTGTCACTGGGAGGAGTTATTTTTTCTTACTCTGACCCCTCGCGGGCAATGTTTTTTACAGGTGACCCAGGCAGAAAACTACGCCTAGGATGAGCATCCTTGCGGTGTCAATTTGTAGTTGTTTTCCCTTTTCAGTTCTCTTTCTTTCAGTATACACCTGTAATCTTGGATATTGTATTCGGCTAATGTTTGGAAGATCATGTATCAGATTTGTTATGTTACTTCAGGTTTTCAGTACTTTCATTTTAATTCATGTTTAGCGGCTCTGTGAATCCAGTGTACAGGTATGTGTTTACCCTTAGTTTTCCTTCATAGCTTCTGTTTTAAGTCTAAAATTTTTAGTAGTTTCTGCTTTATACCTGATGTGTACTAGTTTTGATACTGTTTTCTAGTTCTCTTTATATCGTTGACTCGGTCGGATGGCTGATTATTGTAAAACTGGGAAGGGGTGTTACAAGTCATCTATGGCTTCGTCGTCTACACCTGCAATCACACCGGAAATATCAACACATCATTTGACTTTTGAGAGCATTATTAATATTGTGGCCCGTAACTGCATAGCCACAGATGATGGGCAGACTCTCGGGTACTATTGTAGAGGATGCTCCGATCTCGACGATACATGGACGACCTCTGATGGACCACATCGATTTTACCCAATATGCATTAAAAGGTTTTGATCTCTATTCAGCAAGAGATGGATTCTTTCAAGTCGGAGAGAATGAGGAGGTCGAAGACACGAACCCGCAGTGTGGAGCACGATTTTTGGGCATGTTCAGGACTGATTGGCCACCTGACATATTCAGTATCTCTGAATCGATGATCATCATCTGTGAATGCGTCCAGACTTGTGTTTGCCGATTTTTTTCATATATTTCTTTATAATTTTCAGTCATTATTTAGTGAGATCTGGTACTTAACAACCACGACTGTTGGAACATGCGTTCCGCATCTCTTGCTTTGATAATAACAAATCTCAATGTGTATTCGATCACGTTTGTTGTGTGTTTATAGTGTGCAGTCTTACAGGTATGAAGACACCATGGTTTCACTTGTTGTGACCTACCGCCGGACGTTAGCTCTACCGTCAGCGCTAGCGATGCGGGATTAAAGTGAGCACACAATGATGTCTCTTTGTGACCTACTGTCGGGCGCAAGCCCTACCGCTGGGCGCTAGCCAATTCGACTGCATCGAGGAGAAATCGCTACCGTCAGGCGCTAGCCCTAACGCCGAGCGCTAGCCAATTCGACTGCATCGAGGAGAAACTGCTACCGCAGAGCACTAGCCTTACCGCGTCGCGGTATCCAAAAGCGGCGAAAATATTTTTGGATATTGTTCCTAATTTGCTGGACAGCAGGCGACACCGCGTGAAAAAGACCTACCGTCAGGCGCTAGCGTTACCGTCGGTGATAGCTTATTTAAAACGACTATAAAAGCCTGCAAATCTTCAGCTGATTGAGGAGCAGAAAAGGAAAGAGCTCTGACTGTGCAACGCATACAAATCTATCTCCTCGCGGTAACTTTAGGAAACTTCAAATATATATCATTATTTGAATGAGAAACCAGAAGGAGCACCCGATATCATTTGGAAGGCAAGAATACATCATATTTTCATGGGGAATAATTTATTTCTAAAGATGAAGGCAAAATTCACGAAATTGAAAAGAAGAAAAGGAAGGAATTTGAAGACTGCGAGCTACCTCCACACTACCACCCCGATACCGTCACGCGGTAGCTCCCAACATAGCTTTCTCTATTCAAAACAATCCGAAATTGAGTTTCAAAAGACGGTTTTTCACGAAATTTGAAAGGAGAGTTCGCCCTAGCCATCTAAAGGGGAGGAAGGGGTCTTCCCGACTCATTTCAGAGGAGAGTTCTTCAGAAGAGATCAAAAGGAATTCATGCACAATGATTGAAGACTATCAACATGATGATCAAGAAGTCTTTCTTCCTAATATTCACGTGGAGGATTCTCGCTACGAAAAACTCTCATCAAGCGCAGACCTTCATGGATCTGAAGGACGTCAAAGAGGAAGACTTTCAAGCCACAAAGATCGAACATTTGCAAGCGAATCGACATCAACATCAAGGGTCTAGTTAGAGGAGAGTTTTATCTTGTTTTTGTATTTTATTTAACTTTTTTGTATTCTATGCGGAAAAATCGTCCACGTGGACGTCGAATTCTTGGGAGGAGTTCGTGAGAAATCGGTCTGGGAGACCGTCAGATTTCTGGGAGGAATCTGGGAAAATCGTCCTGGGATGACGTCTACATCTGGGAGATCTAGTAGGCTCTAAAACCCTTCTGGGGAAGAAGGTGAGGAGCCGGCTCATCAATCTTCTTGTGAAGAAGAGAGAGAGTCAACCGATCCTAGAGAAGGATCGGTATAGAAACCAAAAGAAAATTGTTTAGTTTTTCATCGCTTCCGATCTCCGGCGTCATGGAGATCTAGTTGTATTGTTGTAAACCATCTTTTAATTTTGAATAAAATTAAAGTTCTTTTATTTCATCTTAAATTCATGGTTGCATGTTGATAGGGTTTTAAGGGGTGTGGAAATTCAGAAAACAAAGTTTCACAGGAAAAAATGGTTATGTGACCTACCGCAGCACGGTAGTAATCTACCGCCCCGCGGTAGCTTCCAGAACAGGTTGCCCTGCCGAACTTGTGTTTTTTGTGACCTACCGCCGCGCGGTAGTAACCTACCGCCCCGTAGTAGCTTCCAGAACAAGTTGGTCTGCTGAAATTCTTTTAATTCAAATCTTATTCACCCCCCCCTCTAAGGTTGGCCACCAGATCCAACAACGATAATACCAAGCTCATTATTGGTTTTGGAGAAGAAACATCACCGGAATTCAGAGATCATCTCACAGTGACAACTTTGTAAGGCCCTAGGTGACGACTCCTAGGAATTTTCTTACATCCCTTTTGTATCCTCCATCCATAGTCAGTGTTTTCCCCTCTCCAAAAACCCATCTACGAAGCCCTACAACCAATCCACGCCCCTCTATATTCCCTACAGCAAATTCAGGCTCTATCCCTACAGCCTACAGTCAATCGTCGCTTATAATTTGATCGATAGCCTATTACATCCAAGTTACGAGTTTTTTCTCACCTCCACCAAAAAAATCGGTTCGCCCCTCCAACGAATCATGCCTTCTGGCTCGCCTAACCCTTCCTAGGAATCTCACATCAAAGGTCCCTCCATCCCTCACATCCCTCCACCCCCCTGAAACAGCCCAGCCAAAACCAATCCTGATCCATAAATTCTCCCCCCCCCAAAAGAATACGCCCCCCAACCACTCTCAATCCAGCCTACATTCCAATTCCCCCAACCTCTAGTACTTTGATTCCAATAACCAATTCTCCGTCTTCCACCTCCGGACAGCCTCCGGCCACCCATGATCCACCGGGCTTCTCCCTACAACAACCACCCTTTACTGTGAGTGTATTATTGTTTTGTTTCAATTCACCGTCGTTCATTGCATGCATGCCACAATTGGCAGTTAAGAAGAATCGAGTTATCCTCCTGCACATTGCATTATGGTTGCATTCTGGTATTCACACACACACGTAACCTACGCTACATCACAAACAAGCCATGATATAAAAGGTTCAAATAAAATCATAAATCATAGTCAACGTAGGGAAGCTAAAAATGTGTGTGCTATTCGCAAAAAAATATGCTATCTTCTGATGGCATATCAAGCTATAGAATGGGAAAAAATTGCATCCAGCATTTTAAATTCCATATACAGAAGGATTCCTAGGCTAACAAAAATCTACTAATGTGCCAGATTAACTATGCCGTAAAGCAACGATCTCGAGGAAAATACACATGATTTGCACCTTATATCCACAAATGCAAGGTTGCAATTCCTGATCAGTCAAGTCCATTTCCTCCATGCAAATGGGACAAATCCCTTCCTGTTGGCCACTCATTCTGCTACTATAAAAATAGGAAACATGCAAAGAAATGTTAGTATTTTAGCATATATTAGAACAATTTATGACCATAACAGAAGATCATGACATCAATCAACATTATATAAAGTAAACAATCATCCCATAAGAGTATATTTGAAGTTTAAAATCATGACTTCCTTCTGACTCAAGGAAAAAGAGCGCAAATAAATAAGATATTGGTTGAATTAATTTCTAGCCATCCTGAAGTAGCATGCTCTGGGAGCAGTAAATGCAGCAATGGTAAAAATGGCAGCCAACCAAAGTTCATTTACTTGTTATGGAAGAACATAAGAAAAAAGAAGGTGATCACATACAAGTTTCTTTTAGAAAAAAAGATTTTAAAGGTGGTACTATAATAAATAATCATAAATAAAAGGAAAAGTTAAAAAATCAAATCAGGACTGACATCAAACTACCACAAATGTCAACAAGAATACTATGCAATGCAACCCCCATAAATATGATTTAGAAAGATAATTTTACTCTTTTTTCTTGCAAAAGCCAGTCATCTTCTCGGGGATACAACAATGCTACAGGAGAACAAGCATTCAAACTATTTCACTAATCCCATTAAAAATATATTTCATGGATGTAAAAGATAGTCGATGGAGTAGACTGAAGCCCAAAATCTGAGTGAGGAAGTTCTAGATTAGGTCCACATGGAGAGCAAGATCAAGAACAAATTTATATTCAGAAATGCTCTGCAACTAGAGTTATCGAACAATGGAAGAACAACCGACCCTGTAATCACACATGGAAGATATTTCTCTTTTAAGATCTTTCAAGATAAACTAATCCAATAATCTCGAATTGATTTCATATACATGAACATGCGTCATCCTAAGGAGCTTCAATAATGGCAATCGGACAATATTTGTCTCCGCATTGCATTTCAAAAACCCTACACCCGTAGAAACTGCTGTGATTCTCTCGCTAAAGAGCGGGAAACAGTAAAACGAAGAAGATATCTCGATACCGCGCGGAAGAACAGAGGCGATGCAACGGAGAAGCTAAAGAGAAGCTGAAATGTAGTAGGGCTTCTTCAACTTACAGACTGGAGCAGCCTTGATTGAAAGCAATGAACCGCAGTGACCTCTCCGAGAGGAAGACGATGAAAGAGGATGAGGGTTTGAGAATGGGGGAGAGAGGGAGAGAGGGAGAGATTCCCTGAAGGGTTAGTAGGTGAAGGACGGGAAGAGGGGATGGAGCTGTGGCTTTTTCAAGAATGTGGCGCCGTTGCCTTCCTAACGGTGGAAACACCGCTGCTGGCCGGTCCACTGGGACTCCCGCTGCCATTAATGGCGAATCGCGTTCGCGGTGCACGTTACCGCCTTTTTCCGGAATAAAAGGTCAGATCCTTAAGTGACTCGAACTACGTGGCGCTTTGACATAAATTTGGCTGTAGGGAGATGGAACAGGTGGCATGGGTGTTTCAATTTGGGTGTAAATTTTGGTCGTCGTGCGTTCTTAGTTTTCAAACAACGAGCAGTTCTATACGCGGGAGAACGGTGGCTGCACCTGACGAAGAATGGGTTTGGCCTGTGGGTCGGGCTTGTGGGTCAGAGCATATTTTGTTTTGAATTGGGCTCGAGACTGACCTGCTTCTGAGGCTCTGATTGGTAGGGTGGTGCCGGCTGGAAATCCAGCAAATGTCAACGGAATTTGGAACCGGAGGGGGAGAGCAGCGGCACTGAACAGGGGGTTTACAGCGTTTCGCAGGGTGCAGGCGTAACCAACCGTAGAGGGCTCGTGCTTCTGCCGTTTGTTTTTCTGTCGTATGGTGGTGGTTGCTCCCGTACCGGAGCTCCGGCGGCGCTCCAAACAGAGCTTAAGGGTCTGTTTGGGAGAGCTCTGGCGGCTGGAGAAGCTCTTTCCCAGCCGCCATAGTTGTTTTATATTTGTTTGGGACAGCTCCTTATGAAGAGATTTTCATAAATCAGGAGCTGTTTTGGGGCTTTTCAGAAATCTCCCCCCCCCCTCCAGCTTCTGCTCTCCTAAAATAGATTTTCCTCCTAGCAAACGCGTGTAGGTAAATTCGTGCTCGTCCTCTCGGAAGACGGAAGACTGAAATTCGTGTTCTCCCTTTCCCACGATCCCTAATAATGGCCTCCTCCGCGTCGCCGGCGATCCTCCCGATTTCCAACTCCCAGCAGTCCCCTGTCGTAGCCGCCGCCGCTTCTTCTGGATTTGTCTCCGCTCAGTCATCAGCTCCGGTCGCCACCCCGGTGTTCCGCCTCTTCTTTTCTCGCCTTCAAGAATCTGTTGTCGTTCCCCGGCGGCGAAACCTCGCTCGTCCTCTTTGGCCGCACCTTCTCCAGCCGTGAAATCCTGCTTGGTCTCGGCATAATTACGGTCTTCGTCGTTTGTTCCTCGATGACCAGGAGGCGGGAGGCGCGACCACGGGATTCTTGTCGTTCCAGATTCGATCCTGCAAACTCCAGATCTGATGGAGTATCCACCTTCCTCTGTGGCCGACCAAAGCACCTCTCTCTCTCCACTCCTCCAGATGGAGATCCACCTTCCTCCGTGGTTGAAAGTCGCTCTTCAAAACGCACTTCTGCACAGAACAATCAAACAACTCTGCAGCTTTTCAAAACTGCTCCCTAGAGATCTATTTTAAAACAGCTCTACCCGAGCAGCAGCTTTTCAATCCGTCAGAGCTGTCCCAAACAGAGCCTAAGAGAAACAATGGTTGTAACTGCGTATGTAGGGCCTTGTGGTGTGTTTAGGCTTGTGGTGTGTATAGTTCGCGAATAATTCGGGATTCGATTTGTGAAGATTCAATTAAAATTCGTATGTTTTGAATTCGAATCCGAATTCCATCTTAGAGTAGTTTTTGAATCTGAATCCGAATAATTTTCTCTCTATTCGGAGGATTCAAGAATAGTTCGTGAATACTTGAATATATATTTAAAAAAATAATATATGTAAATAAATATTAAATATAGTTATATTTTAATATTATATTATATTAAATATTATAAAATTCAAATTCGAATTCGAATCTGAATTCGAACCCAAGTCGAATCCAATATTTCATGACGAATCCGAAACTGAATCCGACCTTGAATATTCGATCGAATCCGAATCTGAATCTCTGCATTCTTTGTCAAATTTGGATTCCATTGAAGAGTTATTCGGTTCGATTCGGTTCGTGAATACCTCTAGGTGTGCTGCGAATTTTCTCACCACCCCACCAAACAGAAAAAATAGAGTCAGTTTGTGCGAACAGACACTGTAGGCGGATCACGGATTTAGCATGCTTGTGAATCGTGAAGTATATCAATGGCCCGCACACCGCGTAAAAAGCTGCTTCGCCCATCTTCCACAAAAGAAACGTTTTTCTCCTATTTTGACATAGCGACGCAAAGCAACTTTTGGCATCGGCGTCTTCAGAACTCTCCCCTTGAACGTTGTCGAACTCCTTTCCCATCGACGATGTACAATCTTGTATTTGTCGAGTAGACGAATCAAGCCATCAAGTCGGGGCGAGATTGTGCCCGGGCGAGTTGAAGGGGCGAGTAGAGCTAATGAGCCCACACCCGCCCATGGTTTGGGGAGAGTGGCGAGTCCCAGCCTCACCTGGTACTCGCCACCCCGGGCAAGAAGGCATAGAACAGTCTGGACTCGCTTATGGGATCAGTGACCTATTTCTCCAAGAAGTCCCATTTTGGTCTGCGATTAGTCAATCCAAACAACGAGATTTCGTCGTTGGCAGTCAAGATTTTGGGCTGCATTTAGTAAAACCAAAAAATGAGTTTTCACTATCCGCAGACCATTTTCAGAAACCTATAAATAGACTCTCAATGGCACCCGTGGAGGGGGGGTTTCACTTTTGGTTTCTCTCTCCTTTGACGGGTTCTGGTTGGCGAGAGCTCCAGCTCTATGTTCACTGTGGCTTCCGGATTGACAGTCTAGTGCTCTCAAGTTCCCTCAGCTCTAAGGTGTCCGGCTCAGTATTGGTTTGGGAGGAGAAGCTGTCTTTGATCTTCTGAGTGTGTGGCGGGACCTCCTCGCTGCATCTTACAGGATTTATTTGTAGTTCCCACCTCTTATGTAACGTCCCGAATCGCTCTAGGCCCCTAGTGTGTGTGTTTTGAGTCAGGAGGGTGACTCGAGTCCTGAGAAGTGCCGGAATTGGACTGCACTTGTGGTGACATGGAGAAATCAGTGTAAAAAGACATGGGTAGCGACACGGGTAGCGACACGAGCGTGTCCCTACCCGTGTGGCGTCGAGTTGAGCTCGACGAGCCGTGTCGAGATCATCGAACTGTGTCGACACCAGGTGACACGGGTAGTGACACGGCCGTGTCCTACCCGTGTGCGTCGAGATGATCTCGACGAAGCGTGTCGAGATCGTCGAGATGCGTCGAGATAGTCGAGCGGGGGACACGTGTAGTGATACGGGCGTGTCCCTACCCGTGTGCGTCGAGTTGAGCTCGACGAGAAGTGTCGAGATGCAACCCGAGAAGTACACGGCCAATGACACGGCCAGGCACACGGCCGTGTCATGTGAACACGGGTCGGGACAGCACGGGCGTGTCCCTACCCGTGTCAAACATTGAACCGACATGGAAACCGCCACGGCCGTTTCGCGGAAGCAGGACACGGGTACGGACACGGCCGTGTCCCTACCCGTGTCATATTTGTTTATAGGGGGAGATAAAACCCTAGCCGTTTTTCATTCTCATTTCCTTCCCCTATTTCCTGTGAGAGCTCCTGGTGAGAGGAAACTGCAGGAGCAAGTTCTACCGAAGGGGATCCGCCATCGCCGTGAAAGAGAAGATGCCGCCAAGGAGAACTACGTGATCCATGGCCGGAAATGGTGTATCGCTGGAGCCAACGTGAGTTTCCTACCCTCTCCCTTGGTGCTAGATCTTAGACATTTAGGAGAGACATCGGTTCAAAAAGCTTGATGGAGAGGAGAAGATTTCTAGGTTAGGCCATGTTAGAACTAGTGTTCTAGACTTTAGATCTCTTCAACTCTTCCCCTTTTCTTCAATATGACGATGGGTATGGTCTCGTGAGAGTTTATAGCCTTTGAGGTTGAATAAGGGAGGAGAATATTTCTGGAAAATTTAGGAACGATCGCCTTGACGAGGAAGACGAACCGATGCCGTTCATTTTCCTTTAAGATGCGCGCAGAATCTATATTCTGCGCGCAGCAATCTTCTAGGCCATTTTCCCGATGGATATGGCATATCTGGACTTTTGGCTAAACACGAAAGTTGTAGCTCTCGGAAATACCTTTCCAACGAATGGTTGCACGACTTCAGGTGATGTATGTGGCCCCGAAAACCTAATCGAGTTTGCTGTCCGGCAATTCCTGCACACAGAAATTGTGTTTTGTGCGCAGTGAACTTGGAAGCCGATTTCGAGTAAGTTATTTTCAGATCTGGGTTGTGACTTGAATATGAAAGTTGTAGATCATGGAAATACCTTTCCAACGAGGGGTTACACGCCTCCACTGGATTCCTGTAACTTCAGGAATCTCCGGTTGAAGTTGCTGACCAGACTATTCCTGCACTTAAAAATCTGGGTTTATAATATTTGGATTTGGATTCGGAGAAACTAATATTACAGGTAACCCTGAAGCTTGGATAAACTCTTATGAATAATCAATTCAGTTGCATAAATGATGAAGATTATTAATCGGATTCCATGTGATAGAATTGTAAGATAGTATACTTGAATGATTTGACTTGTTAGAAGTTAGTAGATTTTTATACATGTGCATCTTGATATATTGGTTGAAATCATCTGATATGACATATAGAAGATAACTCATGGTCATGTGAATGTTGAATAGTGGATTGAATTTGGTAGTCCCAATACTTAGAGCGTCGCCTTCCTATGGGTAGTATTGTGTAAGTTTGTAAGTGCGGTGTTGACCGCCACTTGTTTTGGTTGTGTTGAGATAAGGAGTGGGATGGATGGTTGGCTGTGCCCTCGTGTTTACTTCCGAGCCCCTTCCATGATATGTTGATGTGAAATTTGCATGTGGTGTGAGTCGACACGCGGTGTCGTAATCCTGGGTTAAGGATAGTGTGGTAGGTCTACGGGCTCGCCAGTCGTCACACCGACGGGAGTTGGCAGTTAGACTTGGTCGGTTTGGGTTTGTGTCCTCGGTGTTCACGTCCCGAGGCCCCTCCGGCCATGTGAACGGTTGGGCTTGTGTCCTCATGCTTTCTTCTGAGGCCCCTTCCGGGTCACGCAAGGCCAGTTCGGGCTGTGTTCTTGGTGCTCATCTACCCAAGACCCCGCTGGGTCATAGTACGCATGGCTCCGCTGTGTGTTTCTTAGCGTTGAGGCGTACGGAGCCTAGGTGAAGTAGTGTGATACCCGCCTAGTAGTAGAAGTGCCCGTTCTACTGTCACCGTCACCGCCTGGCCACGGCGGCTGATGCCTGAGAGGTTAGCTACCTGCTCGAAAAGTGGGAACTATAGTCTGTGTCGACATAGCAATTGCATGGGTGTGCATGGGTGAGTCATTGCATAGCATTCATAGCATTTCATATCATTGCACCACACGAATCCTCATCGTATAAGTTTGTATGGGCACTCTTATACGATGAGTTACTTTTATGTAACCCGATCCTTAACTTATAAGTTTGTATGGGCATTCTTATAAGTTAAGTTACCTTCCTGCTGTTACTTATACTTGCTAGTTTAGTGTAGCTTTTACATAAATGCTGATTATGATGCTGTTACTCTTACACTACTGCCACCTGCTTGTACTTCATTTACTTGCATACTTGTTATATACTATACTCTTGTTCCTTTTCTTCCGCCCGGTGCCGAGGAGTCGCCGGGGAGCGGATGTGAAACCACTTAGTCGTTTCGACTAACGGTTGCTACGTCTTCCTTTTTAGGAGGTCACGCCGCAGGTGGAGCAGCAGCAGACTACGCAGCAGGCACGCCAGGCCAGGATGACAGGGCCTGAGGTGACGGTGCCTTCGATACCGTCGGTTACCGATGTTAGTTCTATTACTATGTTGTAGCCCGTTTGGGCAATGTTTAGTTGTACTCTGATATATGGTAGAAGCATGTTTTAGCTTCTATTTATTGATGTATTTGGACATTATAACTTAGTGTGGATTTTGACTTCTGGTTGTTTATTTATTTGGTTGGGTTGGCATGTTATATTGATATTGTTGTAGCCGGCGGAATAGGCGTCTTGTGGTACAGGTTAGCCCGTGTGCTAATGCTACCGCAAGGCGGCTGTTCCGGGCATAAGACTTTCCCTTCGTGCCGTGTTTTGGGATCCGGGGAGGGGGAGTCTTACAAATGGTATCAGTTTGCCACGATCCTCAACTAAGAAGTCATTCAACAATGGTGCCAACCCCCGTTGGTTAGTCAGTTTGGGGACAAACTGACTTAGCGGAAGCAGTGGTGTCCCATATGTAATTCACATTAAGTTTGTCCAACTTTGACCTTAAGTTTAGCCAACCTGACCACAAATTTGTCATGTATGTGTAGGTTCCACTGCATGTTGAGCCGATGGGGGTACTCCTACCCCTCCCATACCCACTCAGTTCGAACAGTCTGAGTTGGGGCAGACGCTCACCGCCGTTCTTGATGCTTTTAAAGGCACAGCAAACTCCGGTGCAACAACAGGCCCCGAGCTCCAACTGGCTGAGCACCTTCCCCGGGCTCTCTCCCCTCCCGTCTACCTTGGGACGGAGTCAGCCGTACGTACAGAGGAATGGCTAGACACGATACAAGAGTTGTTGGCTGGTATCCGTTGCCCAGCCAACATAGCAGTGACATTGGCAGTGTCCGTCTTGGACTTACATGCGAAGAGGTGGTGGAAGTCCCTCATGGGCTCTACCTTCCAAGGCCGGATCTACACTGAGATAAGTTGGAGTGAATTCTCTTCTCGGTATTTTCTTGGAGCACTTTATCCCTACATCGGCCCGAGATGAGCTTGAGCAGAGGTTCCTTCTACTAAAGCAGGGATCAAAGTCGGTTACAGAATACCAGCGGGAATTCCAGCATCTCGCAAGGTTTGCAGATTCTTATGAGTTGGATGACAGAGGTTATGCCAAGCGCGCTTCTATAAGGGCTGCGAGATCCCCTAAGGCAGTCCCTTTTGTTTATAGCGGATGGTAGCTTGGCGGAGATCATTGATATGACGAAAAGATTGGAGGCGGACCACCTGGGATGTAGTAAGAGGCCTGCGGAGGACGTGATGGAAGCCGGCCCAAGTAATAGAAGGAGACGGGACTTCAGAGGAGGAAGAGGTTATCAAAGAGGTGGAGGGCGTGTCCACCGAAACTATAGGGTGGAGCATCCAGTTCCGCAGCCGCCTGCGTTGCCTCCACCCCCACAGCCTCAGCGATTTCAACAACCTGAAGGGCGTCGTGGTCTGGTGTGCTTCGAATGCAACCAGCCGGGCCACATCCGCGTTTTTGCCCGCAGCTATATGGGAACGCCCCTCCTGCTCTCCCTCCAGCAGCTCCACGAGGGCGGATATATGCGTGGTCGAGGACGAGGACCGCCAAGAGGAAACCCCGACCGGTCCGGGATCAGGTGTACGCGCTTGACATGGCGCAGGAACGGAACCCACAAGATTTATTGCAGGTATGATTTAATTACATAATTGCATGGTCTAACTTGAATTGATTAGAACTTACTAGCACTAGCAATAAGTTTTGGTTGTTGGTACTTAAGCAACGTGATTATTGGCGGGAAGACAGCCTATGCGCTGTTCGATACCGGTGCCTCACACTCATTTGTGTCCGAGGATTTCATAAAAGACGTGGAGGATGTACAGTACTTCACTGGCATAGCCCGACGTGTACGCCTTCCGGATGGCTCGGAGATGATCGCAACTGCCAAGTGCGAGTTTGAGTTATTTATTGATGGGAAGGCCTTTGATACGCCGGCCACGGTTCTGAGAATGCGGAGTTTGACATCATTTGGGCATGGTATGGCTGGATTGGCACATCGCGAGGATCGACTGCGCGAGAAGCGGATCTATTTGAGACATGGAGACTCTGACGTCATCTTCCAAGGTATTGGCTTCGCACCTCGCATGATGTTATCTTCCGTCCAGGTTGTAAAAGCCCATAGGAAGGGGGACGAGGTCTTCATGATCTGGTTCGAGTTGAAGGAGGAAGCGTTGGAATTAAAGGATGTACGGGTTGTGCGGGATTTTCCCGAGGTATTTCCTGAGAAGCTACCAGATTACCTCCGCATAGAGAGGTTGACTTCCAGATCAATCTAGTACCAGGTGCCAAGCCTGTATCCAAGGCTCCGTACAGAATGGCTCCGAAAGAACTCGCGGAGTTTAGAGTTCAATTACAAGAACTGGTGGATTCAGGGTTCGTTCGCCCCAGTTCATCACCATGGGGAGCCCCTGTGCTGTTCGTAAAGAAGAAGGATGGAACCCTGCGATTGTGCATAGATTATCGGGAACTCAATCGGTTGACGGTGCGGAACACTTATCCCCTACCTCGGATCGATGAGTTGTTCGATCAACTAGTGGGAGCACATTGGTTCTCTAAACTGGATTTGCGCTCCGGATACTATCAGTTGAGGATACATGAGGGGGATATTCAGAAAACAGCATTCAGTTCGAGATATGGTTTGTATGAGTTCACAGTAATGTCGTTTGGGCTCACAAATGCCCCTTCGGCCTTCATGAGTTTGATGAACAAGGTGTTTGAACCGTATTTAGACATCTTCGTCATTGTTTTCATCGACGACATCTTGGTCTACTCAAAGACGGAGGAGGAGCATGTCGAGCACCTGACCTTAGTTTTGAAGAAATTGAAGGAGCACGCCTTGTATGCCAAGTTTAGCAAGTGTGAATTTTGGCTTAAGGAGGTTGCCTTCTTGGGGCATGTGATCAGTGGAGCAGGGTTAGCAGTGGATCCAGCAAAGGTGCGGGCCGTGAAGGAGTGGTCTCCCTTAAAGTCGGCGGCCGATGTACGAAGCTTTCTTGGACTTGCTGGCTACTACCGCAAGTTTCGTGAAAGGATTTTCCAAGATTGCCCTTCCTCTTACCTCCTTGACGAAGAAGGGTGTGCCATTTGAGTGGAAACCTCAATGTGAAGCGGCATTTCAAGAATTGAAAGATAGGCTTACCTCCGCCCCCATCCTTGCACTTCCGTCGGGAAAGGAAGGATTCCAAGTTTACACGGACGCATCATACCAAGGGATGGGAGCGGTGCTGATGCAGCACGGGCATGTGATCGCTTATGCTTCAAGGCAGTTAAAGAAACATGAAATCAATTACCCGGTTCATGATTTGGAGTTGGGAGCAGTGGTGTTCGCTTTGAAGGTCTGGAGGCATTATTTATATGGCGTCCACTGCGAGATCTTTTCCGATCACAAAAAACTTGAAGTATGTTCACACTCAGAAGGAGTTGAACCTGAGACAACGGCGGTGTTGGAATTTCTATGCGACTATGAGTTCACCATGAACTACCACCCCGGGAAAAGCGAACTCGGTAGCCGATGCCTTGAGTAGAAAAGCGCCAGGCTCTAGCCCAGAGTCTCAGTTGATGAGTATGGGAGTTGGCTCGGATGATCGAGGAGATGGAAATTACTCTAGTATTCAAGGCTCCTTCGACAGAGTATGCAGAGTATTTGGCCAACGTGAGCATAGTTTGTGATATCCGAGACCGGATTCGGGTGGAGCAAGGAATGGATGCAGCCTTGGCCCCGGCAATCAAGGCAATTGAAGATGGGACCACTGATGAGTACACACTCAAAGACGACCTCATTTATTTTCGTGGCCGACTCTATATTCCCAAGGGCGGCAAAATTCGGGAGGATATCTTGAGAGAGGCACATTCCTCTCAATATCAGTGCACCAGGTATTGCTAAGATGTACGCCGGATTGCGAAAGACCATGTGTTGGCCGGGAATGAAGAAGGATGTTCGCTATTATGTTACACATTGCGAAGCTTGCCAAAGAGTGAAGGCTGAATGCAGGAGCCCCGGTGGTTTGTTGCAGTCGCTGCCCATCCCTGAATGGAAGTTCGAGGATATCTCCATGGACTTTGTTCATGGGTTACCTCGTTCCCGCTCCGGGAATGATTCAGTGTGGGTTATTGTGGATCGACTAACAAAGGTGGCCCAGTTCATCCCAATGAAGAAGGAAGCACACGTGGATGTTTTGGTACGCCTTTTTGTGGAGCAATTTGTACGGTATCATGGTGTGCCCAAGACAATTATTTCGGATCGGGATGGTCGGTTTACATCCAATGAGTGGAAGGCGGTACAGGCGTATTTGGGCTCACGCCTAACCTTTAGTACCGCATTTCATCCTCAGACGGATGGGCAGTCAGAGCGGACCATCAGAACATTGGAGGATTTATTGAGGTTATGTGTACTGGACAGAGGAGAGCCATGGAAAGGCTCTTGCCACTAGTGGAATTCTCCTATAATAATAGCCATCAGGCAAGCATCGGCATGACGCCCCATGAAGCCCTTTACGGAAGAAGGTGCAGGACTCCCTTGTCTTGGGTGCAGGATGAAGATCCGAAGGCATTGGGAAATGAATACATAGATGATACTGATGCGGCGGTCAGATTGATACGGGATCGCATGTTGGAGGCTCAAAGTCGACAGGCGAAATATTACAATAAAAAGCACCGGATGGTGGAATTCCAAGTGGGCGAAAAAGTGTTCCTTAAGATTCGGCCGATGCATGGAGTTTCGCGGGTGCGTGAGTGAAAAAGCTCAGCCAAGGTATGTTGGGTCTTATACTATATTGGAAAGGATTGGCCCGTTTGGCCTATCAGTTGGAGTTACCACCAGAACTAGAAAATCTCCACGACGTGTTCCATGTGTCGTCGCTTCGAAAAGCACTGTTGCGGCCCGACCAGTATATTCTCACTACTGATGGTGCAAGTGGCGTCGGATAGATCTGTGCGACTAGAGCCGGTGCGGATTGTTGACAGCGAGACAAGAACATTACGTCGCAAAAGTGTCCCCTTAGTGAAGGTGCTATGGTTGAATCATGGGAAGGAGGAGTACACCTGGGAGCCAATGGATTTGATGCAGCAACGCTACCCGAGTTGTTTGCCCAAGGTAGTCTTATTTAAAAGCGTATGATAAATTTCCTGTTAAGCTTTTTTTCACACAGCCTAAGCCTGATTTCGGGGACGAAATCTTTTATTTTGTTTATAGGATTTGTAACGTCCCGAATCGCTCTAGGCCCCTAGTGTGTGTGTTTTGAGTCAGGAGGGTTGACTCGAGTCCTGAGAAGTGCCGGGAATTGGACTGCACTTATGGTGACATGGAGAAATCAGTGTAAAAAAGACATGGGTAGCGACACGGGTAGCGACACGGGCGTGTCCCTACCCGTGTGCGTCGAGTTGAGCTCGACGAGCCGTGTCGAGATCGTCGAACTGTGTCGACACCAGGTGGACACGGGTAGTGACACGGCCGTGTCCCTACCCGTGTGCATCGAGATGATCTCGACGAAGCGTGTCGAGATCGTCGAGATGCGTCGAGATAGTCGAGCGGGGGACACGGGTAGTGACACGGGCGTGTCCCTACCCGTGTGCGTCGAGTTGAGCTCGATGAGAAGTGTCGAGATGCAACCCGAGAAGTACACGGCCAATGACACGGCCAGGCACACGGCCGTGTCATGTGAACACGGGTCGGGACACGGGCGTGTCCCTACCCGTGTCAAACATTGAACCGACATGGAAACCGCCACGGCCGTTTCGCGGAAGCAGGACACGGGTACGGACACGGCCGTGTCCCTACCCGTGTCATATTTTGTTTATAAGGGGGAGATAAAACCCTAGCCGTTTTTCATTCTCATTTCCTTCCCCTATTTCCTGTGAGAGCTCCTGGTGAGAGGAAACTGCAGGAGCAAGTTCTACCGAAGGGGATCCGCCATCGCCGTGAAAGAGAAGATGCCGCCAAGGAGAACTACGCGATCCATGGCCGGAAATGGTGGTACCGCTGGAGCCAACGTGAGTTTCCTACCCTCTCCCTTGTGCTAGATCTTAGACATTTAGGAGAGACATCGGTTCAAGAGAGCTTGATGGAGAGGAGAAGATTTCTAGGTTAGGCCATGTTAGAACTAGTGTTCTAGACTTTAGATCTCTTCAACCCTTCCCCTTTTCTTCAATATGACGATGGGTGGATGGTCTCGTGAGGAGTTTATGGCCTTTGAGGTTGAATAAGGGAGGAGAATATTTCTGGAAAATTTAGGAACGATCGCCTTGAGGAGGAAGACGAACCGATGCCGTTCATTTTCCTTTAAGATGCGCGCAGAATCTATATTCTGCGCGCAGCAATCTTCTAGACCATTTTCCAGATGGATATGGCCAGATCTGGGCTTTTGGCTAAACACGAAAGTTGTAGCCCTCAGAAATACCTTTCCAACGAGTGGTTGCACGATTTCAGGTGATGTCTGTGGCCCCGGGAAAACCTAATCGAGTTTGCTGTCCGGCAATTCCTGTACACAGAAATTGTGTTTGTGCGCAGTGAACTTTGAAGCCGATTTCGAGTAAGTTATTGTCAGATCTGGGTTGTGACCTGAATATGAAAGTTGTAGATCATGGAAATACCTTTCAAACGAGGGGTTACACGCCTCCACCGGATTCCTGTAACTTCAGGAATCTCCGGTTGAAGTTGCTGACCAGACTATTCCTGCACTTAAAAATCTGGGTTTATAATATTTGGATTTGATTCGGAGAAACTAATATTACAGGTAACCCTGAGGCTTGGATAAACTCTTATGAATAATCAATTCAGTTGCATAAATGATGAAGATTATTAATCGGATTCCATGTGATAGAATTGTAAGATAGTATACTTGAATGATTTGACTTGTTAGAAGTTAGTAGATTTTTATACATGTGCATCTTGATATATTGTGTTGAAATCACCTGATATGACATATAGAAGGATAACTCATGGCCATGTGAATGTTGAATAGTGGATTGAGGCTCCGTTTGGGGGACTTATTTTCACCGGTCAAGCGGTCACGACCGCATGTACCGGACCTTAATTAAGTCTCGGTTCATGCGGTCGTGACCGCTTGACCGGTGAAAATAAGTCCTCCCAAACGAGCCTGAATTTGGTAGTCCAATACTTAGAGCGTCGCCTTCATATGGGTAGTATTGTGTAAGTTTGTAAGTGCGGTGTTGACCGCCACTTGTTTTGGTTGTGTTGAGATAAGGAGTGGATGGATGGTTGGGCTGTGCCCTCGTGTTTACTTCCGAGGTCCCTTCCATGATATGTTGATGTGGAATTTGCATGTGGTGTGAGTCGACACGTGGTGTCGTAATCCTGGGTTAAGGATAGTGTGGCAGGTCTACGGGCTCGCCAGTCGTCACACCGACGGGAGTTGGCAGTTAGACTTGGTCGGTTTGGGCTGTGTCCTCGGTGTTCACGTCCCGAGGCCCCTCCGGCCATGTGAACGGTTGGGTTGTGTCCTCGTGCTTTCTTCCGAGGCCCCTTCCGGGTCACGCAAGGCCAGTTCGGGCTGTGTTCTTGGTGCTCATCTACCCAAGACCCCGCTGGGTCATAGTACGCATGGGCTCCGATGTTGTGTTCTTAGCGTTGAGGCGTACGGAGGCCTATGTGAAGTAGTGTGATACCCGCCTAGTAGTAGAAGTGCCCGTTCTACTGTCACCGCCTGGCCACGACGGCTGATGCCTGAGAGGTTAGCTACCTGCTCGAAAAGTGGGAACTAAGTCTGTGTCGACATAGCAATTGCATGGGTGTGCATGAGTGAGTCATTGCATAGCATTCATAGCATTTCATATCATTGCACCACAAGATCCTCATCGTATAAGTTTGTATGGGCACTCTTATACGATGAGTTACTTTTATGTAACCCGATCCTTAACTTATAAGTTTGTATGGGCATTCTTATAAGTTAAGTTACCTTCCTGCTGTTACTTATACTTGCTAGTTTAGTGTAGCTTTTACATAAATGCTGATTATGATGCTGTTACTCTTACACTACTGTCACCTGCTTGTACTTCCTTTACTTGCATACTTGTTATATACTATACTCTTGTTCCTTTTCTCCGCCCGGTGCCGAGGAGTCGCCGGGGGAGTGGATGTGAAACCACTTAGTCGTTTCGACTAACGTTGCTACGTCTTCCTTTTTAGGAGGTCACGCCGCAGGTGGAGCAGCAGCAGACTACGCAGCAGGACAGCCAGGCCAGGATGACAGGGCCTGAGGTGACGGTGTCGTCGATACCGTCGGTTACCGATGTTAGTTTCTATTACTATATTGTAGCCCGTTTGGGCAATGTTTAGCTGTACTCTGATATATGGTAGAAGCATGTTTTAGCTTTTATTTATTGATGTATTTGGACATTATAACTTAGTGTGGATTTTGACTTCTCTTGCTTATTTATTTGGTTGGGTTGGCATGATATATTGATATTGTTGTAGCCGGCGGAATAGGCGTCTTGTGGTACAGGTTAGCCCGTGTGCTAATGCTACCGCAAGGCGGCTGTTCCGGGCATAAGACTCCCTCTTCGTGCCGTGTTTTGGGATCCGGGGAGGAGGAGTCTTACATCTTATGAGTGAGGTTCTTTGTTCTGAGTAGCTGGACCATCTTTTTAACTCAGGAGAAGTAGGTGCAAGCTACCCTCATCGGTCTGGACCCCTCTTGAACCGTGATTTTCGTGTTCAAGATGTTGGAAATTTCCTGTTAAGTGGACTTATTGAGACGTTCCGATAAATTCGTGTGCGTATATTTGATCTATTCAGACTCTTACGAGCGCGTTTTGATTTAGTCGCGCGAACGGTCGAAGCCACTGATAAGTGGGCCCGACCGTCTCGTAATTTCAGTCGCGAATAAGATCTCACCCTTGACATATGAATAAAAATATTTATTAGATCCAAATAAAGTTCATTGGATTTAATTAATTGGCTTTTAATTTGGGGGTTATGGGATTAATTCACCCCAGTTTTGGTAACCCCTGTTGGGCTTCCTATTAATCCCTAGGAGAATCAATTCTTATTCCACTACCGTGAACAAGGGTTGAAAATCCCGATCGTCATTTTTTTAAACCGCTGACCACTCCTCCTCCATCCATTCATTCAGTCTGAGGTGATCAAGGGCAATAGCATATCAGTCATCTTCCTCATTTTGGATTTCCTATAGAAGGCTTAAAAGATCGTCATGTTCGCCGGAGTATCTTGAAGCCACGGAATCGCCCATAGAGTTGGATCTTCATCTCGCCAAGGTTTTCCGGCTAGCAATCATATCATTCTTCCCAGATCTGGAACGCCACCACCGTTCAGATCCCTTTCTTCATTCGACTTGGGGCAGAACATTTCATTCTACCATCCATTTCCTAGAGAGGAGCAGCCCAGAGTTGACTCCATCAGTCCAGGTATTGAAGGAGGAGGAGAACAACAACTAGCCGTTCAGATCCAGTGAAAGTTCACCTTCACTGTTTGGGATTTTTCGTTTGGGATTTCTCCTATCTTCATTGAAACAACAGCAGGGGTATTTTAATGGTTTAATTTTGATAGTAATAATACATATGTATTCATTTATTCATTAGTAAATTTAGTGTACATATCTGAAATTGTAATGAAGCTTAATAGATCTGATTCACAACTCTGTACATGTATTTTGCGCTAAGCGTTGTTCTCTGTAGAAAAGTTGTTTGAGACAACTTTGTATGCAACAAGAGTTCTATCGACGTTGTGGACATCAAAAGGAAAACACCTGAGATTATTGGGTATGGCCGCCACCACGAAGCACGAGCTCGAATCCAAGAACGGTATAAATCTAATTTCCCCACTTCAGTAGATCTGTTGTTTTATTCAGGCTTGCTTGATTGTATGTTCTTATTATTTTAGAAAAATAATATTCAGTTTTAGTTTCAAATTGAGGCTATTAGTGTTTGGTTAAACCGATCTGTAGGAGCTTTATCAGTCGCTGCATTTATTCAAATTTTGATAATATAAATTCGTCGTAATGACGCGCACTCCATAAATTTTATAATAGTTGTATCAGAGGGAGGTTAACTCAAACATATTAGTATCTTTCATTATTTTGGGGTAAAATCTATTTATTTAAAGAACACATTTACAAAAAAAACAAATCAGTATTTTTGAGAGCAATAATTTTGGGATAAAAATTTAAAGTGCTTTCATTAATTAATCTGACAAAAGAGTTGTGCTTTCTTCAGACGATTAATTGCCCACACGTCATCAAGTTAATAAACACGACATTAAGTTTAGTGCAATATTCAGATATCCCGGTGTGAAAGAGTCCCGTGGATTGATAAGAACTGTAGCCGCCAAAGTGACCATTTCGAGTCAGTTTGTGAGATTACGGTTTTTACATGTTTTAGGAAGTTCTCTAATACTAGTACGCAATCATTCACCCAAAGGTGGTGCTTGCGCAATAGATTCAGAGGGTTACACGAGGACATTTGGATGGTAGTGCGGGGCTCTGGTAATCTATTCACCCAAAGGTGGTAGATCTACGAAAGGCTCAAGCGTAACTGTTGCACGTTCTTGTGTGAATAATTACAAATTGCGTGACACGTACTCTGCCCAAAGGTGTTGCGAGTTGACGCGTCTGGATTCTCCGCGCAGTGTGTTATTTAGGGTTTTATAGACACTGTTGCCCTATTTATCACTATTTTTTTCTCTATTCAGTCACCTTTACAATTCACAACAACATGACGACCATTAAAAAACTCACCGGATCGAATTTTAAGAAGTGGAAATCCGACATCATGTTTGCTCTTGCGATGACGGATATAGAGATATGGCCATGAGTACCAACTAGTCCGCAACCCTCACAGTGACTAGCACTCAAGCTGAGAAGGATCATTATGGTGCGTGGAATAAGTCAAACAAAATCTATTTGTTGACTATGAAGTGTTCCATTCTGGAGTACCTGCTGAGTGGTCATCTAAACGCGACCATCATCATGGATTTTCTGACTGTCGTTGGGCAGAGGTATAAGGTGTTTTCCAATACTGAGATTGAGACTCTGATGGAGGGCCTCTTCTCTATGAGCTATTCAAAAGGACGCAGAGTCCGTGATTACATACTGAAGATGGTCTACTATCAGGCCAAACTGCAGGAGATGGAGATTACTCTCCATGAAGCCTTAATAGTGCATCATACACTAAATATACTTCCTGCGGAGTTCATCATTTTGAAGACTACCTACAGTTCCCAGGATGAGACATGAAAGATAAATGATCTCATCACTCGCTGCATAACTGAGGAGGAGAAACTAAAGAAAGAGAAGACGAACACCGCATTGCTCGTAGTCAAATCCCTATTTAAGAAGAAAAAGTTCAAAGCTCCGTTTAAAGCTCAGGATGGACAGAATTCAGGGAGCAAGGACGTTGGTGGAAAGTAGCCTCTTAGCTACTTCTTTTGTAAGAAGAAGGGGCACGTGAAGCACAAGTGCCTAAAGTTTATGTATTGGATGGAGAAGCGTGGATTTGCACCTAAAAATAATCTTTTAGCTTTAGTCTTTTGTGAATCCAATTTAATTGAAGCTCCATCAAGTTCTTGGTGGCTCGATAGTTGAGCAACTAATCATGTTGCTTACACACTGCAGGGGTTCATCAAAAGAAGGAGGCCAAGCAAGGGTGAGTGCAGACTCGCGGCTGACAACAATGCTAAGGTGGAGTTCATTAAGGACATTTGTTTAGTCTTTGATTCAGGATATGAACTTATATTAAAAGACATATTTTATATTCCTTCGTTTAGAAGGAACTTGATTTTTGTTTTTTCATTAGATAGACTTAATTATGGTTTTTAATATATCTGGTGGTTTAATTAAGTTATTTCATGAATCACAGTTTATTGGTCAATATTCACTATCTAATGGTTTATATAGAACATGTCTTACACCTGTTAATTATTATGTCACCTCATATAATGTAGAAAACATTGCTAGTAAAAGACCTCTCATTAAGAAACAGTCCTTCATGCTATGACATAAATGGTTAGGTCATATCTCTAGGAAAAGAGTAGAAAAATTAATTAAGGAAAATATTCTTCATACTCTACACTTTAATGATCTAGAGATATGTGTGGACTGTTGTAGAGGTAAGATGACCAGGATTAAAAAGAAAGGCTCAACTAGTAGTTCAAGTTTGTTAGAGGTTATTCATACGGACATCAGCGGTCCTTATTCCACAACCCTCTATAGGAACACCTACTTCATTACATTCATTGATGACTACTCATGTTTCGATTATTTATACTTAATTAATGAGAAATCTGAATCTCTTGAAAAGTTCAAGATTTTCAAGACTGAAGTTGAGAAACAAATAGGTAAAGTTATCAAGATTGTTAGGTCTGACAAAGGTGGTGAATATTTTGGTAGGCATTATGCCTCTGGGCAACATAAATGTCATTTTTCCAGATACTTGGAGAGCTACGACATTGTTGCCCAGTACTCCATGTCGGGTAGTCATGAGCAAAATGGTGTTGCTGAAAGGCGTAGTCGCACCCTTTAGGAAATAATGAGGAGCATGATGAGTATAACGAATCTTTCTAAATTTTTGTGGGGTGAGACGCTTGAGACTATAATATATATTTTCTCAATAGAGTCTCGTCAAAGTCAGTACCCAAAATCCCTTTTGAGTTATGGATTGGTAGACGACCCAGCCTTAATCATTTGCGTGTCTGGGGTTGTCATGCGGAAGTCTGTTTATACAATTCATCGGAAAGTAAGATTACTCATAGGTCTTGTTGTTGCTATTTCATAGGCTATCCAAATCATTCCAAGGGATTTAAGTTTTGTTCCCCTTTAGGAGGACCCAGAATAGTGGAGTGACAAACAGCTAAATTTTTAGAATGAGATGTCGCTGACGAACCTAGTTGCTCTCGCCCTATTAATGAAGTCGAGGAAGTTATGCCCATTAATTTATCTTTGTCCTTGGTTGGAGATCCTACTATGCCTGAACCTATGACGGAATAAGTGGAGGATGTGGAAGTGGTTTTACCACCGATTCCAGTTGAGATTCCTCCTTATATTCAGGAGGTTCATCCACCCGCTAGGAGATCCATTAGGCAGAGAAGACCTGCAATTTTCTAATACTATAAAGTCTATTTAGGAGACAGTGATTATGATCTTTATAAAGTAGTTGACCCAGTGACATTTAATGAAGCTGTATCTGGACCTTAAGTTGATCTGTAGTGGGATGCGATGAAAGACGAGATGGAGTCTATGAAGCTGAATAAAGTTTGGGAATTAATGGAGTTGCCCAAAGGTTGTAAGCTCATTGGTTCTAAATGGATGTTTAAGACCAAGAAAGACTCTAAAGGAAAGGTCGAGCGGTTTAAGGCCATACTGGTAGCTAAGAGATTTACGCAGAGAGAAGAAATCGATTATCACGAGACCTTTTCTCTTGTTTCCTCTAAAGACTCTTTCAGAGTGATAATGACATTAGTATCTCATTATAATTTGGAGTTGCACCACATGGATGTAAAGATAACATTCTTGAACAGCGATCTTGCCAAAGAGGTCTATATGGTACAACCTGAGGGATTCAAGTTTGGTTATTCTGACCAACTTGTATGTAAACTTAACAAGTCCCTATATGATCTGAAATAAGTTTCTAGACAATGGTATTTGAAATTTGATGAGACAGTTACTTCTTTTGATTTTGTAGAAAATAAGCTATACCGTTGCATATATCTCAAGATTAGTGGGAGCAGATTCATCTTCTTAATTCTTTATGTAGATGACATCTTGCTTGCAACCAGTGATTTGGCATTATTGCATGAATTTAAGCAGTTTCTATCAAAACACTTCAATATGAAAGATCTTGGAGAAGCATCTTTCGTTCTAGGAATTGAGATCATTAGGGACCGATCTCACCATACATTGTCACTCTTAGAAAGCCTACATCGAGCGTGTACTTAAGAGATGTATCATGCTCGGTTGTAAGCCTGGTGATGTACATGTGCTTAAGAGTGATAAGCTCAGATTATCACAATGCCCCATGAAAGATATAGAGAGAGCGCATGAAGGATATACCTCACACTAGTGCGGTAGACAGTTTAATGTATGCTCAAGTCTATACCAGACCAGACATTGCCTTCGCAGTAGGACTTTTAAGCAGATATCAGTCGAACCCTGGACCTAATCGTTGGGTAGCTGCCGAGAGAGTCTTAAGGTATTTAAAGGGAACTAAGGATGTTAGGTTAGTCTACCATATCGTGCAAAATCTTGAGTTAGTGGAGTATATGGATTCTGATTTTGTCGGGTGTGAGGATGATAGGAAGTCTACTTCAGGTTATATCTTTAAGTTTGCTGGTGGGGCCATTTCGTAGAAGAGTATCAAGCAAATACTCATCACTTCATCCACAATGCATGCAGAGTTTGTAGCTCTTTTTGGAGCTTTCACTCACGCAGTGTGGCTTAAGAATTTCATTACAGAATTGAAGGTCGTTGATTCTATAGTTAGACCCATTCAGATGTACTGTGATAATATCTCTATAGTTATTTTCTTGATGAACAATAAAAGTATCACAGGGTCCAAGCATATGAAAATTAAATTCTTGATCGTTAAGAAATTGGTCAAGAAGGGTTACATTTTAGTAGAGCATTTACGGACATATGATAAGTTGACTGATCCACTCACCAAAGGACTTCGCCCTAACGTGTTCCAAAAATATGTTGTTAATATGAGGCTTAAAAAGTCGATCAATGTGTTTAATTAATGGGAGGCTACATGAAGCTCAAATTCAGTTTCCTGTCATTTACATTGCACTTTATTTAAATCATTAATAATTACAGAATATTCATTCACGAACATCATTAAGTTTCGATTTTCGTTGAATTAATATGACACGTCACACTTCATACAAAGTCTCATGACTTGTGTTAGTCAGAGCATAAGGCTAGGGCACTTCATTTGAATTATAACATATGGTATATTTTTGACACATGAATTCAAAACCTGAGGTTAAGCATACTTGTTCTTTCGAACACTTAAGAACTTCTCGCAGCATGGTTTAATGCATTCATTTGAGAAGTTTGACTGACCACCAAATTAGAACAACATTCATGCGCAATTTTCAGTATGTTGTTCTATTTTTAATAACCGTGTTTTTTCCATGTCGATTGAGTCTGTAAGCTACTGTTGTTGAAACTGAAAATTCGGTCTCCCGTAGAGTTCACCCGTGGGGAAGGGGTGATCGCACACCTACTTCTCTGCCCAAATGGGTGAACTCTACGGGAGACCGAATTTTCGGTTTCAACAACTGTGACCATGAAAGGTCCCGTTTCACATAATGATGCGGTTGTCGCCATGATTCAGAGTAAAGGATTAGATTGGACCGGATTGACGTGAAAGCAGACCCAATACCACATTCGCTAATTGATACCCTTGAGTTTAGTGAAAGTTTTACCAGAATGTCATAAATTGCGTTGAGCACAAGTCCAAGTGGGAGAATGTTGGAAATTTCCCGTTAAGTGAACCTGACTCATCGAGACGTCCCGGTAAATTCGTATGCGTATATTTGGTCTATTCAGACTCATACGAGCGCGCTTTGATTTAGCCGCGCGAACGGTCGAAGCCTGTGATAGGTGGGCCCGACCGTCTTGTAATTGCAGTCGCGAACACGGTCTCACCTTTGACATATGAATAGGAATGTTTATTAGATCCAAATAAAGTTCATTGGATTTAATTAATTAGCTTTTAATTTTGGGGGTTATGAGATTAATTCACCCCAATTTTGATAACCCCCATTGGGTGAAAGATATAGTACCTAAACACCTAGAGGGGGGGGTGAATAGGTGACCTAATCCTTTTTAAACTTTAATGGCAGCAAACAGTTATATCACAGAATCTACTCTACTTTTGCACAGCAATCACACAGCAAAACACAGCACATCACATCAGACACAAAGTTTTATAGTGGTTCCCCAAGATTTGGGTACATCCACTTTCCCCCTTCGCCTATCTAGCAGTATACTAGATTCGGCCAAACTTCACCACTGTCTCAGAACCCAAACTGGTTCCTACACCTCAGGCCCAAAGCCTTACAACTCAGCTTTTCCACAAAGCCTACACTCAGCCACAAAGGCCTACACTCAGCCACCAAGGCCTACACTCAGCCACCAAGGCCTATACTCAGCCAACAAGGCCTACACTCAGCCAACAAGGCCTACACTCAGAGATTTCAATCTCCTACACTCAGGCTCTCAAGCCCTACCCTCAGCCTTTATAATTACAGGCTTACAATCACTCAGATCCAAAGGATCCTACAATATAAAAATAAATTTACAAATATTAACTCAACAACTCAGAAACAAGAGAGGGGAGTTGTGAGTTTCTTGATGAGTTCTTGGAAGAACTCAGTTGGATTCAATCTGACTTAGCTTTCTTCAAAGCTTCTTGAAAGTAGAACTGAATAAGATTGATTCCTTCTGCAGTTGATCCTTGACCTCTGCTTCTTAAGATCCAAAATTAAAACTGAATCCTTCTTCTCAGCCTAGTTCCAACGGCTGATTTCTTGGATGGAGCCCTCTCTCCAACTTCTTAGATCTGCACTTGAACAGCTAGATCTTCTTGATTTGATACTTGATCAATAACTCTGTGTACCACCTTTTTGAATAACTTCAACTATTTGAACCTCTGTTTCTGTAGACTGTATGTGCCTATTTATAGGCCTTCTTCATGGTAACCGGCTGGTCCGGTCCATAACTGAATTCTGACATTTCTGACAGGTGCTGTAGACCGGCTGGAACAGCAGCTGTCAAGTCATCCAGTCAGTTCTTGAAAATTCTCTAACTGTTTGATAGTGTCGAGACTTTCTGTCTTTAAGTGTCGACACTTATACACCAAGTGTCGACACAAGTTGTGTAAGTGTCGACACAAGTCTACAAGGTGTCGACACAACTCCTTGTGTTGTAGATACTATGTCTCGACACAGATTCTTCTTCAGGTGTCGACACTGAAATTGAGTGTCGACACAAGTACTTGATCTTCTATCTTTTGCTGAATTCTTCTAAGTGTCGACACATCTCCTTTGTGTCGACACATCTTCATGTGTTGAATCTGTTAAGTGTCGACACTGCTTCTTGGTGTCGACACATAGTCTTCAGTGTTGATACTTGATGAGTGTCGACACAGCTCCTTGTGTCGACACTTGATTCTTCTGTTGAGACTTCAGCTGAGTGTCAACACATTCTCATAGTGTCGACACTTGTACTTAGAAAATTGTGTTGATCGTGCTGTTCTTTGCTAAGTGTCGACATAGCTCCATGTGTCGACACTTTATTCAAGTGTATAGTCTTCAGCTAAGTGTCGACACATTGTTCTGGGTGTCGACACTTACTTCAAGTGCTGACTCTTCTGCTGAGTGTCGACACATTGTGCTGGGTGTCGACACTTGTACTTAGTCTCTGCAGACTTTTGCTGAGTGTCGTCACTGCTCCAAGTGTCGACACTTTCTGGTGTAGACACAGTTCTTCTAGGTGTCGACACTGCTGTTAAGTGTCGACACAGCTTTACTGCACTTTTCTTCACTGAGTGTCGACACAGCTCCTTGTGTCGACACTTTCTGTCTAGTGTCGACTCAGCATCCCTAGTGTCGACACAATGACTCCAAGTGTCGACACTGCTTGCCTGGGTGTCGACACAAGTCTTCTTAAGTGTCGACACTTTCCCTCTGGGTGTCGACACATGGACTTAGAAATTTTTGCTTCAGTCCTGCAAATACTTAACCTGCACAAGTAACTCAAAAATACATCAAATACATTTTGATGTATATCATTGAGTTGGGTGAGGCTTCTTCAAATCAGGTACATTTAGACCAATGTACCCAACATTGGGCTTCCTATTAAGCCCTAGGAGAATCAATTCTCATTCTACTACCGTGAACAAGGGTTGAAAATCCCGATCCCCATTTTTCTTTAAACCGCTGCCCACTCCTCCTCCATCCATCCATTCATTCTGAGGTGATCAAGGGCAATAACATATCAGTTATCTTCCTCATTTTGGATTTCCTGTAGAAGGCTTAAAAGATCGCCATGTTCGCCGGAGTATCTTGAAACCACGGAATCGCCCATAGAGTTGGATCTTCATCTCGGCAAGGTTTTTCGGCGAGCGATCATATCATTCTTCCCAGATCTGGAACGCCACCACCGTTCGGATCCCTTTCTTTATCCGGCTTGAGGCAGAACATTTCATTCTACTAGCCATTTCCTAGAGAGGAGCAGCCCAGAGTTGACTCCATCGGTCCAAGTATTGAAGGAGAAGGAGAACAACAACTTGCCGTTCAGATCCAGTGAAGGTTCACATTCGCTGTATGGGATTTTTCGTCTGGGATTTCTTCTGTCTTCGTTGAAACAACAACATAGGTATTTTAATGGTTTAATTTTGATAGTAATAATACATATAAATTCATTTATTCATTAGTAAATTTAGTGTACAGATCTGAAATTGTAATGAAGCTTAATAGATTTGATTCACGACTCTGTACATGTATTTTGTGTCAAACGCTGTTCCCTGTAGAAAAAACTGTTTGAGACAACTTTGTATGCAACAAGAGTTCTATCGACGTTGTGGACATCAAAAGGAAAACACCTGAGATTATTGGGTATGACCGACACCACGAAGCACAAGCTCGAATCCAAGAACGATATAAATTTAATTTCCGCACTTCAGTAGATCTGCTGTTTTATTCGGGCTTGCTTTATTTTGTGTTCTTATTGATTTAGAAAAATAATATTCAGTTTAAATTCTAAATTGAGTCTATTAGTGTTTGGTTAAACCGATCCGTAGGAGCTTTATCAGTCGCTGCATTTATTCAAATTTCGATAATATAAATTCGTCGTAGCGACGCGCACTCCATAAATTTTATAACAGGAGACAAAACCTTGGGCATTTAAAAGTTCATTCCTCATTACTGTAACCGTTCCACTACATGGAAAGTAACGTCAATTAATATATTGTATCATTGCATTGGCCATAGGAAAGCTCGATCCTTCTTTAGGTTCTGTTTGGCGCGGCTGCAGCGACTGAAAAAGCAGTGGTGAGAAGCAGTGGTTGAATAATTAGCTGTTTTGCAGAGTAGTGACAGAATTTGCGAATCTGTTTGGAAAAACAACATTTGCAGTGCTGTTAATAATTTTATTTTATAAATATTATATAAATAATATTATATTCATTAATAATATATAACTTGTATAATTATATTATTTTAATAACTTATAAATTATAATATAACTTATAATATAATTTAATATTAATTTAATATAATAACTTATAATATATTAATATTAATATAATAACTTATATATATTAATATAATAATTTATAATATATTAATTTGTTAATATTATATTTTTTAATACAAAAAAAATATTTTTTTAATAAAAAACGGCTGCAGCGCTGCTGCTATTTCCGCGACTCGAAAATAGCAGGCCACCACTATTTTTAGCAGTGGCGTAAGCCACTGCTGCCCGCCAAATTAATATTTGTCGCGGCGGTGGCAGAATGAACGGCGTGCCGCTTCAAAAACACCGCGCCAAACAGAGCCTTAATAGTAGTTAGAGCTTTTTGAGAGCATTTTTACAACTATACAAATTTTGCCTACATACAAATCTAAATAGTGAATAATTTTGCTCCTCAAAAAAGACTAATCATAACTGCAATTCCTATCGGACCGCATTCCCACACTTGCGTTCCTACGTCCCCCGCGAGCCCCCCCTTCTCCGGCGAGCCTCATCCTACCGAAGCCAAATTCCCCCGCGAATCCAACGTCGCACCGGAGCAAAAGTCCCAGTGAAGCCCTATTTCGAGCGACCGCCGCTCGCTCTCACCCTCCTCTTCGACTCACCCCACATTTTCGAGTTCCAACCACCTCCATCTAGCACTACCCACATCCACACCTCTTGATATGCACCCCTACCTTCTCGGAGTTCACATGTCTTGCAGATTTAAGAGGCTGGAGAAGAAGGCTTCATTTGGTTTAGCGGTGGCGGGTCGATCCAGCTGGTGGAAACAAAGTGTTCGAATCAGAGGGGAGAGGTGGCTGCTCTAAACGGAGCTTTTTGGGGCATTTCTCAAGGCGGGCGGGCGGGCGGAAACAGAGCAAACGCCGCCGGAAATTCATTTGTTTACCCTCCTTCCGACGACGTTTGCCCAAAACAGAGCAGCGAAACGCCCGAACAAATAGAGCCGAAGACTGTCAGGTACAATTTGGTTGAACCAAAGTGCTTGTAGGCAATATTGAATTAAAGAAAATCACAAGTAAATATAATCCATAGCGGTCGTTATTTATAATTAAAATCAAAATTAAGATTGGTATTAGGACCTCATAATATGTGTTAAATTATCATTATTTATTAAACTACAAAAAAAGACTAATTATTGTCAATGTGGGGACGAAAAATTCATGTTGAAGTTCCATCTTATAAATGAAAATGAGAGGTAGCATTATAAAATATAAAGTTAAACACTTTTTAACAATATTTTTGTCGCACTTTCATGCATGATAGATGATGATCAAGAGATAATTGAAATACAACGGACTGGGTGATTGAGAACAGCGGATTATTTCTGGGCACCACTGAATTCAGTGCGCCCAAGAGTTAAATATTAGTATATTTTCATTATTGATGGAGTCGCCCCAATTTATACTAAATTTTGTGTTGTAAATAGTCCGAGTTCCCTTGTTTCCCACTAATAAAGTTGGGAGTTACGGGAAAAATCGCCCCGCGCCGGATCTCCACTCGATTTGTGGGATGACCACCTCGTGCGGGATCCCAACCGCTACACATGATATCCCAACAGTTGCACGAGGGATCCCAATCGCTACATGGGATCTCGTGCGTCGGCCACCCCTCTTGGCCGCACGACGCTCGAGCGGCATCGGGCGGCCCCTGCGGGGTCGGCCGTCGCCTTGGGTGCCCGATGTGCGGACGGTCGTGGCCACCGCGAGGCTGCCCCCCCGGTTGTCTGACGCACGGGCGGCCTCGACCAGCCCCGCGAGGCCGGTCATACCTTGGCCGCCAGGCGCCTATGTGGCCTCGGCCGGCCTTCGCAAAACCAGCGGCCTGGTGGTCACCCGGCGCCCGGGCGGCCTCGGCAGGCCTTCGCACAACCGATCGTCAGGCGTCCGAGCGGTCTCAGCCGGCCGGCCCAAGGGGGGACTTGGCCTTGGTCGCCTGCCTCATTCGGCCTCCGGGCTCGTCAGGCCTCCTGTTTCCCCGGGCTGACTTTCTTGGCCCGAGGGACAAAGTCGTCATTTCACTTAAAATGACTATCTGCGTGCTCAAATATGGGCATTCCTATTTGCCAGTCCGGCGGTTACTCAGTAAAATTATCGGACCGCCCCTCTAAAAATATATAAACAACCTTTGTTTTCCCTTCGTTTGGATCTTTTTCCACTCCGAATTTTCCTTGTGTTTTTTTTTCTCTCTCCTCCTCTCTCCGCAGGTTCTCCGCCCAAATTCTTGTTGACCATAAGAGATGTTGTCAAATTTCTCGAGGCACTTCGAAGGTCGTAGGAAGACCACCACCCGCATTCTGCCTTCAGTCGCCCGCGTGGCATCCGAACAAACCGTAAGCCTTCTCAGCGCCAACATTCCAAGCCCGCCAACGCTCTCAAGTTCGTGTGCCCTTCTCCGCGTGTAGAATCAAGGTTGCAATTTCGTGTGCAAAGCCTTGTTGCGCTCCTAGTGCCTCCCCTTTCTCATCTTACAAGCTGTAACAGGAAGCAGTATGTTGCCCGCGCCTCCCCTTTCTCATCTTACAAGCTGTAACAGGAAGCAGTATGTTGCCCGCGCCTTCTACAAAAAGCCCTGCAAAACAACACTACTTATTGAAAGTTTGGCCGATGTCGAATCAACATGTGATTTTTCACTCAGTTTACGGGTTTTCCTAGTCAATAAAGTTTTTTTCTGTTTTGTGTTTTTCTGACTATTTACGTGCTCGACTCTCAACGGGCTAAGGCGGCTTAGTTAGTCCGGTCTACCGATAGTCTTGAGTGAACTCATGTCCTCAACAATTATAAAATTATCCGAGAGCGAGAAGAGCTTTGTTTTAAAAAGTTTTGATATTCGCAGACCAAATATCTCTATTTGCACCCATAAGTAAGTTTTTCTTGCGTTTTTTTGTTCTTAAACCTTATATTCGCAGACCTCTACTATAAAAAGTTTTGCTTGCGTCATCATTCCGCTGCCCACGTTAATTACCCTTGACAGTGGCCTCACACCCGCCGGAATCCCCGTTCACATCGTCGGATTCACTACACACACCCGCCGGAATCCCCGTTCACATCGTCGGATTCGCTACACACACCCGCCGGACCACCTCGACGCCTGTTCCAGAGGTAAATCTTACCTTGGCCTCGCCTTCCACAAGTTCCTCCATGTTTTCAGCAGCCGACCGAACAAAGAGACCTCCGTCCACCAGCTGGCAGCCCTTGTCTTTCCCTTGGCTCCGATTTCAAGTGGTCAAGGTATATTAAAGTTCTATTTTGTGTTCCTCTCTGCCTTCCTCCTTATCTATGTATACCATATATCTCAAAATCCCTCCAAAAAAAAGTTTGTTCCAAAATCCCCATAAATCTGAGATTAAAATGCATGTATTGATTTTTATCTCTGAGATTAAAGTCACTATTGTTTTATTGTGATTAAATCTGAGATTAAAATGCATGTATTGAGTTTTATCTCTGAGATTAAAGTCACTACATGTAAACTTAGACTCCGTTTAGGGTAGCTCATCGCAGCTTACTTATTCTTGTGAGGTTGGACAAAAAAGTCATTGTCATAGAATGTATGTTTGGAATGACAAATGTTACTACCATTACAAAAAAAATAATAGTTTGGGACATAAGATTTTGGTATGACAATGACATTTTTGTCCAACCTCACCGGAGCAAATAAGCCGCGCCAAACACAGCCTTAGGGTTGCGTTTGGCGCGGCTTATCGCAGCTTATTTGTTCCGGTGAGGTTGAACAAAAACGTCATTGTCATAGAATGTATGTGTGGTATGACAAATGTTACAAAAAATAAACTAGTTTGTGACATAAGATTTTAGTATGACAATGACATTTTTGTACAACCTCACTGGAGCAAATAAGTTGCGATAAGACACGCCAAACACAACCTAGATGTTGGAATGCACTTTTATGTTAATTTGAGCTTTCAAAGTAAAGAATGTTTGGTTTATGCTCTATTTGGTTCGGCGTTTTGCCGCTCCGTTTGGGGCAAACGCCGCCGGAAGGCGGGTAAACAAATGAGCCTCCGGCGGCGTTTGTTCCGTTTCCACCCGTCCGCCTGGAGAAACACCCCAAAAAGTTCCGTTTGGAAAAGTCACCTCTCCCCTCCGATTTGAACATTCCGTTTCCACCCGTCGGATCGATCCGCCACCGCCGAACCAAATGTAGCCTTAATGGGCACACGAAACCAAAAGAAGTTTGGGGATGTTATCATTATTCTGGGGGGAAATAAGATAACCTCGGGAGCAACACTAATGGTAATTTTAGATTACGATAGAACAACGTTACCTAGTGATGGCCAAGGTCTTAAAGGGTATGTTAGAAAAATATAATAAAATCAAGTTTTAAACGTTGTGGGTGTAAGTTTGCAATTGAATGACAACTAAAAAAAAAGAAAGAATGAAAAATCGTGGTTAAGGCTCCATTTGGTTCGGCGGTGGCAGGTCGATCCGGCGGGTGGAAACGGAGAGTTCGAACCAGAGGGGGGAGGTGGCAGCTCCAAACAGAGCTTTTTGAGGCGATTCTCAAGTCGGGTGGGTGGAAACGGAATAAACACCGCCAAAGGTTCATTTATTTACCCTCCTTCCGGTAGCGTTTGCCAAAAACGGAGCAGCGAAACGCCCAAACAAATAGAGCCTAAGTATTATTGCGGGTCACCCTGTTTTTTCCCGGGCCGAAAGATCGGACTAACTTAGCTCAGAGTCAGACTTGACGCGCAAAAAGTCAAAGCAAAATAAAAATAGACAAATCCTTGTTGAGTGCGAACGGATGAGCACCCAAGACAATCAGGAGCATGGGCCCGACAGTCGTGGGATACTAGTATATATATTTATATCTATCCATATAAATATAAATCGGAAGGGAAAAAAGTGAAAATGCAGCGGAAAGCAATTCTAGAGAGAGAAAAGTTGAGTTGGAGGCAATGAAGCAAAGAACCGGCTCCAGCATTAGAAATCTCTGCAAATCTGCTCCTTGATCTCTCCCTCTCTCTCTCTCTCTCTGCTCCATCTCCATTGCCGTGTTCTATCATTTCTAGATATTTCTGCCCTTCCCATATCGCACGGCATTGACGCCGTCGACGGTCTTCCAGCTTGTTTCCTGGCTGCAAGTTTACTGTCTGCTTCTCGCTCTCTCTTCAGCTCTTGTGCATCACTGTTCGGTTAATTGGCAGAGTTCGTCCTTTCTTTGTTCGACATGGTCTTCTCCCGCATTCAGCTACGTGCCGTCGATGTTTTCCTTCTCTTGCTATCCGCTCAGTGAATCGCCGCAAGCGAATTAGGGTTTCCGGTCACTGATTCCAACCACGTCACGAATTGGGGTGATTTCATGGGGAATAAGATAGGGAGAAGAAAGCAGGTGATTGATGAGAAGTATACTAGGCCGCAGGGTCTTTACGAACTCCGAGACATTGATCATAAGAAACTCAGGAAGCTTATTCTCGATTCCAAGCTCGCGCCCTGCTATCCCGGCGACGACGATGGCTGCACTCTCGATCTCGAGGAATGCCCTATCTGCTTTCTGGTAGAAGAACCTCTTGTTTTTTTTTACTCATTTATGATCTGCAACTATTGATTTGTATCTTTTCTACAGTATTTCCCTAGTCTTAATCGCTCCAAGTGTTGCACAAAAGGGATATGCACAGGTAGCCCAAAACTCAAGATTTTCTCTTCAAATTGTATATTTTGATGTTGAAATCAATGTTTTTCCAATTGATGCGAACAATTACTTCCTGCCAGAGTGTTTTTTGCAGATGAAACCCACTCACTCTGCTCTGCCCTCACAGTATCCTTTGTTTATGTTCTTAGCACTTCAGAGTAAACATGTAGTAGTAAAAGAAGTGCAGTACTTGACCTCATAAGATGTCCGTTCTGCAAAACATCCAACTATGCGGTTGAATATCGAGGTGCAAAGACCAAGGAGGAGAAGGGAGTTGAACAAGTTGTGAGTTCTGTTCCTATGCACTCTATTGATTCACTTGGGGTTTGTAAATTTGGATTTGATGATTCCTATTAAAGAAGGATTTGTGAAATTGGTGCTGTAAATCATGAATTACCCGGTTCTCTAATTCTCCACCCTTCCGATTTGTAATTTTATATTTATCACCATAGTTGCAAGCATAATGAGTACCTACGTTTTGGTTCCATTTGGGACAACTGCGGCATTTGAGTCATTACTGAGTTTGGACGTCATGCCTGCTAAATTTTGACCACATTTGCATTATTGTGGTGACATTTATGCCTAAAATTTCATTTTGGAAAAATAACATTCTTGACTGCACTCACCCAAATGCTACCTATGCTTTTCTTAACTGTGTTTATGATCGCCACTACTCTGGCACCACCTCTCAATTCTCAAACGAAGCCATAATCTTGGTGCACCGTCAAAAACAACAAAACCAACCACATTACACTAGGGAACATGCTAGCAATCCAAACATGATACGGAGTTCAAACCTGGAGAAGAAAGTAATGTACAACTAAATTTAACAATTTGTTGTCTCATCTTCCTTTCATTAACCTGGAATACCATATTCCATCAACAACAATACAACCTACCACATTACAATTGTGAACATGTTAGTTATACCCAAAATAAAGTGAGTGACTACAAATAAAGTAACCTACACCTGTATTCAGAAAATTTTATCATCTCCGTCGATTGATAATCTAGATTATTGTTACTGTTTAGGAAGAACAACTGGTTATAGAGGCAAAAATAAGAATGCGGCAGCAGGAGCTACGAGATGAAAAGGGAAAATTGCGCAAGAAAGAAAAGTTGAGTTCATCAAGTAGATCCCTTCCTCAAGCTGAAGTTGAATATCAAGATGTGTCTGGTGGCTCTCATTCAGGTTTGTTTTAACAATACTGTCTAATTAGTCTAGAATTTATTTCCCTTAGCTATTTCGCTTCAGCTTTAAGTTAACTCCTAAGGAATTTATTACTATTTATCCTCACAGCAAGATGTTTCAGATACTTAACTCAAGATGATGATGCTGTTTCTTCTCAAGGCTCATGCAGCATGGCACTTAGTGCACGCCCTTCAGATTCAAGACAAAACAGGTTTGTGGTGATCCTCTGGCCATTCTCCAAGGTCTTGCTATGCCATACCATTTCTTTGGTATGTTTTGGATGAGGCTAGTGACGATGTTAAAAACACATTAGTGAGATATCAAGTGCAATAACTTTTCGACGGAGTTCAATCGTGAATTTTTGGACTGATAGACCTTGTCAATGACAAAGTTCGTGCCATTTTCTCCATTGATCCTCCTCATATCCCATGAGTAAAATTCTATGTGGCGAAGTTTCTCAAACTGTGTCCAGGTGACATCTTAATGTCCTTGGTGGTGATTGACGTTTCACCATGCGAGAACATGGCGTGTTAGTTTTGAGGCACACGAATGTTACTTTTTTCGGACAATTTTTTAGGGGACGTTGTATGCCTCAGGGTGATTCATTCAAGTGTTGACTCATTCAGCATCGACAATGCCACCAAAATAGGGTATATCGACTAGTGTTGATATGTATATGATCATGCTGGTTGTCTCATGACGAAAAGAGCCAGAACCACATCATTTATTTTCTTTTAATATTAATGTAGTAATTAATTAACTAATCTATTTTGTGTGCCTTCTTTTCCTTCAATATAAGGTGTCATAAGTGTAAGAAGAGAAAGCTATCCCATATTCTAGTCTTGGAGTCATCCTTCCGAGGTAGCCGAACCTCGATTGTATTTTCCTGTCAAGCATTTCTCTTGATTTTTTATCGTAATCCTTCGTATCCATATCCCCAAGTTCGTATTAATTGGTCCGACCTACCACTCCCTCTTGCTTTCTCCATAAGTTACTTGGCTTCCGACCAACACTGCATTTGTAACATCGACGCAAAAATTTAATTAAATTGTAGGGTTGTAGAAAGTAATAGGAAAATAAGAAGTGCAATATTATTCTTCCACAAAGGGGCTTTATATAGGAACTACAACATGACTCACAACACCGATAGGCGGCGTGAGACTAAACATAATAACACTAAAATATTAATATCTCTAACACTCCCCCTCAAGCTGAAGGGGAAGCTTACAGCTTGGACACAACATAAAATAGAGGGTAAAAGAAGAAAGGCAGCGTGGGACAAAGCAACAGCCATCGAGGCCCAACCGCGTGTCACCGGGGATACTTCAACCAGGCAAGAGACACACGACGTTGGTCCGCAAACCGACCATGACAACGCTGGATACACTCGGAGCGAAAACAAGGTCAACCACGCAAGACCAAACCAACCCTACCAAATCAAGAGAAAACGACGAGGAGACACAAACAACATATGAAATCAACCTAGGGGCCATGTGTGACTAAGGCAGGAGTCGGGAAAGAAGTATCCGAGTCGCCATGATCACAAACACTCCCCCTCACGTGGATCATGTGCAAGAAGACATAGGTTATACCTAGGGGCCGGGTGTGACTAAGGCAGGAGTCGGGAAAGAAGCATCCGAGTCGCCGATATCACAAAGACTTCCCCTCACGTGGAATACGTGCATGAAGGTATAGACTACGCCTAGAGGCCGTGACGTACACTCCCCCTCACGTAGATCACGTGCAAGAAGACGGAAATCATAGAGACGCAATACAACAACCAAACAACAACTTGTAAATAAAAAAAATAGCAACATCAAATATCTGAGGGGCCGGAGAAGAGGAGCAGCAGCCGTAGACGGAGAAGACGCAGCGGCAGCAGCAGCGGGCCGGATAAGCAGCGGCAGACGGAGAAGAAGCGGCGGCAACAGCAGCTGGCCGGAGAAGCAGCGGAAGACAGAGAGAGAAGTAGCCGCCGGTGAAGGAGAGCAGCGGCAGAGCCGCAGCGGCACGGAGAGGAAGCAGCGCCTGGCAGCTGGAGAAGAAGCAGCGGCAAAACCGCAGGCCGGAGAAGAGGCAGCCGCCGGAGGAGAAGAAAAATGAGAAGTAAAATGACGCCGGAAGCCAGGCCGGAGAAGATGAAGTAGCAGCGGAGCAACACCGGGAGAAGGAGAGCCGGCGGGAGAAGTAGTCGCGCAGACGAGCAGAGCCAAAGCCATTGGGAGAAGAAGAGATGTCGCAGGAATCACACAGTAGCGGCGGAAGCAGCCGATGTCGACGTCGGGAGAAGCATCCATCAGGAGGAAGAGGAAACGGAGAAGCCGTTGGGAGACGAAGAGGTCGTCGATGTCGCAGAAGAGAGGCCCGCTCCCGTCATGGAATCAAGGGGCGATCCCGTAGACGGGAGCAGGGGGGCGAATCACCCGTCGAGCCCTAGCAGGGAGCGGAAAATTGGAAGCACGAGTCGGGACGGGCGGGATTTAGGTCGGGACGGGAGCGGGGGAAACAGTAGCTAGGAAAAAATTTTAGGTCTCAGAACATTAGCTCTGATACCATGTAGATAGTAATAGGAAAATAAGAAGTGCAATATTATTCTTCCACAAAAGAGCTTTATATAGGAACTACAACATGACTCACAACACCGATAGGCGGTGTGGGACTAACCATAATAACACTAAAATATTAATATCTCTAACAAGGGTCAAATCACGAATGTTTTGATCGAGGCAGCGCGTCGTCGAGGTACAATGTTAGTATGCTTTAAAATCGCGTTCGTTAATTAGTGATTTATGTCAGTCGTAAAGATTGTGTGACGCATTTTATTTTAATAGCGAAGCGCAACACATTTTTATTGTCATAAGGAGTTAATGTGGATTGACACTTTAGGAGTGGGGTGCCACTAGCAATTCTCACCTCTTTGGGTGGGAAAAGGGAGCGGATTTCCCCAGCGGTTATCAAAACCGCACCCTGCCGAGTAATAAAAGCCCGCAAATTCCCCGTATCCTAAATCCCGTAACCCCCTTCACGGAAACTGCCGCTCCTTCGCCCGATTCGGTCTTCCGCAACAGCGGGCGTTCCGCCTCACGCAAGCCCTAGCGACGCCTTCCCCCGCACCATTTCTCAGCGCAAACCCTCCCTCCTTCCTCTGCTGGCGCCGACGAGTCTCCTCCTCCCTTCCTGTGCCGTAGGAGAGCCGGATTCATCCCTAACCGGTGAAAGTCAATAGGGCCGAAGTATCGTTTTGGTTTCGGTGAGTTTAGTGCTCACTTGTCTTCATTTCTTGGTGGATAATCCTTCTAATTGGAAGTTGATTCTAACTATCTTCTCATTTCTTCTTGCCCTAATTAGGGATCAGAGTACTAGATCCACCGCAAATTTGGAATTGATCGCATTGTTGAGTCTTAATCGCTCTCATGTAGAGGTACTACACCATTTTGGTCCTTCAGATTGTTTACCCTAGTCATTTTGAGTTTCCTTTACCGATAACCCTAAAGGGGAAAATGCGTAATTTAGAGTTGTCGTGGATTTGCAGATTTTTGGTGGCCTCGGGGCAAAGTTCTGGAAGTTCTCAGCAGTCAGATTTTTCTTCGAAAAAGCAATGTCGCCGCGCCGAGTGTACGAGCGCCGCATCGCCACTGTAAGGAAGTCTAATTCCTGTTAGTTAGACGTATCAAGAAATTATTTTATGTACGCACGTGCAAGTTTCGTACAAGCATCATAACCATGCATAGAAAGGTGTGACGGTAGGAAAACGATCACGAAATTAGTGGAGGATAACACCCTTTTCCAGGCCCGAATTGTCAGATCATGTATACTAACGTTAGGTACAAAACCTTTATACGTGTACGTAAGTTTGGAAATTTGTCTAATTAAGGGCGTGAACGTCCCTTCTAGCCGAGCACAAGAAAATCAAGGGTCGCTCAGTAGTACACCAAAGAGATGTCCCGAGCAGAGTAGCGACAGACCTAAAAGGGTCAGTAAGCACACATAAGTCTTCTTGTGCTAGGTAGAGACACACTACCTTTCTCATAAGGCATATGATACCCTATGAGCAGTAGAGTCTTGGGAGTTGACTCCCCTTTGAGACAGTTAGTAGATTCGAGACTGTGTCCGCGCGACACTAAGACAATTAAGTTCGTAAGATGGTCTCGGGTCGTCAGTTTTCAGATGCGCGTTAGGAGCTACTCTGCCTAGAGCCTTTCAAGTAGAAGTGCAGATTAGAAGCCGCCTAGAACTCAAGTATAGACCTGACGTGAGACAGTACACTAGGTAGTGAACGCCGAGACTTGGGTAAATAAATGAGAGTTCATGAACATAGAACGAGTATGTGCGTTGACCAGGTATTAGAGGGAGGTTTAGGATCACTGGACCCAAGAAAGATTCACAGAGGCATAAGAGTGTGTAAGAGTAAACACTTGTTAGTAGAGTATTTAAGTTGCGTCTAAACCCTAGTTTTCACAAGGGTATGAAATTATTTTGCTAAGCCAGATTTCCCAGATGCTTTGTTAAATAATCATATTTCTTCTATATGTTCTATCAGGCATCACGAGTCAGTGAACCGGGTGAATCTTCACGTCAGGACCCTGTTCCTAACGCTGTCATGGGAGATGCTGATGTGCTACAGGTGCCACCAGTTCCAGCAGCTCCAGAAGTCACTGACATAGCATCCCAGATTGCCAAGGCGGTCACTACAGCCTTGATGGAGTTTCAGAGAGGACTGACTGCAGGGTTTCCAGCTCCAGTGCAAGTACCAGCCCCTGCACCAACTCCTGCACCAGCACCCGTGGAGATGACCCTGAAACGCTATTTGAGGAACTTTAAAGAGCTCCAACCGTCAAACTACAGTGGGGATGAAACCCCGATGGACACAGACGACTGGATAACAAACACCAGAGATTTGTTGAACGTGATGGAGTGTCCGGAGAACAAAAAGTTCCTTTGACAGTTTTCCTCCTCCGGGGTGAGGCAAAGGTCTGGTGGAACAAGTACCGGGCTGATGACCCTGCAGGTAAATCGTCATGAAAATTTCCTCATATTTTAGGAAGTGATACGTTCATTATAAATGGTATGACCATGTTTTTTGGCCAGGTCGTACAACAGATATGTTTACATGGGGCGAGTTTTCTAGAGCCCTTGCAAATTGGTTCGTGCCTCCTTCCGCACGACGGGGTCTCTAAGAGAAATATCTTAGACACTACCAGGGGGACAAGATCGTTACTGAGTACGAGCGAGAGCTTACCCATCTGGCTCGTTATGCGGGCGTGATGCAGGGAGATCAGGTTGAGAAGTGCATCCGCTTTGTGGATGACTTGCGTGACTCGTTGAGGCAGCCGTTGATGACCATGGTCAACGCTGACTACAGGAGCTTAGTGGATACGGCTCGCAGGTTGGAGGCTGATCAACAGAAGGTACAGAAGCGAAACAGTTTTCGCACGAAGCGGTCTCAGGATTCGCATCAGCCGTAGCAGAGTAGGAATTACCAGAGTAAGAACTGAAATAAGAAACAGAAGCCTGATGCTAAGAAGAGTGGTCAGTCTGGAGACAGAAGCAAAGACTACCCCCCTTGTCTTAGGTGTCAGCGTCGCCATCCAGGAGAGTGCTTGGCCAACGCAGACGTGTGTTACAAGTGCCGACAACCTGGACACATAACTCGCTACTGTCAGGAAGTTGGTGCGAATCAGGTAAACCGAAGCTAGTTGTATTCATGATATTTATTTTATTACTGTAGATGACAAATGCAACTCGTTCCTGCAGTCAAAGTTCGAGGTTAGTGGCTCAAGCAGAGTAGACAAGGATAAAAACGTTGATGATCACTGACGGGAGGCCACAACAGGGTCGAGATTTAGTGCAGCACAGAGCATATGAGCTTGGCCAGCAGGAGGCAAAAGATCAGGAGGATGTAGTGACGGGTAAGTGTTTAACTTACTAATAATTTTATTTAATCCTCCGTAGCGACACTCCCATCATCTTTTGTAAATCATTCATGTAGACATCATTATGATTCATAATTTACCCTCCAAGATTCTGTTCGATACGGACACCTCGCACTCGTTCATCGCAGAATCTCTAGTGCGTAAGCTGAATTTAGAAGTCTTTCCAGAGACAGTACCGCTGGAAGTCATGATGCCGAATGGATCCCTTCTGCAGACCAGAGATAAGTGCAGGGTACCGGTGCAGTTTGATGATATCGAGATTATTATAGAAGCCTTGCAACTTCCTATTGCAGGGTTTGACCTGATCTTTGGAATGAAATGACTTTCGGCAGTCAACGCCAGAATTGACTGTAGGGAGAAGCAGATACAGTTTGAGGGCCCCAACCAGACTGCGTTTACCTTCCAGGGCTTGAAGGGAGTAGTGAAGATGATCATCTCCTCAGTCCAAGCTAGAAGGTGCATCAGGAAGGGTTGTGAAACCTTCTTAGTACTGATGAATGTAGAGGCTAAGACTGACTTGTCAGAGGTACCAGTGGTGCAGGAATTCCCCGATGTCTTCCCGGAAGAGCTCCCTGGTGCTCCTCCAGATAGAGAGATTGAGTTTCCGATAGATCTACAACCTGGGGCTACACCGGTAGCCAAATCCCCCTACCGGATGGCTCCAAGAGAATTAGCGAAGTTGAAGAGCCAGTTGCAGGAGTTGCTTGACATGGGCTTTATACGCCCCAGTACTTCACCTTGGAGTGCTCCAGTACTATTTGTGAAGAAGGATGGTAGTCTGAGACTGTTCATAGACTACTGTGAATTGAACAAACTGACAGTAAAGAATAAGTATCCGATTTCCAGGATTGATGATTTGTTCGACCAGTTGGTTGGATCGTGCACCTTCTCCAAGTTAGATCTGAGGTCGGGCTACCATCAATTAAGGATTCGGGACGTGGATATTCAGAAGACGACCTTCAGTACCAGATATGGGCACTTCGAGTTCGTGGTCATGCCGTTTGGGCTGACCAATGCCCCTTCAGTATTTATGGACCTGATGAACAAGGTATTTCGAGAGTACTTGGACCGTTTCGTTATCGTCTTTATAGATGATATTTTGGTGTTCTCAAAGAGTGCAGAAGATCATGCCGCTCATCTCAGGATTGTATTGAGTACCCTCAGGAAGAACCAGCTGTATGCCAAGTTTTCAAAGTGCGAGTTATGGCTTACAGAGATTGCATTCTTAGGCCATGTCTCAGTCAGAAAGGGGTTAGTGTTGACACAAAGAAGATAGAAGCCATTAAAGATTGGCCGAGGCCAAAGACAGTCTCAGAGGTTCGCAGCTTTTTGGGTCTAGCTGGTTACTACAAGAGATTCATCAAGGACTTCTCAAAGATAGCCTTACCATTGACTTCCCTCACTAGGAAGGGTAAAGGCTTTTATTGGACAGTTGAGTGCAAGTTGGCTTTTGAGGACTTGAAGGGCAGGTTGATGACCGCACCGATCTTGAGTTTACCATCAGGGCCCGATGAATTTCAGATTTATAGCGACGCGTCAGGTCAGGGTTTGGGCTGTGTCCTCACGCAGCATGGAAAGGTCATAGCCTACGCCTCGAGACAACTAAAGGTGCATGAGAGGAGTTATCCTGTGCATGACTTGGAGCTTGCAGCGGTCATCCATGCTCTGAAGATTTGGAGGCACTATCTCTATGGAGTGCGTTGCGAGATCTTAACTGATCATAAGAGCCTCAAGTATATTTTTGATCAGCGGGACCTCAATTTGAGGCAGCGCAAATGGTTAGAGTTTCTATCGGATTACGACGTAGACATTCAGTACCACCCAGGAAAGGCGAACGTTGTAGCTGATGCCCTTAGCCGTAGAGGTTCGTGTTTTTCCCTTCTCACACAACAGAAGTAGTTGATGCAGGAACTGGAGAGACTGGACATCATCAATCTGCCACGTTTTAGTTTTGGTTCTGCAAGGTTGAGTTGGATGGAGATTACATGTGACATCAAGGAAAAAATCAGAACAGCTCTACCCTTGGATCCAAGGATGACAAAAATTTGGATCTCGGCGCAGACAGGTCAGAAGGAGAGATTCACTATTCAGGACGATTTATTATTGCATGATGGCAGGGTGTGCATTCCCGATGTTAGCCACGTTCGCGAGGACATTCTGTTTGAGGCACATAACTCCAGATATTCTATACATCCGGGCAGCACGAAGATGTATGCGGATCTCAAGAAGGTAGTCTGGTGGCCAGACTTCAAAGATGATGTTGCTGAATATGTAGGGAAGTGCATGACGTGCAAGTTAGTTAAGGCCGAGTGTCAAAGGCCTGGGGGATGTTGCAGCCACTTCCCATTCCTGAGTGGACTTTTGAGGATATATCCATGTATTTCATCCATGGTCTTCCGAGATCGCAGAGTGAGAATGATTCCTTATGGGTTATAGTGAATCGGCTCTTTAAGGTCGCCCACTTCATTCCTCTTAAGAAGACGGATCAAGGTCCGAAACTGGCACAGTTATACATAGACGAGATAGTTCGACTTCACAGTGTTCCCAAGACTATTGTTTCAAACCGAGATGACAGGTTTACCTCCAAGGAGTGAAGATACGTTCAGGAGCGATTGGGCACCAAGTTACATTTCAGCACCGCTTTCCATCCCCAGACAGATGGACAAACTGAGCGCACAAATTGGACTTTGGAAGATTTGCTACGGATGTGCATACTGGACTTTGGAGGGAAGTGAGAGAAGTATGTCACTCTTGTGAAATTCTCCTACAATAACAGTTTTCAGACAAGTATTGAGATGACACCGTTCGAGGCTCTCTACGGTAGGCGTTGTCGGACACCGTTGTGTTGGGCTGAAAGTGAAGAAAGGTCTACCATCAGGGAATCATGGATTGAGAAGACCACTGACAGAATCAAGCTCATTCATGAGCGTATGAAAACAGCTCAGGATCGCCAGGCCAAGTATCATGATCAGAAGCACAGGTCAGTAGAGTTCAGTGTTGGAAACTACGTTTATCTGAATGTCAGAACAGTGATAGGAGTTTCTAGAATAAAACAGATGAAGAAACTGAGTCGCGGATTCGTCGGTCCTTTTGAGATACTAGAACGAGTTGGTGAGGTTGCATATATGTTGACCTTACCTGAGGAAATGAGTGGTGTACATGATGTATTCCACGTCTCCTATCTGAGGAGTGCAGTCAGAGATTTCAGTCAGATCATCAGTGTAACGGCCCGTTTGTCCGCCACAATTAACAATATCAATATTTGGATATATAATCAGGTACAGCGGAAAATATGCATATGCATTTCATAACGAGTACGTATCATAAACATATATAACATTCTAGAGCAATGACAAAAAAGAAATAATTCAGTAAATTCCTACCTGAGCTCTAATGACGATCGGTCGCTGTCTTTCCGGTTCCTAAAAATTTAGAAAATACAACCGTTAGTCTTGTATAAAGACTAAGTGAAAATTTATCTTTTTAATCTGCTGTATAGTTGTATAAACATGATAAGAAGTTATTACTGTTGCAATTAAATAAGCCAATATATAACATTTTATGTCATTAATGAAACAATTTAGAGCATGTTTTGTAATTCCGTCTTGCAGTCAAATCAATATACGTAACTCACAGTATTGTTATAAGAAATCATAAATAGTAAACAATAAACATCTACTACAGTATAAGCTATAAGACAATATTCTTTTTACTTTATTTCTTTTCATATAGGCACTATTAAGGGTAATTTAATGAATTCTGTATCAGTCTCAGTATTCCGTTTTTCAGTCTTTGGGCCCAACCCCTTTGGGGTCATCAATCTCCAAACCAGTACGTACAACACGCGTTTATGCCTTTCGGCTCGACTGGTTTGGTAATTCAATACATAATATCAGTATTATTCATTTTACCTTACCCTTAACAGTTACATGTGTCAACACAGATTTTTATTTATGATGAGTTCTTTATTTTAATCAGTCCCCTCAGATTTTTTCTTGCTTGATTGCCTCTATATGAGGCCATTCATAGCAAACAACATATGATATTTCAGTATAACAGTGAAATGTTTTGAGGTAAAGCATACATTAAATAGAGAAATTCTCACCGTGGCTCGTTCCTTTTACTTGCCCCGCCTCGAATAGACGTCGCGTCTACTTGGAGATGCCATCCTTCGCAATATTTGTATAGACATATAATGCATTTATAAGGCAACAACATTTTATTACACGAGGTTGCATCTCACACAGTGACCCGACGCATTCAAGCCAACGCATGCAAATTTTCATATAGCCGGCCACTCCAACATGCCAATTAAATCATATTATACCAAAAAAATAGACTAAACAGCCCACACAAACACGAAACCAGCCGGCCAACAGTCCAAACAACCCACACAAACAGCCCACATAACCAGGTTGTCCACACACATACAAAACCAGCCGGCCAACAGTCCAAACAGCCCACACAAACACGAAACCAGCCGGTTACAAGTCCAAAACAGCAGTTAAACTAGGGCACAGCCGGCCAAAAAAAATAAAACATTCAAATCCAGCCTCAAATAAACGAAAAACATGAAAGAGATCCATTACCTGGTTCCAACAACTTGAAATTTCTCCTACCAAAGCCAACGAAGGTCCAAAACCGCAAAAGTAGCTAAAGAAGAGTCGTTTAGGGCTCATACAAGGATAAAAGAAGAAAGGAGCATCAGATTTCACCATACCAGGCGGCGGGAAGGAGAAACCACCAAACCCTAACTAGCGGGTTTCGCCAGGCTGCAGAGAAGAAGCGCGACTGCAGAAAAAAAAACAGGGAATCGGGATATATCCCGTGAAGCAGGACAAAAGGCCACCGCTGAAGACCGGTTATTTATTAAAAGCAGCGGACGGAACCGGTCAAGCCAGCCCAAAATTCAACGTATATCCAATTCCAGACCTAACCAGCCAGCCCAACCCATAGCATGCATTTGTAACATTACCACATAAGTGTAAACCAACATCATCAGCAAACCAAACCAACCAGCCATACTCGTGCAAATACAACATATAGATATAAATAAACAAGTCATACGAGCATACAACAATATTCTGTGTCGTCCACATCCATCACAGTCAAATGTAATATATACAAGGATATTAAGTAGCCCACAAAAGATAGCATAACATTTTCATAGTACTAACTCGCACGACGCCGAATCATATCTCATGGCGACGCCGATTCAAGACTGCTTAAATCTTTTATCATCATCGGGATGTTACCTGTAATAAATTGAATTTCGTTACACATCATCATATAAGTTATTATTTACTTCAAACATGAATTAATATTGCATACCAAAAATGTGTGCGTCACAATTCTCCCCTCCTTAAATAATTTTCGTCCCCGAAAATCATTCTTCCATATTATCGAACAGTACAAGAAAAAGATTCCGCATTACATCTTCACGTTCCCACGTTGCTTCGTGCCTAGGGTGACCCTTCCACCAAATTAGCACAAACGACACGTCTCGATTTCTTAACTGTTTGCTTTGCCGATCTATAATCTGATATGGTTCCGTTGGGTTAGAGAGGTCTGGTTCAATTTGTATATCTGTAGCTGAAACAATCGTTTCAGGGTCACGAATATACTTTCATAATGCTGACACATGAAATACATGATGCAACCTCTGCAACTCTGCTGGTAGCTCCAAGCGGTAGACAACATCACCTACCCGTTCAATGACTGAAAAAGGTCCGACATAACACGGACTCAATTTCCTAAGTCGTCGGAAACGTGTAACCCCTTTGAACGGTCTGATTTTCAAACATACTTGGTCACCGACTTGAAATTGCACAAGACGATGACGGGCATTATAGTATTTTTGTTGTCGATCTTGAGCTACCTTCATTCTTTGCTGTATCAGCTTTACTTTTCATGCCATTTATCGATTTTCTCCCGGTTATACAATGCTCGCTTCCCCTCTTCAGCCCAACTTAATGGTGTTCGACAACGTCAGACATACAATGCTTCAAAGGGTGCCATCTGAATAGACGATTGGTAGCTGTTATTGTACGCAAACTCTACCAATGTCAGATACTTTTCCCAGGAGCCTTTTAAATCCAATACAACCATACTCAGTAAATCTTCTAAGAACTGGATTGTTCGCTCCGACTGCCCATCTGTTTGGGGATGAAATGCTGTGCTGAATAATAACTTTGTCCCCAAACGTTTGTGAATATATCTCCAGTTTCCCGACGTGAAGCGACCGTCACGGTCAGAAATAATGGATCGGGGAATCCCATGCAATTTTACAATAACATCTATGTACAAATCATTTAACTTTTCAGGCGGTCCATCCTGTCGCACGGGAATAAAATGTGCGCTCTTCGTTAAGCGATCAATAATTACCCAAATACCATCATGCCCCAATTTGCTGCGAGGGAGACCGAAAACAAAATCCATTGCAATGTCTTCCTACTTCCATTCTGGTATGGGTAGGGAATGCAAATATCCTCCAGGTTTCTGGTGTTATGCTTTCACCAGTTGACATGTGTGACAGGACACAATATACGCTATTACGTCCTTTTTCATACCAGGCCACCAGAAATCCTCCTTCATGTCATGATGCATTTTTGTTCGTCCTGGGTGAATTGCATACGGGGTGTTATGTGGCTCATATAATATATCTTTTCGTAAGTTGTTCACATTCGGGACACACAATCGCCCGTTCATAAGTAAATGCTCATTCTGTTCCGTAAACTCGCCAGTCTCTCCTTTCTTTACTTTCTCTTGCAATTCAGCGAGAAACGGATCCTTTGACAAAGCTTCTTTAATTCTATCTTTCAATGTATATCTGATTTGTAGTTGAGACAACTGAGCTCGCTTGCTTTGCGGTGTAACAAGTGGAGTGATTTGCATCTTTTCTAACTCGTACACTAATTGTGCTTCTTAACCAGACAAAACAGATAATCCAACTGTATTCTTGCGGCTTAAGTCCTCCGCAACCACATTTGCTTTGCCAGGGTTGTACTGCATATCAACATCGTAATCCTTGATAAATTCCTACCAACGACGCTGTCGAAGGTTCAATTCCTTCTGAGAATATATATATTTTAGATTTTTGTGATCCGTAAAGACCTCGCAGCGTACGCCGTATAAATAATGTCGCCAAATCTTCAGGGCAAAGATCACTGCAGCCAGTTCTAAATCATGGACTGAGTAATTCTTCTCGGCATCTTTCAACTGTCGGGAAGCATACGCAATTACTTTTCCGTGCTGCATCAATACACAACCCAATCCTTTGTACGAGGCATCACTATAAATCTGAAACTCTTTCGTACCGGACGACATGGTTAAAATCGGCGCTGTCGTCAGTTTTTCTTTTAAGATGTCAAATGCTAATTGACAGTCATCCGACCAACGAAATGACATATTTTTCCTGGTTAGCTGGGTCAACGGTAAAGAGATCTTTGAAAAGTCCTTTACAAAACGTCGATAGTATCCTGCTAAACCCAGGAAACTCCGTACTTCCGTCACTGTTGTCGGTTGCGGCCAACTGAGGATAGACTCAATCTTTGCGGGGTCTACAACCAAACCCTGCTCCGTTATCACGTGTCCGAGAAAGAACACTTTTCTCAACCAAAATTCACATTTTGAAAATTTGGCATACAATTGATGTTCTTTCAATGTTTGCAAGGCCAATCGCAGATGCCAAGCATGTTCTTCTTCTGACGGGGAGTAAATCAGTATATCGTCAATGAACACAATCACGAATCGGTCCAAATAATCTTTAAAGACCCGATTCATCAGATCCATAAATGCTGCTGGTGCATTGGTTAGCCCAAACGACATAACCATAAACTCATAATGACCATATCTGGTACTGAACGCAGTTTTGAAAATATCTTCTTCTTTTATCCTTAGCTGGTGGTAACCAGATCGCAAATCCAACTTAGAGAACACTCTAGCGTTGACAAGTTGGTCGAATAAATCCTCTATACGAGGGAGAGGATATTTATTCTTCACAGTCAACTTATTGAGTTCACGATAATCTACGCACAGTCGTAACGTTCCTTCTTTCTTCTTTACAAACAATACGGGGGCACCCCACAGAGAGGAACTCGGGCGAATGAAATTTTTATCAATCAAATCCTATAACTGCACGTTCAATTCTGCCAATTCCTTTGGCGCCATTCGATATGGTGACTTTGCCACTGGTCTAGCCCCTTCTTGAGGTTGATTTCAAATTCAATTTCCCTCTTTGGAGGGAGTCCAACCAACTCTTCCGGGAATAACTCTTGATATTCACATACGACTGGAATCGTCGTAATGTCTTTCTTTTCTTCTGGAGGTCCCTTCACCATTACCAGAATAGCTTGACCACCCTTTCGAATTTGTGAAAACACTTTCATTGCAGATATTAGCATTTTCGACACTTCACCTAATCCTTGGTACGTAATTCTGCTTTGATCTGCACACTTTACCGATACTTCTTTGGTCTTACAGTCAATCACTGCCTCCTGTTGGTTAACCAGTCCATGCCCAGAATAATATCGAACTCGGTCAGTGGAAGAACCACTAAGTCCGTTGTAAATGGCTTATCATTCAGGGCAAACGTAATGATTACTCGTTGCTGTGCAGTGAGTATCTGGTTATTTGGTAACGTAACGTGCAGAATCTCTTGTACCCGATATGGTTTTGCCGCAATTGCATTCAATATTGTTGTAGAAATAAAGTAATGACTTGCTCCCATATCAAATAACAGTTTAACTAAATTGTTGCCGATAGGGATAATACCTGTCACAACGATGTCATCCGCCTTTGCCTCTTGCTGATTAAGATTAAACACCCGCGGCTGCACTCGGCGTTCTTGTTCTTGACGTTCTTCTATATATGCTCCTGCTGGCACTGAAGTAGAAGCTGAGGCTGCTTACTCACCTCCCGTAGTACGACCCATCAGATACAACCTCTGGCCCTGTGACACTGAAAACTGCTGTGCTGCTCTTTGTCCTTCTCGGTTACGAGGGCACTCCCTCTGTCGATGCCCAGGCTGACGGCACAAGTAACAAACGTTGCTTCCCACTAGACACTGCCCCTTGTGGCTTTTGCCACACTTGCCACATCGTTGCTCAACTACTGGTGCACTGCCACTGCTTTCAATGGGACGATACCTCTTTCCTGAATCACTTGACTTCCCTGATGTGCTCGTCTTGCTCGAGGACTCCTTACTGAAAGACGACCACGTCGATCTTTTCTTCGCAAAGTCCCTTCGCTTCTGCGTTTTCTCCGCATCAATTTCCATTAAACGGGCTTTCTTCACCAAAGCCCCGTAGTCTGTGATCTCCATCGGTATCAGAATCGAACAGATACTATCTCGCAGTCCTTCCTGGAAGCGTCGACATCTTTCTCTCTCATTAGGCACAAAGGCCTCTGCATAAAACGCTAAATTGGCGAACTCTGTTTCATATTCCAAGACGGATCGAGGACCCTTTACCAACCGCAAAAACTTATCCTGTAATAACTTCTTTTCTGATTCTGGGACAAACCAATTGATAAATGCTTGAATGAAAGTGGCCCACAGAATACTTGCTTGTGCGCGGCCCGCCAATCTGCCACGCACATTCAGCCACCACCGCTTCGCTTCTCCTTCCAGTAAAAACGTGACCAAACCCACTTTCCGTTCATCTGGACAAAGCATGACTTCCAGTATTGTCTCAATGCGTGAGATCCAATCCTCTGTTTCCAAGGGCGATAACCCTCCCCGAAACACTGGTGGCTTCAACTCCAGGAATTGTTTTAAATCGACATCCAACTGCCTCTGCTGTGACGGTCCTGCCACTTCCGGTGCTGGTGGAGGGGGCACATCTCTAACCATTTTAATAGCCTCTGCCAACATCCGTGTCAGATCCATTAGCTGCGGTGGTGTCTGTTGCTCTGCCTGTGAGGGTATCGTTTGCGACAGCTCTTGCTGGGCCTGCCCCGATGCACTGCCCTCAGACATTGCCTCTTGGGCTTCCTGTGCAAAGTCCTTCAATGTCAACATATGTGCATCCATCTAAAGCACACTTAGATGGATTTACTAACAATAATACATACTCGTTATGGCCAGGGTTCAGTTGAAAACCTGGCTCTGATACCATTAAATTGTAACGGCCCGTTTGTCCGCCACAATTAACAATATCAATATTTGGATATATAATCAGGTACAGCGGAAATATGCATATGCATTTCATAACGAGTACGTATCATAAACATATATAACATTCTAGAGCAAGGACAGAAAAGAAATAATTCAGTAAATTTCTACCTGAGCTCTAATGACGATCGGTCGCTGTCTTTCCGGTTCCTAAAAATTTAGAGAATATAACCGTTAGTCTTGTATAAAGACTAAGTAAAAATTTACCTTTTTAATCTGCTGTATAGTTGTATAAACATGATAAGAAGTTATTACTGTTGCAATTAAATAAGCCAATATATAACAGTTCATGTCATTAATGAAACAATTTAGAACATGTTCTGTAATCCGTTTTGCAGTCAAATCAATATACGTAACTCACAGTATTGTTATAAGAAATCATAAATAATAAACAATAAACATCTGCTACAGTGTAAGTTATAAGACAATATTCTTTTTACTTTATTTCTTTTCATATAGACACTATTAAGGGTAATTTAATGAATTCTGTATCAGTCTCAGTATTCCGTTTTTCAGTTTTTGGGCCCGACCCCTTTGGGGTCATCAGTCTCCAAACAAGTACGTACAACACGCGTTTATGCCTTTCGGCTCGACTGGTTTGGTAATTCAATACATAATATCAGTGTTATTCATTTTACCTTACCCTTAACAGTTCCATGTGTCGACACAGATTTTTATTTATGATGAGTTCTTTATTTTAATGAGTCCCCTCAGACTTTTTCTTGCTTGATTGCCTCTATATGAGGTCATTCATAACAAACAACATATGATATTTCAGTATAGCAGTGAAATGTTTTAGGTAAAACATACATTAAAAAGAGAAATTCTCACCGTGGCTCGTTCCTTTTCCTTGCCCTGCCTCGAATAGACGTCGCGTCTACTTGGAGATGCCATCTTTCGCAATATCTGTATAGACATATAATGCATTTATAAGGCAACAACATTTTATTCCACAAGGTTGCATCTCACACAGCGACCCGACGCATTCAAGCCAACGCATGCAAATTTTCATATAGCCGGCCACTCCAACATGCCAATTAAATCATAATATACCAAAAAAATAGACTAAACAGCCCACACAAACACGAAACCAGCCGGCCAACAGTCCAAACAACCCACACAAACAGCCCACATAACCAGGTTGTCCACACACATACAAAACCAGTCGGCCAACAGTCCAAACAGCCCACACAAACACGAAACCAGCCGGTTACAAGTGCAAAACAGCAGTTAAACTAGGGCACAACCGGCCAAAAAAAATAAAACATTCAAATCCAGCTTCAAATAAACAAAAAGCATGAAAGAGATCCATTACCTGGTTCCAACAACTTGAAATTTCTCCCACCAAAGCCAACGAAGGTCCAAAACCGCAAAAAGTAGCTAAAGAAGAGTCGTTTAGGGCTCATACAAGGAGAAAATAAGAAAGGAGCATCAGATTTCACCATACCAGGCGACGGGAAGGAGAAACCACCAAACCCTAACTAACGGGTTTCGCCAGGCTGCAGAGAAGAAGCGCGACTGCAGAAAAAAAACAGGGAATCGGGATATATCCCGTGAAGCAGGACAAAAGGCTACCGCTGAAGACCAGTTATTTAATAAAAGCAGCGGACGAAACCGGTCAAGCCAACCCAAAATTCAACATATATCCAATTCCAGACCTAACCAGCCAGCCCAACCCATAGCATGCATTTGCAACATTACCACATAAGTGTAAACCAGCATCATCAGCAAACCAAACCAACCAGCCATACTCGTGCAAATACAACATATAGATATAAATAAACAAGTCATACGAGCATACAACAATATTCTGTGTCGTCCACATCCATCAAAGTCAAATGTAATATATACAAGGATATTAAGTAACCCACAAAATATAGCATAACATTTTCATAGTACTAACTCGCACGACGCCGAATCATATCTCATGGCGACGCCGATTCAAGACTGCTTAAATCTTTTATCATCATCGGAGACGTTACCTGTAATAAATTGAATTCGTTACACATCATCATATAAGTTATTATTTACTTCAAACATGAATTAATATTGCATACCAAAAATGTGTGCGTCACAATCAGTACCGAGGAAACACTAATCGAGACTAGAGCTGTCACTTAAAATCGAAAACCGCAAACCGAACCGGAATTGAACCGGAACCGCAAAGAACCGGACCGAACCGGTTGCAAATTATTCGGGTTTCGGTTTGAATTTTGGAACCGTGAACAATATTGGTCCGGATGTGGTTCTTACATATTATTATCCGGACCGGAACCGCAACATACAAGACTCAAGCGGTTTCAAGATTTTTAGACCCGATCCGAACCGGACCGAACTAGAACCGAACCGTAACCCGTTTATTATTATTATATTGTTATTATTTTATAATTTATCTATAATATTTATACTTACTATCACGAGTGAAGCTAGTGCAGTTTGAACTCAATCCGCAATCGCACTAAAGATTTTGGACATAACAAAACTTCACCGCATAAAAATCATATGATATGGTTTGACATTGTTGCGGTTTGGAGTCAATTTTTGCAATACATTTTTATTTTTATACAGTTATATAATATATTTTCAATTTTACTTACATATTTTTTTGAAATATTTTATTAAAAATATAGAATATATATAACTACTATTATTAGTAATCATGAAAGACAACTAATTGTAGGCGCTTGTTACGGTTGATCATGCCGACGAGACGTGCGTAAGACAACTAGAATTCGTGGCAAGTATACACGCGTAGGAAGACAATTGATATTATCCCACCGATCGTGGAAAAGTCCGTCGAGAATTGGGCAACATAATTATTTCTATTTCGATGTAGTTTTGCGTTTTACTATTTGCAGTCTGTTTTTATTTCATTCCGCCAAGTTTGATTTGGTTTAGTTGGAACCGATTGAACCGGACCGAACCGTATGGAACCGGACCGAACCGATAGTGGACGGTTTGGTTTTGGTTCTTGTTGAACCGTAACCGGAACCGTTGACACGACGGTTCCAAAAATTAAGCTGGAACCGGAACCAGAACCGAAACCGGTCAAATCAAATAAGGTTTTGGTTCTAATTTGAAGAACCGTTACCTTAGTGGTTCAGTTCATGGTTTTAGTAGAACCGGAACCGAACCGGAACCGTGACAGCTCTAATCGAGACAGATCTTAGCATTGCGATTAGACCAGTCAGAATCGTGGATTCAAGGATACAGAAGCTTAGGAATAGAGAGATTCGCATGGTCAAAGTCATTTGGATGAACTGTGGCCGTCCATAGTATACTTGAGAGCGAGAGGATGAGCTTAGGAGCAATGCAGATTATGCGTTCCTCTTTGATTCAGGTATGATTACAATTTTCGAGGACGAAAATTTTTATTATAAGGGGAGATTTGTAACATCCGTAATCTGACGCAAAAATTTAATTAAATTGTAAGGTCAAATCGCGAATGATTTTGATCGAGGCAGCGCGTCGTCGTCGAGGTACAATGTAGTATGCTTTAAAATCGCGTTCGTTAATTAGTGATTTATGTCAGTCGTAAAGATTGTGTGACGCATTTTATTTTAATAGCGAAGCACAACACATTTTTATTGTCATAAGAAGTTAATGTGGATTGACACTTTAGGAGTAGGGTGCCAATAGTAATTCTCACCTCTTTGGGTGGGAAAAGGGGGCGGATTTCCCCAGCGGTTATCAAAACCGCACCCTGTAGAGTAATAGAAGCCTGCAAATTCCCCGTATCCTAAATCCCGTAACCCCCTTCACGGAAACTGCCGCTCCTTCGCCCGATTTCGGTCTTCCGCAACAGCGGGCGTTCCGCCTCCCGCAAGCCCTAGCGACGCCTTCCCCCGCACCGTTTCTCAGCGCAAACCCTCCCTCCTTCCTCTGCTGGCGTCGGCGAGTCTCCTCCTCCCTCCTGTGCCGTAGGAGAGCCGGATTCATCCCTAACCGGTGAAAGTCAAGAGGGCCGAAGTATCGTTTTGGTTCCGTTGAGTTTAGTCCTCACTTGTCTTCATTTCTTGGTGGATAATCCTTCTAATTGGAAGTTGATTCTAACTATCTTCTCATTTCTTCTTGCCCTAATTAGGGATCAGAGTACTAGATCCCCGCAAATTTGGAATTGATCGCACTGTTGAGTCTTAATCGCTCTCACGTAGAGGTACTACACCATTTTGGTCCTTCAGATTGTTTACCCTAGCCATTTTGAGTTTCCTTTACCGATAACCCTAAAGGGAAAAATGCGTAATTTAGAGTTGTCGTGGATTTGCAGATTTTTGGTGGCCTCGGGGCAAAGTTCTGGAAGTTCTCAGTAGTCAGATTTTTCTTCGAAAAAGCAATGTCGCCGCGCCGAGTGTACGAGCGCCGCATCGCCACTGTAAGGAAGTCTAATTCCTGTTAGTTAGACGTATCGAGAAATTATTTTATGTACGCACGTGCAAGTTTCGTACAAGCATCATAACATGCATAGAAAGGTGTGACGGTAGGAAAACGGTCACGAAATTAGTGGAGGATAACACCCTTTTCCAGGCCCGAATAGTCAGATCATGTATACTAACGTTAGGTACAAAACCTTTATACGTGTACGTAAGTTTGGAAATTTGTCTAATTAAGGGCGTGAACGTCCCTTCTAGCCGAACACAAGAAAATCAAGGGTCACTCAGTAGTACACCAAAGAGATGTCCCGAGCAGAGTAGCGACAGACCTAAAAGAGTCAGTAAGCACACATAAATCTTCTTGTGCTAGGTAGAGACGCACTAACTTTCTCATAAGACATATGGTACCCTATGAGTAGTAGAGTCTTGAGAGTTGACTGCACTTTGAGACAGTTAGTAGATTCGAGACCGTGTCCGCGCGACACTAAGACAATTAAGTTCGTAAGATGGTCTCGGGTCGTCAGTTTTCAGATGCGCGTTAGGAGCTACTCTGCCTAGAGCCTTTCAAGTAGAAGTGCAGATTAGAAGCCGCCTAGAACTCAAGTATAGACCTGACGTGAGACAGTACACTAGGTAGTGAATGCCGAGACTTGGGTAAATAAATGAGAGTTCATGAACATAGAACGAGTATGTGCGTTGACCAGGAAACATTGTAAAGACATGCATAACATCCAGCATAAAGGTTTTTAAATGAACAAAACTATTTTCTAAAGGCATGCATTCATCATTTAAGAAAATGCTTTAGTGTCAGTAGGAGGAGTTATTTTTCCTTACTCTGACCCGTTGTGGGCATTGTTTTTACAGGTGACCTAGGTGAGAAACTACGCCTAGGATGAACGTTCTTGTGGTGTCAGTTTGTAGTTGGTTTCCTATTCAGTTTTCTTTTCTTTCAGTATACACTTGTAGCCTTGGATACTGTATCTTGTTAATGTTCGAATATCATGTATCAGACTTATTATGTTACTTCAGATTTTCAGTTCTTTCATCTCATTTCATGTTTAGTGGCTCTGTGAATCCAACTTATAAAGGTATGTGGTTACCCTTAGTTTCATTCACAGCTTCCGTTGTAAGTTTAAATTCTCAGTATTTTTTTTATACCTGCTGTGTACTAGTTTTAATACTGTTTCCTAGTTATCTTTATATCGCTGACCCGGCCGGACGGCTGATTTTTGTAAAACTGGGAAGGGGTGTTACAACATTTATTGCGATGGACCGCACCGGACCAAGCTCCCTTCCCTACTGGATTACCCCAAACGAGATGAATGCCATGCTCGCAGAGTTTTGCTCGTGTTGCCAAAAGCTTTGGGCCTCCATTGTGTCCAACACGCCTCTATCCTCTACAACCTCATCAACCCTCATCCTTGATCTAATCGGACCTCTTACCCCAAAATAGCTACAATGATTGCTGCCCACAACTCCTAAATTCAAACATCGATTTGTGCTACCCACAATATACAGCCGCTACACCCGGGGGTGCTTTTGAACCAGTCGAACAAGTGGAGACCATCCTACCTTTCCACTATCCCACAACTGACAACTCTTTTCCCTCAAAACAAGATGCAAACAACTACAACAATGTTGTTCATCCCACCTCAATGTTTGTTGTCAAACCACCAACTACCCCAATGCTGACTTTAAACACCAGTGATGCCACCATCTTCATGACCATTGCCCCAACTACAATAACACCCCTTCCCCTAACATTTGTCGTTGCTACTTTGACCTAGATCATACCCATGCATTTGCACCCAACATTGCCCGCCACTGCATATCCTTATACCCAAACTTTACCGACCCCACCTGCACCTATCCCCATCACAATGACCATCCCACCTTCCCCAACCACCTCTTCCAAGACTGGCGCTGTTGTGAAACCACAAAAGGATGGATGAATAATTCGAGCTAATGATGCAAATAATTGGCTTTGTGAATCTTTCTTCTCTCTTGAATACATAAAACACATGCACTGGGAATACTTGAAAAATGCACAGAAGTTTTTGCACTCTTTTTTTGGTAGAAAGAAGATTCCACAACATATTAACACAATATTTCATACATGCAACCAACACAGTTGTCAAGCACAGTCCCCTAAGCATTGTGGGAAGATCCTCCTCTGAGCAAGAGAAACCCCCCCTTCAATAGCCCAGTTAGCACAACAATCAATAATATAGTTAACCACTTTAATGAGTCCAAACCCATGCCCAATGACAGAACCGACAGGATCAGCCACCCAGCTTAGGGCTTCCTCCACCCGTCCTGCACGAGCATCTCTGTACATAGTGACACTCTTGATCCACTGGATAACCATCAAGGAATCCCCCTATCACCAGCCGGCCCAAGTTTTCGCACTCTTGAAGATTACTTGTGTCCATTTCGTTTGTGAATCAAAATTGAGCCTCATGACTGAAATTGAGAGGCCTAATTTCATTTTCGTCATTCCGATGCAAAATAAACAAAAGAAATGGAATTAATTTTCCATAAAGTTTAAAATTAATTAACTTGATTCTTTTATCTTCACTGACGAATTATATAGATTTGGGAGAATTTTTTGAGAGGAATAATCCTATTAAGATAGAATTCTTGAGTGAGATTTCTAGAGAGTGAATCCTAGTAAAATTTTTAGAGAGAATCTTTGAATGAGTAAATTGCAGAGAGAGAGAGAGAGAGAGAGAAATTGTAGTGTGATTTATAGACGGAGAACTTTTTTGAATTAAAGAATCAAAATGACACAATCCATTCGAGATTGTCATGGAAACTTTTTTGAGATAAGAATTTTTTTGAGTGGTAGAACGTAGAATTCTAGTGAGATAAAACTTTGTGATATATTTTTAGATAGAGATTTCTAGAGGATTAAAAGAGATAATTTTAGAGATAGAAGCTAGAGAAACTGCCACTCTAGTTCTTATTAAGCCTTGATGGGGTTCTCCTAAATTTGTCAGAGTCAGACCGGAATTTCAAGGCCGCGACCCCACTCGGATCGCAGGAACTGTTTGCCTCCACCGTGGAAAATCTCGCCCCAACCCGAGCAAGGCCAGGCTGGCCAGCAGAAGAAACCCGCGAGCGCGCCCTTCCGAGGCGCGGGAGCGCACACACCCTTCCGGGGCACGCAAGCGCGCCTCCTTGAGTGCGTGCTCGCTCGCGCACGCTTGGGCTCTTGTTGCGTGCACGCGGGCTATGCACGCCCTTTGCGCACCTTCCCTCTTACACACCTCCCTCGTCGACACAGTCGCTGTCGCCGCCACCGTTGCCACCAACACCGTCTTCGCCATCGCCGCCGCCTTACCGACAAATCTACTTGGGCCGCCCGGACTGCCCGTGGGTAATGGTTGCCATTTTTTGAAGATTGATGATCCAAGTGACCATAATTGCGTGCTCTTATTCACCCGTTCAATTTCTAAGAAGACACAATTTCAAACACGTTCCCCAGAAAAACTATAAAAAGATGCCCAAACCTTCATTTTCAAGGAAACAAAAAAAGGAGAAAAGAGAGTCCTGAAATTTTCCGGCGAAGACTTGACTCTCCGTTTATCGTCCTCCTACTCAAATATCGTTTTACTTGGGATGGATCTGCTCCAAAAACAACTCCGACAAGTGCTTCTGAAGGCTTAGCTTTTTCCGAAGAACTTCTAAAAGGAGCGGTGTCTTCTGTCACCCTCCTAAAAACTTTAACTCCTGTAACCTACTACAACTAGTGAATTATGTCAGGACTGGGCCTGACCCTTTGATTTTTTTCCTTTTCAGGTTTTTCCACGTAAAGTTAGACGCGTTTTGTGGGAAAGTATTTCCAAATCTCTGATAAACTTTCGAAGATCGCACTTACTCCGCAAAGTACTTCTGACTGACAACAATGGCAAGAAAAAATGCTAGCACAACCAACTCTCCTGCCAACAATATGCCGCTTCTCGAGGAAGAAGCTGTAACCGCGCCAACGACGTCTGTGGAAGAGCGTGTGCGCCTAGTGGAACACCAGAATGAGGTGTTCACCTTGCTGAGAAATTTAGGGGCCCCTCAAGCTACTAATCCGATCATCGCTCCAGGAGGCCGATCGCCGCTGGCCTCGAGCCGTGTTTTTCCAGAAGGCGTCGTTCGCTTTGAAGACCCTACTGTGGATGAATTGTCTGACGCGGCCAGCTCCATACATGTTGCACTGCCCGACGGGCTTCCTGACTACCCCGCTCTGATGGAAGTAAATGTCAGATAGTCTGGTAGAAGACTCACTCGCAAGGAAGTGAAAACATGATTAAGGAAGAGTTCGAACACGGCAGGCGCCGTGTCACAAACGCGCGGCGCCCCTTCCACCACGACTCTCCTATAGCTCCGCAAGTTCTAGCGCATTTTGTTCTGCACAGCTTCAAGCTCCTCAACTTCGAGTCTTTCGATGGGACGAGCGATCCGCTCGAGCACATCAACCACTTCTCGATGATCATGCATATATACAATGCCCCCGACCAGCTTCTGTGCCAAGTATTCCCGACAATTCTGAAGGGACAGACTCAGACTTGGTTTTATTCCCTAAAAGAGGGGGAGATCAGTAGCTTCGTCAAATTAACTCAACTCTTCATCGATCAGCTCATCACCAACTGCCGCATTGTCCGAGACCCCACTCACCTTTCTGGGATCCGCCAGAACAAAGGAGTGATGTTTAAAGATTTCTTTTGCCGTTTCACCACAAAGACACGACAGATTCCAGGGGTCGACCCCAAGCTTCTGCGCGGTGTCTTCCTTGGAGGGCTACGACCTAGCGATTTCTACTCGGCGCTGATGAGGGAGACGGTGCACAGCTAGCCCGACCTTGTTCACCGAGTCGAGATGCAGATAGCGGCTGATGAGGCGATCAAAGCACACTGCCAGCAGTTTGAAGCAGGCTCGAAGAGAAAGACGGGGCATGAATCACCGCCAGTTCCTAGGAGGAACGACAAACGTCGCAGCAACCCCCGCTGAGATCAAGTACCTCTCAAACACCAAAATTACACTCCCATGAATACCAACCCGAACCAACGTACTTCTGGCCATCTGTGACAATGACGTGCTCCACAAGCCCAAGCTGCCCATTCCAAATAGGGGGGATCAATTACTGTAATACGACTTCCATTACGGGCACAGACACTATACCGAAGACTGCACCAGGTTGAAGGAAGAGATTAAGTGCCTTGTCAGGCAAGGTCTCCTTGAAAGATTCTTGCAGAACCAAATCCCGAACTGACCACGCCGCCTCAGCCCGCAAGATAACAACCTCCCGCACACCAGTGTGCGCAGGGGGGAAGCAAATGGTGGGAGAAGTGGTGACCATAGCCGGGTCCCCTTTTTTCTCTGCACCAGTTTACTCCTTCGCTCAGTCAGAAAGGGGGCTTGAAGACCAGAAAGCATGGCAGAATGTCGCAATTAGCTTCAGAGACGAAGACCTGGAGAGGACGCGCCTGCCGCAGCAAGATCGCCTCGTCATCAGTGTGGGAATCAACGACCCCTGCTTTAATATGAAGAGGATACTGGTAGATTGTGGAAGCTCGGTGGACGTCCTGTTTATGTTGACCCTTCACAACATGAAGATCATGAAAGAACGACTCAAGCCGACAACAGGACCAATGTTTGGCTTCAATAACAACCCCATCCCAGTGCATGGAGCGATAATCTTCCCGGTCACCCTGAGCGAGTTTCCAAAGAAAGTCACACGCCATTCAATTCGTGGTGGTGGGATCTGACTCTGTATACAACGTCATCTTCGATTGCCCCCTCCAGACCTTGCTCGAGGTAATTCCTTCCATCCCACACCTCGCGATGAAGTCCGTACTCCATGGAGCAATTGAAGTCGTACAGGAAAATCAGGAGGCGTTTTGCTCTTGTTATCTACGCCAGGCACACCCTGACTCCTTGAGCAAGGTGCAACTCTTAACATGAACGTGATAGGCCTTCAGAACGCGCCCGTGCCAGAACATGACGATCCTGCAAAGAGACTCAAAAGGTCTTGTCCTAGAAAAGCCAAGGATGTAGTGCGAAGAGGTCTCTGGAAATGAAGTCTCCGTCGGGTAAGTCCACGATCTTTGACGTTAACACCGTGCAACGAGCTCATAATCGGCTGACGACCTCCGATGCTAATGCCGAGCAGCGAGCCCGCGCCCTACGGCCGTGAAGGTCCTGCGTCCCTCTGCGACTGGGTGGGAACTGGCTTCCTCCAAACTAAGCGACGACCTCCGGCGCTCCTCGCGTTGAGTAGCGACCTCCATTCGGGCCACGACCCCCGGTGTTGGCACCGTGTAACGAGCTCACAACCAACAAAGAGGGGCAAATCCCCTTCCCCCTCCCCCCATGCTATAACTGAGCCACGACCTCCGACGCCCCCCGCACCGAGCATCGACCTCCATTCGGGTGACGACCTTCGGTGTCGATACCGAGTAGCGAGGTCACAACCGGTAAGGTGGGGCAACCCCCTCCCTCCCACACACGCCATAACTAAGCCACGACCTTTTACGCCCCCTGGACCGAGCAACAATCTCCATTCGTGCGAGGACCTCCAGTGTCGACACCAAGTAGCGAGCTCACAACCGGTAAGGAGGGCCAAAGGCCCACCTACGCCATAATTGAGCCACGACTTCCGGCGCACCCCGCGCCGAGCAGCGATTTCCATTCGGGTGGCGACCTCCGGTGCCGACACTGAACAGTTAGCTCACAACCGGTAAGGAGGGACAAAGCCCCCTCCCACGCCATAACTGAACCACGACCTTCGACTCCCCCCGTGCCGAGCAGCGAGCTCCATTCGGGCGACGACCTCCAGTGCCAACACCGAGCAATGAGCTCATAATCGGTAATGTAAGACCCTCCTTTTTTTGCAAAACCAACCGAGGTCTTATGCCCAGAACCACTGTTTTGCGGTGACACCAACACACCCGGGAAGGTCGTCACGACAAAACGCCGATCCTGCCGGCCATACCGATCGCAGAAGAGTAGAATAAATATAAGAGTACATGAAAACTCAAATACTGGTTCACAAAAATCACATGAAATATAATATAATACTCCACAAAGGGAGAGTCCACAGTAAAGATAAATCAAAGTACTAATAAAAAGGGCTCCTGCCCGATACATCATAATCCTCACTACAGATCACTCAATGCGGAAGCAAATCTATAATATCTACTAATGATCGGGACTCACTGTCCCTGCTGGCTGAACTCCCGTGCTAGACTGTCCCGTCTCCAAGCGCATCGACCTCTGGGGCTGCATCTCCTGGTTCGGCTCCACGATCCCCTAAAATGATTTGGTCAACGACCGTTAGTCTAAAAGACTAAGTCCTATCATCCCCCACCCCTCCCCCATGGATCCTAGACACCGAGCGGGGAGGAGGAAAGGGAAGGTAATAAAGGTGGAGAGTAATAAAGTAAGCAGGTGACGACGGAACTAGTCTAACATGAGCATGTACCATAACAAGTATAAGTAAGCAAATAATAGGTAAGCAGTATGAGTATACACATGAACATAGTGAGCAAGTAAAAGTACAAGAAGGTAACTAAGTAAGTAACCATGACCTATAAGAATGCCCATGCAAACCTATAGACCAAGGGGTCATTTTGCAAGACCTATTGTATAAAGAGTCCCATACCAATTTATACAATAGGTGTCAAGGGTTATATGCAATGATGATGCTATGTCATGCAAGTATGCTATGGTATGAACATGCAAGTGCAACTCACACACCCGACTCTGTGCACACAGACCTTTAGTTTCCCCTTTCTGGAGCTTAACCTCACAGGATACCTCCGTAGTGGCAAACGGAAGCGGTGGGTTGGGCCTTGCCCAGCTCTAAACCGGTATCAGCACTACCAGTCAGACCCATCGTACGCCTCAACGCTGGTGCACTAAGCGGAGCTCCTGCGTACTCTTGCCGGTTGCCGCACCGGACTTTATTTGGCTAACGCTTGCCGAGTCAACGTATTGGTGCCGGTGCGACGACTCTCCAATACCGAAGACCCACCACTTTATATCTTATGCACATGCAACATTAATGTATTTCCCACCGAGTCAAAGCTCTCCGGACAATCCCGTCCGTCACAAATATCTACCGAGCTAAAGCTCCCCGGACTAACCCGTCCGTCACAAAACCATCCGAGCCATCGGCTCGCCGGGCTAACCTGCCCATCACCAAAACCACCTAGCCTACCGCTCGTGAGACCTAACCTGACACCCACAACATCGGGGAGTGTGAGTGTAAGTGTAACCCTAGATTATTTCTAATTACTCTTGTAATCCATTTAGTCTTACGGTTTACGTTAACCTTGGACTGCCCATGACATTCCCTGTGAAGGGCTCTCGGGGGCACTAGGAACTACGATGGACTGAAGTCCAAAACTCCCTTTCGCAAGGTACTTATTATTATTGGTATCTACCCAAAACAAACCCCCTTTTAAGTTAACTTAATCTAACCCTAGTGCATTTTGACTCTCTCTCTCCACAGGAAAGACGATCTTTCGTCGATCCCGAACACCACTTAACACTAGTCAATCCAACACCCTCCTTATCATGACTCCTAATGAAGCTCTCTTTTTCACCTTACCAAATCAGTAAATCAATAACCCCATCTCCCTATGTCCATTCCACATATTATCACAAATTCCACAGTTTCACTAAATGCAGACCAACCTAAGCTATATGATTTACATGATAGGAGGTACTCCAAATTTTCATCCAAATGCCATAAGATAATTGATGGGGGCCTATCATGACACATTTAGCCCAAATCCAGAAATTAGACAATGAGTAATTTTGAACATGAAGTACTAGATTTCTTTAAGTTATGGCCTCCCAAAAATTATGAATACCATATGATATCAAAATGTCAGTGAATATCAAATTTCACAGATTTTTATAAATAATTAATTCAAAGTAATTCAAATAATTGGAGTTAGAGAAAGGAGTACCATAAATCATAGTCCAAAAATTACATAAAAATTACCAGAGCTTTAAAATGATCATAAAATCATCACTGACTAAGTTTAATGCAATTACAAGGTCAGTGAGTCATGTATAAAAATACATCAAATAATTCCATTTAAGTGCACTTTGTGAAGCAACATTCTTATAAACTCATCAAAATAACATGTAATTATTTTCTAGGCTTTATTATGCCCTAAAAAATTCTCTGGCCATGTAACACAATTTTCCAGTAAGATATAATATTTATTATCTATTTATTAAAATATGGTGCACTAGTTCACTTAACGCATGAAGTACTAAGAGGAAATGTCCAAATGATTCAAATAATTTACTAGTGCCAGAGTTTCATATCATTCTAAGTTAATCTAACCATGGTTACTTCAAAATCATCAAAAGGGCAAGGTGGAGGTTATAACTACAATTATAGGCTACTGTTTCCTAAACATCCTATAATAAATCTCAGAGGTCAATAACACTATAAAATTACTTCTACCAAAATCCCATGAAGATCCAAGATCATATGACCCTCCTTCAATATTTTCCTAAAAGCTATAGGCCTAAACTTTTCCTAATTGGTTTAAGTTGTGTGTCTCAGTGTAAATGTCACCAAATTTTTTCCTAGGACATTTCACCACCCTAAGATCACATGGACTAAACACCAAGTCCATACAAGGACATATCACCACATGTCCTTCACAAACCCCCAATGTTCAACCTTAGGGTTTGAACTAGGGTTGTATGACAAATCCACCCTAACCCACCCCAAACTCCATGTGAGGGTGTTTAATGTCATAATAAATCAGTGACCCAAGTTTCAACCTCTGTTGAGGTGATTTGACCACTCAACACCACAAAGGACAATTTAACGTAATTACCCTTTTCGGGCCCAGGCTAGGGTTTACCAAATTCCAAACCAATTCATCTCCAAATGGGATGAAATTTTATACAAGAGTCTTATATTGATCCAAAGAACTACTCACCAAAATTTGGAAGGGTTTGGAGGTCATTAGACACTTTAAATAATCCATACATGGATTATTAAATTTCTACAAAAACTTTAGGAAAATATTTTCCAAAAATTCCCGTTCTTGGATGTGTTCTAGGTATAGGTAAGAGTGATCCCCAGCCAAAATCTCAAGTCATTTGGATGACTGGATTGATGAGGGCACTCAAATCAATCACTGATCAAGCCTATGTATAGACCTCACCAAAATGAGTGCTGTGGTCTGACCTGAACTCCAAATTGGTTCAAACCAATTTTAAAATAAATTAGACTCATAGGGCTACAACTTCAATGTATACCACTTTTACTGTAGGGGATCCTAAGTATTTTTAATAATTAATTTAAATCAGCCCAATAACTGTGACAAAAATACATAAATCAAAACTTAATATACTAGATCTAGCACAGATCTTAAAGCAAATCGAGTGGCTCCTGGTTTTCTTCTTCCTCCAGCCAATGGCTGAGATCAACCCGACCTGGAGCATATTCCAAGCCCATTTGCTGGCCATCCGACCACTTCCCTGGCCGGCCACCACCGCCACCACCTCCGTTGAGGTTGGGGCTATCGCCGGGCGGAGGCACGGCCGCCGGAGGGACGATTTCCGGCGAACCCGAGAGGAAGCCCAAATCCGAAAATTCATGGAATTTGAAGCTTGGAATCGGCTCAACTGAGCCCGATTCTTATCTCTAAAGATTCCTAAGATCTAACCCATGAAGGAGGAGAGGAGTACCTGATTTGCTGCCTGAAGACGTGCGCTTTGCCTCCTCACCATTTCGGCCACCGAGTTTCTGGCTCCTCTGCAACTTCTACACCAACCTCAACGAAAATGAAAAGGAATTGGGGGAAACGATTGCACTTGCCCTGGTGAAAGTCCTTAAAGAGGGAATTTGGGAGAGGAGGCCTGTAACTCCCAAATGTCATTAGACTCCATTAATGACCATTAACTCCACCCCTTCGATTTCAACCAAATTAAGGGGCTGAACCAAATTAATGGCCGACCACCTCCAGAAACTCCTCTCCCTCAGAGGAATAAAAGCCCCGTAAAGGTGGGAGTTATGGAGCCTCCATGGCCATGATGGTCATTAATCTCAAGCTTTTCACTCTCCTCCAAATCACCAATTCCAGAAGCTTAGTCCGACGAAATTTATTCCATTCGTCGAACTCCGCTCGACGAATCTGCTTTATTCGTAGATCTCCGTTCGACAAAGGCTGAACCTTGTTCATCAACTTGCTCTATTCGTCGAACTCCGTTTGACGAACGCTGAACCTAGTTTAGCAAACTTGCTCCGTTCGTCGAACTCTGAACGGAGATCGACGAACTCTGAACCCAGTTCAGCACTTGCTCCGTTCGTCGAACTCCGTTCGACGAACGCTGAACCTAGTTTAGCAAACTTGCTCCGTTCGTCGAACTCTGTTCGACGAATAAGCTCCTAATTCCAAAAAGGCTCAATTCGACGAATATGCTCCGTTCGACGAATTACTCGCTGAGTTCGACGAATCCGACCGGTTCTATGATTTCTAAATATTTGGTAATTGAGACTTACTATTTGCAGCCCAAGGTGTTTCACACCCTAATTCCCATGTTCCCCCAAACCCTTTAGTGCATCCCTGGGTTTTGTCATGACCCAGTCATGACAAAACCATCATAGGGGTCTAGAAATCTGAGGGATGTTACAGGTAAAGAGGGGCAAATGCCCCTTGCCATAATCCAACAACGACCCCAAAAACTAACGCCGAGCCGCGAGCTCATACTCGGGTTACAACCTCCGGTGCTTACGACAAGAAAAAAGCTCATAATCGAACGATGACCTCCGATGCTAACGCCGAGCAACAAGCTCATAATCGAGTGATGACATTCAATGCTTATGCCCAACGACAAACTCATAATTGAGCGACGACCTCCGATGCTAACGTTGATAAGCGAGCTCATAATCGAGCGACGACTTCCGGTGCTTACGCCAAGCGACAAGCTCATAATCGAGCGACGACCATCGATGCTAACGCCGAGCAGCGATCTCATAATCGAGCAATGACCTTCAGTGCTTACGCCAAGCGGCAAGCTCATAACTAAACGATGACCTTCGATGCTAACGCTGAGTTGCGACTCATAATCAAGCGACGACCTCTGGTGCTTACGCCAATCGACAAGCTCGTAATTGAGCGACGCTTTCTGGTGCTCACAACGCGCAACAAGTCTACACAAACACCCCGACAAGAACATGAGGGCTTTAAAGCAAATGAAAAACAACAAAATATAAATAGCCAACACAAAAAGCAAGCAATCAAAACTACATGTAAAAACAAATCTCAAGCATACTACGTTGCTACATTGCACCTAATACGACGAACGCAAAACAAAACAAAATATAAAAAAACGACGCACGTTTGATCAGCTGCAAGGATCACCCCTCGATATCAACATCAGGACAATCGTCTTTAGAGGCGTCATCCACGCCAAGGTCCGAAACGCTGCACTCTGGCCTCCTATAAGCCAAGTAGAGGCTCTTACCAAAACTCCGTCGAAATGTGATCTCACATTCGTCCTCCAAAAGTTGCTCCACCTCAGTGGTCATAATCTCGCATCCTTCGAGATCTGAGTGCATCTTCCATAAAGGTAAGGGACTCCTTGTACTCTATAACTGCAACCGCTTTAACCTTGTCAATATCCGGCCAAAGAGATAAGTCTGGCAACCTCGTCCCTCAAGTGCGACACCTCGATCTCCTGTCAAGTTATGTCCTCGTGAGCCTTCCCGAGCAGAACGGACACCACCTCTTTAGACGCCGTGACCGCCTTGATCTCCTCCTGCAGTTTTTCAATCTTAGCCATGGTAGTAGCAAGCTTGGAATATGATTGCTCCAGGCGAGAAACGGTCCTCTCCCTCCTCTTCCTAACCGAGGCTAAGGAGTCTACCGTGCTGCTAAGCTTCCTCTGGAGGGTCAGAAACTCATCTTTCAAGGTCACGTAATAGTTGTTCCACCTATGGGCAATGCTACACAGCTTTCCAATCTGAACACGATTAGAGTCCAAACAAAGATAACATCATTACAAAATAATTAAAAACATCCCCTTATGTTTGACGTAGTGGCCCGCAGAGAAGAGGATGCCCTATTCTTACCATTGACAACTACAAATATCGGTGCCTGACCATCTAGAGGAGACGATACAACGTCGGGAGCCTCGAGTATCTCCTCCACCCCAGAATCAGGAAGCAGGGCCTCCCCCGCCATGTCGCTAGATCCGCCATTTCCTGCCTGGATAATCGTCTTTGGAGACAAGGAGGACGGACCTGCTCCCTTGTGCTTCAAGGTGAAAGCCACCTTCCTCTTCTGGCCCCGCTCCATGGGGACGGCACAGCTCCGCTTGGCATTCGCGGAGAGACCCGCCAAAACCAATCTTTTCTCATCAACAAACGCACTAGTGCGATAAAGGGTCCTCGCCAAATTTCGCACATCTTCGATGCTCAGTATATGGGAAAAGTCATCCTCCTGACCAAATATGCAGCGACATTACCCAGAGAGCGCTTTCCACACCTCAGAAAGTTCTCAGGCGTTCTTAATGAACCCATAAAGCGTACCCCCATGATGAATTGATGATAATCGGTCTTCTCCTCAAATGTGAGTCATCTTTTGTTGATCCTAAATTCGATCAGGTTCCCTGTGTCGGAATAAACCTCGCACCAATCCCGAAAAGGCTGAAGTGACAGCCGAGAGCCATGCTCTCAAAAAAATCTGGCGTCCCATAACCCTTGTCATGCCCACCTGAGAGAATTGCGTATTTGGCACGCCGCAGAGTATGAATATCTCCGCCACCTCCTCACAAAGAGGAATGCAGAACACTGCCTTGAAGCATCCCTCCAAGACCGTGAAATAGCCCGTAAGGGCAACCTGTGCAGGCTCCTTTGGGAGAGGAATCGGGAAGGCCAAAGCGCTTACGCCACACAGCAACCCACTCAACGATATGGGTCGAACGCAACCATATTAACCTCGATGTAGCAGCTCGCTTTGGAACCTGAGAGACGAAAAATCCAGTTAGTACAAAAATTACAAAAACCCAATAACAAAGACCGGCACAATGCATGCTCAGGCCACGCCGACTTGCAAACAAATACCGCACACAACGCTCACACACGACACCTGCGCATGGAACCCGCAAGCGGCACCAACGCATGGTGCCCGCGCGAGGCGCAGCCGCGCGATGCCCATGTACCAGCCACACACGTGTGTGGCATCGACGCACAACGCCCACACACGACACCCATCCACGACGTCCACGCGCGGATCCGGTGCGCGGCACCTGCGCGCGGGAACCACCCGCGAAACCCGCGCGCCGTTGCGCACGCGCAGGCTACGCACGCCCTTGTGCCCCTTCCCTCTCGCGCACTTATCTCGCCGCCGCCTCATCGATAATTCTGCCCGGGCTGCCTGTACTGCCCGGGGGGCATGGTTGCCATTTTCCGAAGAGTGGTGAGCCAGGTGACCAAAATCACACTCTCATATGCATGTTCAATTTTCAAGAAGCTGCAATTACCAACACGTCTCACAGACAAACTATAACAAGGCGCCCGGACTTTGCATCGACGCACAACGCCCACGCGTTGCACCCGTCCACAACGTCCACGCGCGGCTCCGGTGCTCGACACCTGCGCACGGGAACCACCCGCGAAACCCGCGCGCCCTTGCGCACGCGCGGGCTACACACACCATTGCGCACCTTCCCTCTCGCACACCTATCTCGCCGCCGCCTCATCGATAATTCTGCCCGGGCTGACTGGACTGCCCTAGGGGCATTGTTGTCATTTTCCGAAGATTGGTGAGCCAGGTGACCAAAATCACACACTCTGATATGCATGTCTCACAAACAAACTATAAAAAGACGCCCAGACCTTCATTTTCATGGAGACAAGAAAAAGGAAGAAGTGAATGCTCTGAAGTTTCCAGGCGAAAACTTGGCTCTCCGTTCATCCTCTTCCTGCTCAGAGCTCGTTCTGCTTGAGATGGATCTGCTACAGAAACAACTCCGGCCAGTGCTTCGAAGACTTGGCTTTTTCCAAAGAACTTGTAAAATGAGCGGTGACCTGTCACCCTCCTAAAAGCTCTAACTCTTGTAAACAACTACAACTAGTGGATTCTGTCAGAACTAGGTCTGGTCCCGTGGTTTTTTCCTTTCCGGGGTTTTCACGTAAAATGTCTCGTTGTTCTGCTTTTGGTTCTCACTTTGATTGTTTGCGCGCTTGGCTCACTCTCAAGCTAAAACGGTCCGTTTCCTTCGGTCCGTGGGAGCGCTAAGCGACCCACAGTAAGCCTGAAGTTTGGAGAAACAAGCCGTGCAGGTGGGCAATGTCATCTCATATAGATCACATGATGATTTTAAAGGTAGGCGTTGATCAATGAAGATGATCTTATAACATATGCGGTTAGTGATAATTTATACTGATTTCTATAATATTAGCATATCTCTATGATTGTATCGCTCTTACATTAGAACATTAAAATTATATAATTCAAATTGTACATATACAATTTTATAACCCGATGGAGCATCTGATTGAAATTCCAATTCCACTTATGACTGAAATGGAATTTAAAATCAATTCCTTCACTCAATTTTAATTCAATTTTCAATTTTGTGAACTTAACGAACTCTTTGGGTTTTAGTCGAATCCAACTTCCTACACTACTTGCAACCCCTGCCTTTTATAGGAAGGTTGTTGGTGACAATTGGGGATATCGTCATATAACGTTGCAAAAATCGGATGTCAACGCAATTGGCAGAGATATTTAAAAATATCGAATTTTTATCTCCTAAATAAAATGTATATTTTTGTATATACTGATTATAATAATATTCTCACAAAAAAATAACATAGTAAGTTTATAAGCACCGGTCTTATATATCCCAAAATAAATTGAAAGAGTATTAAAAATAAGATATTCATAACACAAGATTTCTGCAAAATATGATTAACCAATACAAATCAATACATTGTAAAATATATTTAATATTATGCAATAATTTTATTTGGTTAACATCAAGATTTATAACATACAAAAAAAATTAAAAGCTAAATGCTTTGATTTATTATTGGTGTTTTTATGCTTAATAAATTTATGTTAAAAATATACAAATAATCAACTAATAAACATGTTGAAAGTTTTAATAATTTTGTAATACAAAATAAGAAATATATATTGAGAAATAGTTTTAAAAAGTGATTATAAGAATAACATATATTAAAGAAACAAATCAATAAGTTAATCGTTTTAAGTATATATATATATAATATAATACATATAAGTGATTTAAACATACTCTACAACAACACAACAACACTCAAGCCTTTATCCCACTATAGTGGGGTCGGTGATGGGGGACCATCGGCCCATAACAAAGCGGGGCCCACTTTTGTCTATTCTCCCCGGAAGACTTGATCGGATTGACGATCCGATCCCGCGAATGCGTCCGGATGCGCGTCGCGAACTTTTTTAATATATAACTTTGTTATTTTTGGTTTTATTTTCATATATTTGGCACATGGACTCTTCGGCCAATCATAGCCGTAGATTCCGGGTTGCCCTAATGCTGAGAATGTTATAAATAGGAGTGTTAGAGGCTTGAAAAGATCATTGTTGGTTTTTGGAGGAAGTCATTCCCGGAACTCCGCGATCAAGCCACGGTGCCGACGCCGTGAAGCCCTAGGTGCCGACTCCTAGCGGTGGAACTTCTATCCGTTTCCAGCCACCACAACCCTTTTCCACCGCGGACGGCCTCCGTCCCGGCACGCAAACCCGGATCTACTTTCAAAACCGCCGGATCTTCCCCGCCTCGGACATTCCCTTATTTGTGAGTTGTTTTGTTGTATGGACTTTTAATTTTCAGCACTTAAACGTTGTTTGAATTATTCATATTTGCTTGATATGTGAAATTTTGCCCCGTAAAGAACTGTGATTGCTGAAGGAGCCATCCGTGACGTGCTTATTTTGGCCCTCCGTTTGGAGGAAAGCCTTGCTTAATCGCCCTAATTGAAACTGTTTTCGCTTATATTATTGAATGCGTGGGTTGTTAATTTTATTTGAATTAGTTGCCGAACGGACTCTGTGCATCATCATAAAGTGTTCACGTGTCCACTCACTCGAGTTAGCCTAGATTGCACGGCACGCATCCTACCCTACATCAAATTGGTATCAGAGGGAGGTTAGGCCATTTGCATGCTCCGTAGTGGTAGGACTTTTAGGACTAGCATGGCAGAACCACAAGTAACCGACGACCGAGCGGGAAGCTCGAATTTGGGCACCGCGTTTGCTGAGTTCCAGCGCCTCATCCTAGATCGTTTTGACACCTTAGGCGCCCATTTTAATGACGTGCGGCAAGACCTTGCTGAGGTAAACCTACGACTGGACCACTTAGAGAATGTCAGGGACACGCCAACACATCGTGACGATTCTTTGGAGGACGACCCTGATGTTCCCCCACGTCCCGACCAGCGCCCGAGAGTGGGTCAGCCACCAGTGGAGCGTCATCGTCGTGACATTCACTACCGGGCCCCAGCCCCGCCGGTAAGGCGAAACCCTGAGCCAGCACGTGATAGACCCTCACCTCTGCGTGAAGATTATCGTATGCCCCGTTAGCCGCAACCTGACCTTAGGGACCGTGTGCCTCCACACGGTCGCCGCGACCAGCACCGAGATGAGTATTACCCGCCAGATCGACGAAGGTTTGATTACGACTATGATGACTATCCGGTGGACTACCTTGACCCGCGGAGAGGTGGCCATGCCTTCGACATCACTCGTCGGATTCGCCTCGACGCCCCATCGTTCGATGGCCGCTTGGATCCGAAGGCCTTTAGTGATTGGATCCTAGACATGGACCACTATTTTTACTGGTACGATATGAGAGATGAGCGTTGTGTCCGTTTCGTGAAGATGAAGTTGGTTGGGCAGGTCAAGGTATTTTGGATTAGCGTGGAGAGAGCTGTCGAGAGAGAAGGCTATTATCCCATCACTCGTTGGGATGAAATGAAGGAGAGACTGAAGGATAAATATCTCCCTGCCTCTTACCGTGATCAGTTGCTTGATCAGCTACAGAACCTACGTCAGGGGACGCTTACGGTAGCTGAGTATATGGCTCGATTCGATGAGTTGGTCGTTAGGAGCGATATTTCGGAGGAGCCCATTGCCACCGCGTCTCGCTTTAAGGCTGGCCTTCATTCAGAGCTCCGGAGAGAGTTGATTCCCTATCGCCTCGAGACTGTCGACCAGATATTCTAACTCGCTCTAGAGTACGAGCAGTATCTCTGTACATCGGGTACGAAGCAGTTCCCCTCGCGGACTGATTCCTCGACATTCAAGAAGCCCACCCCTTTCCAGACTACCACGGCTACCCCGCCCCCACGGGTCACCGCTGACATGAAGGGCAAGGCCATCGCCACCGAGGGCTAGAGACCTGGGGGTATCCAGTGTTTTAGATGTTCCGGCAAAGGACATGTGGCAGCACATTGCCCCACACAAAGTCTGCTTGTTGAGGAAAAGGAGCCGAACCTAGAGGGAGCCGTGGATGTTATTGAGGAGGTCGAGGCTACGATTGAGGAGGGATGGGAGAGCGAGGCTGAGAGATCCCTAGAGACGGGCGTAGTGCGACGCCTCCTATATACCCCCAGTGCTGACTAGGATTGACGCCGCCACACCACTATCTTCTACACGTATTTTCCTAGCGCAGGCGGACCTTGCAAGCTAGCCATTGATAGTGAGAGTTGTGTCAATATCGTGGCCCAGAGAGGTTTAGAACGTATGCAAGTGAAAGCGGAGCCCCACCCTCATCCTTATCGGGTCATTTGGGTAGACAAGACCGCCATCCAGGTGACACAGCGGTGCCTCGTTCCCATTCGGCTTGCTACATTTGAGGATCACGTGTGGTGTGACGTAATTCCTATGGATTTTGCCCACGTATTATTGGGACGACCTTGGTTGTACAACCGCGACGCCACGTGCCACGTCCGGTCGAACACGTACACATTCTATGATAAAGGTAAGAAGATCACGTTGTCACCCACCCGACCCAAGGAGAAATCCAAGGGTCCGATTGAACCCTCCACGAGCACCATGTCATCGAGGCCACTGCATCTCCTACGGTGTAGTGAGTTCCTGCGGGAGAGCAAGGACGCTGACATATTTTGCATTGTTGCCGCCACCATGACTTCTGAAAGTCCGACGGTGACCCCGGATCTCCCCCCGGAGATTCAGACTCTACTAGAGGAGTTTGTTGACATCATGCCTGAGGTGTTACCTGATGAGCTCCCACCGTTGCGAGATATCCAACATGCTATTGATCTAGTCCCGGGATCTTCTCTCCCTAATCTGCCGCACTATCGTATGAATCCAGATGAGCACGCCGAGCTCAAACGGCAGATTGACGAGCTTCTCCGGAAGCAGTTCATTCGAGAGAGCCTGAGTCCCTGTGCCGTCCCCGTCCTTCTTACCCCGAAGAAGGATGGTGGCTGGCGCATGTGCATCGATAGCCGTGCCATCAATAATATTACGGTGAAGTACAAGTTCCCCATTCCTCGACTCGACGATTTGTTAGATACCATGTCAGGTGCCCAGCTCTTTTCTAAGATCGATCTACGGAGTGGGTACCACCAGATTCGGGTACGAGAGGGTGATGAATGAAAAACGGCCTTTAAGACTAAAGATAGCCTGTATGAGTGGTTGGTCATGCCATTTGGGCTGTCCAACTCCCCGAGCACGTTCATGAGGGTCATGACACAGATATTACGACACTACATGGGCAAGTTCTTAGTTGTGTATTTTGATGATATTTTGATTTATAGTCAGACCCATGACGACCACCTAGAGCACTTGAGACTCCTTTTCGAGACCCTTCGTGGTGAGAAGTTATTCGTGAATCTAAAGAAGTGTTCGTTCTACGCCGAGTCGGTTCAGTTCTTGGGGTTTATTGTATCGTCCACGGGAGTGTCAGTTGACCCTGAGAAGGTCAAGTCCATTCGCGAGTGGCCCTTGCCTACGACCATTCACGAGGCCCGCTGCTTCCATGGTCTAGCTACCTTCTACAGGAGGTTTGTTCGGGGATTTAGTACGATTATGGCCATGTTCACTAGCTGTTTGAAGAAGGGCGAGTTTCAGTGGACCCCCGCTGCCACTCGAGCGTTTGAGGAGATTAAAGAGAAGTTGACCACGGCACCGGTCTTACGACTTCCTGATTTCGGCAAGGCATTTGAGGTCGCTTGTGATGCCTCTGGGGTAGGAATCGGTGGTGTGCTGAGCCAGGAGGGACACCCGGTCTCCTATTTCAGCGAGAAGTTAAATGAAGCCAAGCAAAAATACTCCAATTATGATAGAGAGTTTTATGCGATCGTTCAGTCGTTACGATACTGGATACACTACCTCCTTCTCCGGGAGTTCGTTCTCTATTCGGACCACCAGGTGCTTCAGTACTTAAATTTCCAGAAGAAGTTGGGGCATAGGCATGCGAAGTGGGTTGAATACCTCCAGGATTTCCACTATGTTCTCAAACATCGCGTCGGTGTTGAGAACAAATCCGCTGATGCGTTGAGTCGGCTGGTCACCCTTCTATAGACCCTGAGAGCCTGCGTGGACAGACTTGAGCAGATTATTGCTGATTACCCAGGTTGCTCTGACTTCGGCGAGATATATGCAACATTATCTCGAGACCCGCCCGAACCTGTCGACGGTTTCCAGATTTGGGAAGGTTACCTTTACCGGAGTTCCCACATGTGCATCCCAAGCACATTGTACCGTGACTATCTGATTTGGGAGCTTCATGCGGGCGGAACCGCCGGACATTTTGGTAGGGATAAGTCCATAGTTATCGTCGATGATCGATTTTATTGGCCAGGCCTGAAGAGGGATGTGGCCAGAGTTGTCCGACATTGCCGTACGTGTCAGACTGCGAAGGGAACTAAACAGAACACAAGATTGTATACGCCCTTACCAGTCCCACTTAGACCCTGTGAGGACATTAGTATGGACTTTGTACTTGGACTGCCGCGCACGGTTCGGAAGCACGACTCCATCTTTGTAGTCGTTGATCGTTTTTCGAAGATGACACACTTCATAGCTTTCTCTAGGACTGCTGACGCATCACGTGTTGCAACCATTTTCATTCGGGACGTCTTTAGGTTACATGGCCTACTGAAGTCCATAGTCTCCGACAAGGATGTTGGATTCATGAGTTACTTTTGGAAGACCCTATGGTACAAAACGGGCACTACCCTGAAGTTTTCATCTGCATATCACCCCCAGACAGACGGGCAGACTGAGGTTGTGAACCGCAGTCTAGGGAATTTGCTTAGATGTCTTGTCGGCGAGCATGTGGCGAGTTGGGACTCCGTCCTTCCTGTCGCTGAATTCGCCTACAATAGTTCAGTCAATAGGTCCACCGGGTTGAGCCCATTTCACATAGTACTAGGGTATGAACCCAAGAAACCCATCGACCTCATTCCTTGTCCATTAGAGTCCCGTCCAAGTGAGTCCGCCGAGTCATTTGCACGCCATTTGCATGAATTACATGAGTCAGTCCGTCGACAAATTATTTCAAGTAACGAAAGCTATAAAACCCATGCAGATTTAAATATGCGTGAGCAGGTCTTCAACGAAGGCAAGCAGGTAAAGGTCCGAATCCGGGCGGAGAGGCTCCCATCGGGGCCTGCCAAAAAATTAAGCGCTAAATGAATGAGTCCCTACTCGATCATTAAACGGATCAGGACAAATGCCTACGAGCTGAATATCCCCGCTAGTATGGGAATCCATCCGGTGTTCAATGTTGAGACTTGACTTCGTATTACGAACCTCGCGAATATTCGGACCCGAGACGGGATGATCACCACTTCTCCACCTCATCACCAGCTGCAGCTTCCTCCCACCCACCTTTACCACTTGCCCTGCCCCCAGCTCTACGCACCCCTGGGAGTCCCGCACCTATGGTGACACCGCCTGCACCCCTGATCGCTCCGGGATCCACTTCACGAGAGCAGCGTACTGAGAGCATTACAGACATCATCGCCCATGAGTACGTCCATACCACCATCAGACTTTAATGCCGCTACCTGGTTCGTTGGAGAGGCCGCTCCGCCTTTGATGACACGTGGATTCTACCTGCTGAGCTGGATCGACTCGCCCCTGGACTTCGACGACAGTATGATCATCTCCATTCATCGGAGATGAATTCTTTTCAGTCGGTTGATGGGGGACCATCGGCCCATAACAAAGCGGGGCCCACTTTTGTCTATTCTCGCCGGAAGACTTGATCAGAGTGACGATCCGATCCCGCGGATGCATCCGGATGCGCGTCGCGAACTTTTTTAATAGATAACTTTGTTATTTTTGGTTTTATTTTCATATATTTGGCACATGGACTCTTCGACCAATCATACCCGTAGATTCCGGGTGGCCCTAATGCTGAGAATGTTATAAATAGGAGTGTTAGAGGCTTGGAAAGATCATTGTTGGTTTTTGGAGGAAGTCATTCCCGGAACTCCGCGATCAAGCCACGGTGCCGACGCCGTGAAGCCCTAGGTGCCGACTCCTAGCGGTGGAACTTCATCCCCAAGGTAAACCCTAACCCCCTCCATCATTTTCCACCACCTCCTTCCCCATCCGGCCACCGAATCCCCTCCAAAACCCCACCCGAACTCCACCGACCTGCAGCCTGGGCAGCCGCCCCTCTCCCTCCAGTTTCCTGTTCCGCCGCCCCCTCCTGTGCCCGGAATTCCACCGCTGGTCTGCTGCCATCTGCCCAACACCGACAGCCCCCTCCCCCTCCCAAAACCGACCCCCCTATGGCCTCCTTTGCCCTAGCCGAACCCTCCTCCGCTTTCCCCGTCGTGGATCCACCTCTCACCACTCCGAAAACCCTAGATCTATTTTGATCTAGTGCTACCACCCTCCGATCCATCATTTTCATCCGTATCCCTCTTCCCGTAGCCCGAATCCGCCGTCAACACACCAGATCTACCCTTTCCTTGGCCGGATCCTTCCATATTTGGTCGGATCTATCCATTTCCAGCCACCACAACCCTTTTCCACCGCAGACGGCCTCCGTCCCGGCACGCAAACCCGGATCTACTTTCAAAACCGCCGGATCTTCCCCGCCTCGGACATTCCCTTATTTGTGAGTTGTTTTGTTGTATGGACTTATAATTTTTAACACTTGAACGTTGTTTGAATTATTCATATTTGCTTGGATATTTATATGTGGAATTTTGCCCCGTAAAGAACTGTGATTGCAGGAAGGAGCCATCCGTGACATGCTTATTTTGGCCCTCCGTTTGGAGTAAAGTCTTGCTTAATCGCCCTAATTGAAACTGTTTTCGCTTATATTATTGAATGCGTGGGTTGTGAATTTTATTTGAATTAATTTCCGAACGGACTCTGTGCATCATCATAAAGTGTTCACGTGTCCACTCACTCGAGTTAGCCTAGATTGCACGGCACGTATCCTAACCTACATCAGTCGGCTATATGGATCCTTTGTCGCCATTGTGCCCTATCTTTTGTCATAATTTCACTGGTGCCTCAGTACATCATGTCTTTCTTTACAGTTTCATTCCAAGTCTTTATTGGTCTACCCCTCCCTCGTTTAACATGCCTAGTGATTGGACTCTCACAACGCCTAACAGGTGCCTCTAATGGTCTCCTTTGTACGTGTCCAAACCATCTTAGACGAGCTTCTCACATCTTCTCTGCAATTGATGCTACTCCTGTCTTATCCCTGATACTTTCATTCCTAATTTTATCCAATCTCGTGTGTGCACACATCCACCTAAGTATTCTCATCTCCGTAACTCCCATTTTTCGCTCATGTACACAATTCACTGCCCAACACTCAGAACCATAGAGCATCGCGGGTCTAATTGCAGTACGGTAAAACTTGCCCTTAAGTTTTAGTGGTACTTTACGATCACATAAGATCCCTGATGCGCCTCTCCACTTCAACCAACCCGCTTGGATTCTATGTGTCACATCTTTATCAATACCTACGTCTTTTTGAACTATTGATCCAAGATATTTAAAACACTCACTACGGGAAATATCTTGATCATCCAACTTAATTACGAAGTCATCTGTCATTCTTGTACTGCTAAATTTAAGCTCCATATACTCCGTCTTTGCCCTGCTCAACCTAAAACCCTTTTCTAAAATATCTCGCCAAGATTCAAGTTTTGCGTTTACACCCTCGCGCGTCTCATCAACCAAAACGATATCCTTGTTGGACATGTCTGGTGAGCTCATCTAAGATAAGGGTAAAGAGATAAGGGCTTAAAGCTGAACCGTGATGTAAGCCAACAGTGATAGAGAATTCCTGTGTTAATCCTCTAGATGCCCTCACCCTTGTCACTAAATTTGTATACATATCTTTGATTGTGTCAATATATGATATATTTATACTTTTCTTTTCTAAGGCTCTCCATAAGATCTCTGGGAACTCTATCATAAGCCTTCTCAAGATCAGTAAACAACATATGCAAATCTTGTTTTCTTTCTCGATAATTGTCAATGAGTCATTCATTCCTAATTTTATCCATTCTCGTGTGCACCTAAGCATTCTCATCTCCACAATTCCCATTTTTTGCTCATGTACACAATTCACTGCCCAACACTCAGAACCATAGAGCATTGTTGGTTTAATTGCCGTACTGAAAACTTGCCTTTAAGTTTTAATGGTAGTTTACGATCACATAAGATCCCTAACGCGCCTCTTCACTTCAACCAACCTGCTTGGATTCTATGTGTCACATCTTTAACAACACCTCCATTCTTTTGAATTATCGATCCAAGATTTTTAAAACACTCGCTGCGGGAAATATATTGATCACCCAACTTAATAACAAAGTTATCCGTCCTTCTTGCACTGGTAAATTTAAGCTCCATATACTCCATCTTTGCCATGCTCAACCTAAAACCCTTATTTTCTAAAGTGTTTCGGCAAGATTCAAGTCTTGCGTTTACACCCTCGCGCGTCTCATCGACCAAAAAGATATCATCCGCAAACAATAAAACACAAAGGTATTGCTTGTTGGATATGTCTGGTGAGCTCATCTAAGATAAGCGTAAAGAGATAAGGGCTTAAAGCTGAACCTTGATGTAAGCCAACAATGATAGGGAATTCTTGTGTTAATCCTCCAGATGCCCTCACGCTTGTCACTGAATTTGTATACATATCTTTGATTATGTCAATGTCTGATACATTTATACTTTTCTTTTCTAAGACTCTATATGATCTCTCTTGGAACCCTATCATAAGCCTTCTCAAGACTGATAAGAAGCATATGCAAATCTTGTTTTCTTTCTTGATAGTTGTCAATGAGTCTCCTCAAGAGATGTATAACTTCCATGGTCGACCGCCCTGGCATGAATCCAAATTGATTCTTCGAGATGCTAATCTCTCGTCTTACTCTTCTTTCTATTACTCGTTCTCATAGTTTCATGGTATGACTCATTAATTTAATGTCTCTGTAATTAACTCAATTTTGTATATCTCGTTTGTTGTTATACAAAGGTACCAAAATACTCTCTCCATTGGCCTGACATGCTCTTTGACTTCAGTATTTTATTGAAAAAACTTGTAAGACATAAAATTCCTTCATTCCCACATGCTATTATTACATCTGAATGATATGATCGACTACGTGTAGAGACTCACATGATTGAGGATCATTGAGTTCATTCCCACGAGGTCTAATTAATCGTTCGTCTCCAATAGACTCAAGCTTTAGGGTTCAAGAACATATTTGACCATTTGTGCACGAGGCCCAACTTTGTGCTCTTATGTTTCGTACTTAATAGATGGACAGTTCTACATAGTGACATCATTGTTTCCACACTAATATTTATTCATCCTTGTTTGTCAAAGCAAATTATCATGGCGTGCTTTATTCTTCAACAAAGTTATTTATATTAGATTTTATGAAATTTTCTATTTCAAAATTTCCTTCTTTGATACAATGATATTATTCTTTCCCTATTCTCTTTGTTTTCTTATGCTTTTGTTCTAATTCAGTGAATTAAATAAATATACATGATGCAGAGAAGATAACTTTGACCTGGATCTGGAGAACATAATGATGATGCAAGCAATCTGGCAGTCTATTCAGGTGATGTCAGATGCAGTTTTTCCTTATTGTTATGGTGATACTGATCTAATTTGTATTTTTAAAATTAATTGAAAGTTTATGAATATATGGACAATAATTTAATTTTTTTCTTCTGCTGATGCACTAGTAATAGTTAATTATTCCAGAAGAAATTTGAATAAATAGAAATTTCATGCCCATAATATAAGTTCTATTTGATAATCAGTTTATGCCTTAAAGACTTGGTATTAAGTAATAAGAGAACAATGTTTATATAATGTCTAAAGCTAAAGATAATTGACTTCAATCAAATTATATGCATTACAATGTTAATAATTTTTTTGTGAAAGTTTATGTATAAAATTGTATTATTTCATGTATTACATCTTCCCTCTATATATGTAGAAGAAGGGCGACCATTAAACTGTACAAGAGGCATGTGACTAAATAAGAGGAGGAAGAATCAATAGTGGGTTCTATTATGAGCTTTTACAATTGAGCTTTGACAATCTCTCTCTAGCTGAAACATATTTATCAATCATTCCTAGTTTGGTATATATATTAGAAGATGATGAAAAAATAAGTTTGGTGAATATGTTAGTAAGTTCTTTGTCTCTGCATGTTGATGACAACCTCATTATTAGCACAACTCATTGGTAGATGATAGTTATAAGTTTCACCAAAATCCTTTAGGATTGTCCTCAACCACTTTAGATCATCTTCCACCGCCCGTGTCTTCTCCAGGTGACAAGATTTACCCCTACATAAGTGCAGTATCCTGAAGGGGATTTTTTGTCTCGATTTATCATCTGTGTAGCCGGCGTCTGAATAACTTTCAATATGTAAGTGACCATTTTTTTTAAATATAAGCCTTCTGCCAGGAGTTCTTTTGGTTTATTACAATATTTTTAATGTTGTTTCAATATGACACTTTATGAGAGCCTACATAAACTGGTTGAATTTTTGAACATCAAAGAGATATTAGGTTTGACAGTAGTAAAATAAATGAGCTTACAATCAAACACGTGTTACGAGTAATATTTTTAAGTGAAGGGGATGCCTCATCCTAGAATTTGTTAATGCTCATAAGCATTTGATTTCTTCGTAGGCTTGGTACCAAGAAGACCTGTTTCTTCAAGTAGATCCAGAGCATACTTTCGTTGGGAAAGGATTTGTCTTTATTGCGTCTAGAAGTTTTGATCCCCAAAAACATCAGGGAACAACCATATCATTTATCACAAAATGTGCTCGAAGATGTTCATTTGTTTTTTTTATTCTAGAAGAGTCATCACCAGCGAGAAGAATATCATTCTCTTATACGACAAGAATAACAAGGCCTATACTAATTTTTCGGATGAAGAAAAAGTGAGTTGCATTGCTTACGCAAAAATCTATGATAAAAGTGACACGATTAAACATGCCAAGCCACGCTGTCACCCGACAATTTTAGGGCAAAACAATATGTTTTTCTAAAAGAAATAAATTATGTTTTTTTTGTAAAATATAGGCCGTCATGTCCGTTGTTTTTTTGAGATATCGACTGACACGACTTTTAAATATATCACACACTATTTTATTTTATGTAATATTAATAGATTAGCAACATATGTTTAAATCGCATATATATATTATATTATGCATGTTTAAATCGATTTGACTTATTGTTTCGATTTTTAATGCTTTATTATTACAATTAATTTTGTATAATTGTTTCACAATTTTTAATTTCATATTACAAAAAATTCGAAAATATTTAATACATTTATTAGTTGATTGTTTGCATGTTTTTAATATAAATTTATAAGTTTGAAAATACTTATAATCAATGAAAGATTTGTAATTTTAAATCTTCTTTATGTGTAATAAATTTATTGTTATCAAAATAAAATTATTGTATACTATTAAATATATTTTTCAATATATCATTCTTTATTTGTTAATAATATTTTATCTTATATACTATTTGATTTTATTTTGTAATAAACTCATTTTTTATCTGTTTGTTATATTATTTTTTATTTTTATAACATATAATTATAGCTAGTATACATAAAAATAAATTTTTTATTTATAAGACATGAAAATTCAATATTTTAAAATATCTCCGACATGTCTCCGATTTACGACATTCGACATTTAAAAACTCTTATATGTCGCTGACATTCGTTATTTAAAACATTGCTGGCTCCATATAGATGTTTTCGTGCTGATTGCCATGTAAAAAAGCATTTTTAACACCTAACTTAAGCATTTTCCAATCACGCTTGACAATAATAGAGAAGAGAACCTGGATAGTATTGGTACTGACAATTAGAGGAAACGTTTTAGGAAAATTGACATCATATGTTTGGGTGAACCTTTTAGCAACTAGACAAACTTGGCAACTGTCCTCCGTGCCATTGAACATTGATGGCGAAGACCCTACCTACAACCTATATTGTAAATATCGGATGTTGGCGACAAATCAGATTGAGTTTTTAAATGTCGGATGTCGGAAGCCGGAGATATGTTAGAGATATTTTAAAATATCGGGTTTACATGTCTCATAAATAATATTTTTATGTTTATGTATATTAACTATAATTATATGTTATAAAAATAGAAAAATAATATATAAATAGATAAAAAATGAGACATTTATATTACAAATTAAAATCAAATAGTATCTAAGATAAAATATTATTAACAAATACAAAATGATACATTGTAAAATATATTTAATAGTATATAATAATTTTATTTAATAACAATAAGTTTATTGCAAATAAATGAAGATTTAAAAGTTAAAAATCCTTGAGTGTTTATAAAATTTTTTAAACTTATAAATTTATATTAAAAATATGCAAACAATCAACTAATAAATGTATTAAACATTTTCATGTTTTTTGTAATATGAAATTAAAAATTGTGAAACAATTATACAAAATTGGTTGTAAGAATAAAATATTACAAAAACCGAAACAATAAGTATAATCAATTTAAACATACATAATATACACACACACACACACACACGATTTAAACATATGCTACTAGTTTGCTAATATAACATAAAATAAAATATCGGACGATATATTTAAAAGTCGCGTCGGTCGACCAATATATCGGAAAAAAATCGGACATGTCGGTCTAAATTTTACAAAAAGACATTCTATTTTTTTAGAAAAACATATTATTTTGCCCTTAAAAATGACATCAAACATGTCGGACATGTCGAAGGACATTTAGAACAATGCCTACAACCAACAATATCTCGTCCCGACAATGCATGGACGAGAGTCCGTTATTTCAATGTAGACATCTCCTCATTCATGTACGCTTTCCACCACGATATATGAAGAGCTTTTGACATGTTAAAGGAACAATGGTGGAAGATAATGTAAAGGTAAAAACAGTTCAAGAAGTACATACATTTGCATAGGAAATAGCATTAGCAATAAGATGTTGTGTACACATCCAAACCCCATTCATTAGAGCAATTAGAACGTCATGATTTAAGGCCTTTGATATTATTGAACCTTCTAAAGAAGAGACAAATGACCTTGGAGCTGTCATGGGTTTAGCATGAGTGGAAGGAGATATACGAGGGATGAAGTACCTGTTCAGGATGGATGAGTGCTATCAAGTGTAGGAGCATGAATGATAAGTAGAGATGAAACATAGTCACAAGGAAGAGAAGTGTGATATATAAGATGAGATATTTCGAGAGTAAGGGGAGTCGACTTCTTTGGAGAAATCATGAGTATACTTGAAGAAAATAACCACATCATACATATTGATGTTTTGAGATAGGGTTAATGCAATGATAACCTTTCTGAGTAGAAGTATAACTTATTAAAATACATTTTGTGGCACAGTTAGAGAGCTTGTCACGATCAGATGCTGGAATGTGAACAAATACATTGCATCCAAAAATAAGAGTAAGTGGGAAACCGGTACCATCTGGATGAAGAATAAAAAAATGTGTCTTACCTTGAATATTGGAAGATAACATACGATTAATGAGAAAATAAGAAATATGAACAGCATGACCCCAGTAGGTTATAAGAACATTCATCTGACACAGTAATGTTCTTGCAACTTCAAGGAAATGACGATTTTTTCCTCTCTTCCACCCATTTTATTGTGATGTATGTGCACAACTAGTGGATATACAAAATCGTGTTAATTACAGAGGAATTAAATTGATGAATCATACCATGAAACTATGAGAATGAGTAATAGAAAAAGAATTAAGATGAGAGACTAACATCTAAGAGAATCAATTTGGATTCATGCCAGGGAGGTCGACCATGAAAGCTATACATCTCTTGAGGAGACTAATTGACAACTATCGAGAAAGAAAACAAGATTTGCATATGTTGTTTATTGATCTTAAGAAGGCTTATGATAGAGTTCCAAGAGAGATCTTATGGAGAGTCTTAGAAAAGAAAGGTATAAATATATCATATATTGACACAATCAAAGATATGTATACAAATTCAGTGACAAGGGTGAGGACATCTGGAGGATTAACACAGGAATGCCCTGTAACACCCCTTCCCAGTATTACAGAAATCAGCCGTCCGGCCGGGTCAGCGATATAAAGAAAAATAGGAAGCAGTATTAAAACTAGTAGCAGCAGGTAATAAAAGTCCAAGCTAAACAGATTTAATTCTTACAGCGGAAGTAAAAATTAAACTAAGGTTAACCACATACCTGATGTCTGGATTCACAGAGCCACTAAACAAGAATGAGACTGCATTAACTGAAAATCTGAACTATCAAAATAAGTCTGATACAAGATACATAAAATATTAATGAGTTAAACTGTCCACAACTACAAGTACATGCTGAAAATGAAGTAAACTGAAAATAATAAAAGTACTACACTCGGACACCACCATGACGCTCATCCTAGACGTAGTTTCCCACCTAGGTCACCTGAAAAACATTGCCCACGAAGGGTCAGAGTAAAGAAAAACAATTCCCTTAGTGACACTAAAATAGATTTACATATGAATGCATGCATGTCTTTAAAACTAGTCTCGTGCACTGAAAACATTTCATGAGATATGATATGCATGCTTTTCCTATACTTACTGGTGAACACTATAATTCTATACGCATGACTTTCCGTTCATTTACCCAAGTCCTGACGTTCACTAACTAGTGTACTGTCTCACGTCAAGTCTGTACTTGAGTTCTAGGTGGCTTCTAGCCTACACGTTTACTGGGAAGGCTCTAGGCAGAGTAGCTCCTAACGCGCAAAATCTGAAACTGACGACCCGAGACCATCTGACGAACTCAATTATTCTAGTGCCACGCGGACACGGTCTCGAATCTACTAACTGTCTCAAAGGGGAGTCAACTCCCAAGACTGTAACTCATAGGATACCATATGCCCTATGAGGATGGTAGTGCGCCTCTACCAAGCACGAAAAGACTGGTGTGCTACTGACCTTTTTGGTCTGACGCTACTCTGCATGAGATATCTTTTCTGGTGTACTACTGGGCGACCCTTGACTTCCTCGTAGTCAACTTGAAAGGATCCTCGCATTCTTAATTGGACAATCTCCAAACTTACGTGTACATGTGAAGTTTCGGACTTAACTAACCGTTCACGATTTTACTAACGTGGTTATGGAACAAGACGTTATCACACGCGTTTCTACAATTACTTTCCTACTGTCACACTTCTCTATGCATGCTTATGATGTTGTACAAAACCTACTTAGGCGTATAAAATACAATTACTTGATATGTCTAACTAAAAGGAATTAGAATTTCCTTACAGTGGTGCTGCGACGTTCGTATACTCGGCGCGGCGACATTTTCTTTTCCAAAAGTAAATCCTGCTGTTGGGGACCTTCAAAACGCTGCCCCGACCCCGCCAAAATCCTGCAATTTATCGTAACCCTAATTTCAGAATTTCCCCTCTACGATATACTCATGGAAAAATTTATAAATAACTAGGGTTACAAAATTTATGCGTTAAACTTCAAGTAGTACCTTTAAGTATAGCGTTTGGGGCTACCCAAGCGTTCCACACAAAATCCGTGGTGAACTACGAACACCAAAACCTAGAATAGGGCAATCAAAACGAAAACCTAGGTTAAATTAGTTTCCAAATCAAAGGAAAACCAAGCAGAAAACGAGAAAAAGGAAGGAATCGAACTCACCGAAACCAAAACGTTCACTTCCACCGGTTAGGGTTGGATCCGGCACTTTCACGGCCAAGGAAGGAAAAGGAATGTCTACCGGTGCTCGTAGAGGAGGGAGGAGTGGTCGGAGATGGGTTCTGGAGAGGGATCGGACGGCGGAAGAGTTCGCGGGATGCGTCGGCTCTGCGCGCGGAGACGGAGGTGTCGCGACCTTGCGATTTTTCTCCCGTGAGGAATAGGGTTGTGCGGGATATTTTGGCTTGCGGTTTTATGTATAAACCGCATGAGAGAGGGGGGGGGGGAATCCTATTGGCACCCCAAGGTTATTTCCTTACACAAAACTTCATCCTCACTGCGCGCCACTAAAAGAACGCGTCACGCACTAAAATTTATGCACTTAACGAACTAATGGTCGCTATCAAAAGGAAAAGTAATATTATACCTTGACAACGCGCCGCCTCGATCAAAATTCGTCGCGACCTTCCCCTACAAATCAAATAATTTTTCGCGTCAAATTTCGGATGTTACAAATCTCCCCTCCTAACAAAAATTTTCGTCCTCGAAAATTGTAATCATACCTGAATCGAAGAGAAAAGAATAGTCTGCATTGCTCTTAAGCTCATCCTCTCGCTCCCAAGTATACTCTGGCCTGCCACAGTTCATCCAAAGGACTTTGACCATGCGAATCTCTCTATTTCTGAGCTTCTGTATCCTTGAATCCACTATTCTGACTGGTCTAACCCCAATACTAAGATCTGTCTCAATTGGTGCTTCCTCGGTACTGATGATCTGACTGGAATCTCTGACTGCTCTCCTCAGATAAGAGACGTGGAATACATCATGTACACCACTCATTTTCTCAGGTAAGGCCAATCTGTAAGCAACTCACCAATTCTTTCCAGCACCTCAAAAGGACCAACGAATCTGGGGCTCAGCTTTTTCATCCGCTTTATTCTAGAAACTCCTCTGACTGGTCTGACCTTCAGATAAACATAGTCTCCAACACTGAACTCTACTGACCTGTGTTTCTGATCATGATACTTGGCCTGGCGGTCCTGAGCTGTCTTCATACGCTCCTGAATAAGCTTGATCCTATCCGTGGTCTTATCAATCCATGACTCCTAATTGTGGATCTCTCTTCACTTTCAGCCCAACATAACGGTGTCCGACAACGTCTGCCATAGAGGGTCTCAAACGGTGTCATCCCAATACTTGTCTGAAAACTGTTGTTGTAGGAGAACTCCACTAGTGTAATATATTTCTCCCACTTTCCTCCAAAATCCAAAATGCACATCCGTAGTAAATCCTCCAAAGTTCTATTAGTGCGCTCAGTTTGTCCATCTGTCTGGGGATGGAATGCGGTGCTGAAATGTAACCTGGTACCCAACCGCTCCTGTACGTGATGCCACTCCCTGGAGGTGAATCTGCCGTCTCGGTCTGAAACTATAGTCCTGGGAACACCGTGAAGTCGAACTATCTCATCCAAATATAACTGTGCCAGCTTTCGGACCTTGATCCGTCTTCCTAAGAGGAATGAAATGGGCGACCTTAGAAAGTCGGTCAACTATAACCCACAAGGAATCATTCCCACTCTGCGATCTCGGCAAACCATGAATGAAATCCATAGATATATCTTCGAATGTCCACTCAGGAATGGGAAGTGGCTGCAACTTGCCTTCAGGCCTCTGGCACTCGGCCTTAACCAACTTGCACGTCTCACACTTCCCTACGTAATCTGCAACATCTCTCTTCAAGCCTGGCCACCAGACTAGCTTCTTGAGATCTGCATACATTTCGTGCTACCCGGATGTATAGAATATCTGGAATTGTGTGCCTCAAATAAAATATCCTCGCGAAGGTGACTAACATCGGGGATACACACCCTGCCATCAATCAACAATAAATCATCCTGAATAATGAATCCCTCCTTCTGTCCTGACTGCACTGAGCTCCAAATCTCTGCCATCCTTGGATCCAACGGTAGAGCTGTCCTGATTCTGTCCTTGATATCGCAGGTAATCTCCATCCAATTCAACCTTGCAGAAACAAAACTACTGCGTGGCACAACGGTGATATCCAGTCTCTCCAGCTCTCGCACTAACTCCTCCTGCTGAGTAAGGAGAAAGAAACATGAACCTCTACGACTAAGGACATCAGCTACAACGTTCGCCTTTCCTGGATGGTACTGAATGTCTACGTCGTAGTCTGATAGAAACTCTAACCATCTGCGCTGCCTCAAATTGAGCTCTCGCTGATCAAAGATATACTTGAGGCTCTTATGATCAGTGAAGATCTCACAACGCACTCCATAGAGATAGTGCCTCCAAATCTTCAGAGCATGTATGACTGCTGCAAGTTCCAAGTCATGCACTGGGTAGTTCCTCTCATGAACCTTTAATTGTCTCGAGTCATAGGCTACGACCCTTCCATGCTGCATGAGAACACATCCCAAACCCTGACCTGACGCATCGCTGTAGATCTGAAACCCGTCAGGCCCTGATGGTAAACTCAAAATCGGTGCGGTCATCAACCTGCCCTTCAAGTCCTCAAAAGCCAACTCACACTCAACTGTCCAATCCAAACCCTTACCCTTCCTGGTGAGGGAAGTCAGTGGTAAGACTATCTTCGAAAAATCTCTGATGAATCTCCTGTAGTAACCAGCAAGACCCAAAAAGCTACGAACCTCTGAAAACTGTCGTCGGCCTTGGCCAACTCTTAATGGCCTCTATCTTCTTCGGATCAACACTAACTCCTTTCTGACTGATGATGTGGCATAAGAATGCAATCTCTGAAAGCCAAAACTCGCACTTTGAAAACTTGGCAAACAACTGATTCTTTCTGAGTGTGCTCAAAACAATCCTGAGATGTGCTGCATGATCTTCTGCACTCTTAGACAACACCAAGATGTCATCTATAAAGACGATGACAAAACGGTCCAAGTACTCCTGAAATACCCTGTTCATCAGGTCCATAAATACTGAAGGAGCATTGGTCAGCCCAAACGACATGACCACGAACTCGAAGTGTCCATATCTGGTGCTGAAAGCCGTCTTCTGAATATCCAAATCACGAATCTTTAATTGGTGATAGCCTGACCTCAGATCTAACTTGGAGAAAGTGTTCGATCCCACCAACTTGTCGAACAAATCATCAATCCTGGGAATCGGGTACTTGTTCTTTACTGTTAGCTTGTTCAACTCACGGTAGTCTATGCACAGTCTCAGACTACCATCCTTCTTCTTCACAAAAAGCACTGGAGCATTCCATGGTGAAGTGCTGGGGCGTATAAACCCCAAATCAAGTAACTCCTGCAACTGACTCTTTAACTCTGCTAGTTCCCTTGGAGCCATCCGATAGGGAGATTTGGATACCGGTGTAGCCCCAGGCTGCAAGTCTATCGGGAACTCAATCTCTCTATCTGGAGGGGCACCAGGGAGCTCTTCCGGAAAAACATCGGGGAACTCCTGCACCACTGGTACCACTGACAAGTCAGCCTTAGTCTCTGCATTCATCAGTACTACGAAGGTTTCACAACCCTTACTGATGCACCTTCTCGCTTGGACTGCAGATATAATCATTTTCACTACTCCCTTCAAGCCCTGAAAAGAAAAAGAAGTCTGATTGGGGCCATCAAACTGTATCTGCTTCGCCCTACAGTCAATCCTGGCGTTGACTGCCGAAAGCCAGTCCATTCAAAAATCAGATCGAATCCTGCAATAGGTAGCTGCAAAGCTTCCACAATAATCTCGGTGTCACCAAACTGCACCGGTACCCTGCACCTATCTCTGGTCCGCAGAAGGGATCCATTCGGCATCATAACATCCAGCGCTACAGTCTTGAGAATACTTCTAAATTCAACTTACGCACTAGAGATTCTGCGATAAACGAGTGCGAGGCACCCGTATCAAACAGAATCTTAGAGGGTAAATTACGAATCATAAGGATGCCTACATGAATGAATTTTCAAAAAGAAAAGAGTGTCACTACGAAGGGTTAAATAAGCTTATCAGGCAAATTAAACACTTACCTGTCACTACATCTTCCTGCTCCTTAGCCTCCTGCTGACCAAGCCCATAAGCTCTGGGCTGCACCAAATCTCGACCCTGCTGTGGTCTTCCATCAGTAATCATCAACGCTTTGCCCTTATCTGTTCTGCTAGGGCCACCAATCTCATACTTCGACTGATTCGAACCACCTTCCTGACAGAAACGAGCAATGTGTCCAGGTTGACGACACTTGTAACACACGCCCGCGCTTGCCAAACACTCTCCTGGATGGCGACGCTGACACTTGGGACAAAGGGGGTAGTCCCTGCTCCTGTCACCAGATTGACCATACTTCCTCGCATCAGGCTTCTGCTTCTTGTTCCAGTTCTTCCCCTGATCATTCCTGCTCTGCTGCGACTGATGCGAATCCTGAGATCGCTTTGCACGGAAATTACTTCGCTTTTGAACCTTCTGCTGGTCAGCCTCCAGCCTGCGAGCCGTATCCACTAAGCTCCTGTAATCAGCATTGACCATGGTCATCAGCGGCTGTCTCAATGAGTCACGTAAGCCATCCACAAAGCGGCTGCACTTCTCAGTCTGGTCTCCCTGCATTACGCCCGCATATCGAGCCAGATGGGTAAGCTCTCGCTCGTACTCAGCAACAGTCCTGTCCCCCTGGAAGAGCCTAAGGTATCTCTCTTGTAGACCTCGTCGTGCGGAAGGAGGCACGAACCAACTCGCAAGGGCTCTAGAAAATTCGCCCCACGTAAACATGTCTGGCGTACGACCTGGCCAAAAACATAATCATACTATTAAAAGAGAGAACATATCACTTCCAAAATAATTAAAGGAAATTTTACATAACCATTTACCTGCGGGATCATCCGTCCGGTACTTGTCCCACCAGACCTTTGTCCTCACCTCGGAGGAGGAAAACTGCCAGAGGAACCTTCTTATTCTCTGGGCACTCCAAAACATCCAGCAGGTCCTTGGTGTTTGCTACCCAATCATCTGTATCCATCGGGGTCTCATCCCCACTGTAGTTTGAAGGCTGAAGTTCTCTAAAATTCCTCAAATAACGCTCCAGGGTCATCTCCACGGGCGCTGGGGCAGGAGCTGGTGCAGGGGCTGGTACGTGTACTGGAACTGGAAACCCTGCGGCCAGTCCTCTCTGAAACTCCATCAAGGCAACAGTAACCGCCTTGGCAATCTGAGACGCTATATCAGTGCCCTCTGAAGCTGCTGGAACTGGAGGTACCTGTGGCACTGTAGCATCTCCCATAGTGGCGTTAGGAACAGGGTCCTGACGTGAAGATTCACCTGGTTCACTTACTCGAGTAGGCCTGATAGAACATATAAAAGAAATCTGGTTATCTATCAAGCATCTGCTAAAAACTGGCTTGACAACTACATTCGTACTCCTACAAAAACTATACCTTAAATGCAACTTAAAAATACTCTACTAACATGAGTTTACTGTTATACAATCCTATGGCTCTGTGAAAACCTTCTAGGGTCCAGGGATCCTAAACCTGGCTCTGATACCAATTTGTAACACCCCTTCCCAGTATTACAGAAATCAGCCGTCCGGCCGGGTCGGCGATATAAAGAAAAATAAGAAGCAGTATTAAAACTAGTAGCAGCAGGTAATAAAAGTCCAAGCTAAACAGATTTAATACTTACAGCGGAAGTAAAAATTAAACTAAGGTTAACCACATACCTGATGTCTGGATTCACAGAGCCACTAAACAAGAATGAGACTGCATTAACTGAAAATCTGAACTATCAAAATAAGTCTGATACAAGATATATAAAATATTAATGAGTTAAACTGTCCACAACTACAAGTACATGCTGAAAATGGAGTAAACTGAAAATAGTAAAAGTACTACACTCGGACACCACCATGACGCTCATCCTAGACGTAGTTTCCCACCTGGGTCACCTGAAAAACATTGCCCACGAAGGGTCAGAGTAAAGAAAAACAATTCCCCTTAGTGACACTAAAATAGATTTACATATGAATGCATGCATGTCTTTAAAACTAGTCTCGTGCACTGAAAACATTTCATGAGATATGATATGCATGCTTTTCCTATACTTACTGGTGAACACTATAATTCTATACGCATGACTTTCCGTTCATTTACCCAAGTCCTGACGTTCACTAACTAGTGTACTGTCTCACGTCAAGTCTGTACTTGAGTTCTAGGTGGCTTCTAGCCTACACGTTTACTGGGAAGGCTCTAGGCAGAGTAGCTCCTAACGCGCAAAATCTGAAACTGACGACCCGAGACCATCTGACGAACTCAATTGTTCTAGTGCCACGCGGACACGGTCTCGAATCTACTAACTGTCTCAAAGGGGAGTCAACTCCCAAGACTGTAACTCATAGGATACCATATGCCCTATGAGGATGGTAGTGCGCCTCTACCAAGCACGAAAAGACTGGTGTGCTACTGACCTTTTTGGTCTGACGCTACTCTGCATGGGATATCTTTTCTGGTGTACTACTGGGCGACCCTTGACTTTCTCGTAGTCAACTTGAAAGGATCCTCGCATTCTTAATTGGACAATCTCCAAAACTTACGTGTACATGTGAAGTTTCGTACTTAACTAACCGTTCACGATTTTACTAACGTGGTTATGGAACAAGACGTTATCATACGCGTTCCACAATTACTTTCCTACTGTCACACTTCTCTATGCATGCTTATGATGTTGTACAAAACCTACTTATGCGTATAAAATACAATTACTTGATATGTCTAACTAAAAGAATTAGAATTTCTTTACAGTGGTGATGCGACGTTCGTATACTCGGCGCGGCGACATTTTCTTTTCCAAAAGTAAATCCTGCTGTTGGGGACCTTCAAACGCTGCCCCGACCCCGCCAAAATCCTGCAATTTACCGTAACCCTAATTTCAGAATTTCCCCTCTACGATATACTTATGGAAAAATTTATAAATAACTAGGGTTACAAAATTTATGCGTTAAACTTCAAGTAGTACCTTTAAGTATAGCGTTTGGGGCTACCCAAGCGTTCCACACAAAATCCGTGGTGAACTACGAACACCAAAATCTAGAATAGGGTAATCAAAACGAAAACCTAGGTTAAATTAGTTTCCAAATCAAAGGAAAACCAAGCAGAAAACGAGAAAAAGGAAGGAATCGAACTCACTGAAACCAAAACGTTCACTTCCAAACCGGTTAGGGTTGGATCCGGCACTTTCACGGCCAAGGAAGGAAGAGGAATGTCTACCGGTGCTCGTAGAGGAGGGAGGAGTGGTCAGAGATGGGTTCTGGAGAGGGATCGGACGGCGGAAGAGTTCGCGGGATGCGTCGGCTCTGCGCGCGGGAGACGGAGGAGTGTCGCGACCTTGCGGTTTTTCTCCCGTGAGGAATAGGGTTGTGCGGGATATTTTGGCTTGCGGTTTTATGTATAAACCGCATGAGAGAGAGGGGGGAAAGATCCTATTGACACCCCAAGGTTATTTCCTTACACAAAACTTCATCCTCACTGCGCGCCGCTAAAAGAACGCGTCACGCACTAAAATTTATGCACTTAACGAACTAATGGTCGCTATCAAAAGGAAAAGTAATATTATACCTTGACAACGCGCCGCCTCGATCAAAATTCGTCGCGACCTTCCCCTACAAATCAAATAATTTTTCGCGTCAAATTTCGGATGTTACATGCCCTATCATTGTGACGAAGTATATGGAGCTAAAATTTAGCAGTACAAAAAAGAACAGATAACTTCGTTATTAAGTTGGGTGATCAAGATATTTCCCGTAGTGAGTGTTTTAAATATCTTGGCTCGATAGTTCAAAAAGATGAAGGTATTGATAAAGATGTGACACAGAATCCAAGCGGGTTGGTTGAAATGGAGAGGCGCGTCAGGGATCTTATGTGATCGTAAAGTACCACTAAAACTTAAGGGCAAGTTTTACCGTACTGCAATTAGACTCACGCTGCTCTATGGTTTTGAGTGTTGGACAGTGAATTGTGTACATGAGCAAAAAATGAGAGTTGCGGAGATGAAAATGCTTAGGTGGATGTGTGGACACATGAGATTGGATAAAATTAGGAATGAAAGTATCAGAGATAAGACATGAGTAGCACCAATTGCAGAGAAGATGCGAGAAGCTCGTCTAAGATGGTTTGGACACGTACAAAGGAGACCATTAGAGGCACCTGTTAGGCATTGTGAGAGTCTAGTCACTAGGCATGTTAAACGAGGGAGGGGTAGACCAATAAAGACTTGGAATGAAACTGTAAGGAAAGACATGATGTACTTAGGCATTAGTGAGATTATGACAAAAGATAGGGCACAATGGCGACAAAGGATCCATATAGCCGACCCCACTATACTGGGATAAAGGCTTGAATGTATGTATGTGTGTGCACAACTAGTCTGATGGATGATGTCATATGAAGTACAAAAAGAGAAAAAAATTGTTGATTCATATATTCTTTGACATTATCTGTACGAAGAATTTTTAAAGAGTACCACATTAAGTGCTAATTGAGGTTTGAAAAACATTGAATATTTCAGGTCGCTCCTTTAAAAGATAAATCCAAGTATATCTGCAAAAATCATTGCTAAAGGTAATAAAGTTTATACTCCCCCCACCAATAATATCTCCTCCAGTGATGTTTGAATGAGAGTCCAAGTACTCTGTTATTTCAAATCATAGATCTCCTCCATGACCGCTTTCCAGTAGCTTCTTGATATGTTGAAGGAACATTGGTGGAAGATAATACTAAGGTAAACTGTGCAAGGAGAACTGAGATTTGCATAATAAATAACATTAATAATAGGATGTTGTGTGCACATCTGAACCCCTTTCCTCAGAGCCATGAAAACATCATGATTTGAGGCCTCTGATATAATTGAACCTTCTGAAGAGAAGAGAATTGGCCCGAGAGCTGTCACGGGGTTAGCATGAGTGGAAGGAGGTATAACAGCGGGAAGTGTTGAACATCCCTAATAATGACGAGGGAGGATGACGTACATGTTCAGGATGAGTAATATCAAGTGTAGGAGCTTGAATGACAGGAAGAGATGAACTTAGTCACAAGGAAGAGAAGTGTGGTATATAAAATGAGAGATTTCGAGAGTAAGACAGTCACCTTCTTTGGAGAAATTGGGAGTATACTCAAAGAAAATAACATCATCAAGTACATATTGACGTTTCAAGGAGTGCTTGTCCCGATCAGATACTGGAATGTGAACAAATACATTGTATTCAAAAAGACTAGTGAGAGGGAAGCTGGTACCATCTGGATGAAGAATAGAGAAATGTATTTTTCTTTGAATTGTATAAAATAACATACGATTAATGAGAAAACAAGAAATGTGAACAACATAACCCCAGTAGATTCTAAGAACATTAATCTGACACAGTAATGTTCTGGCAACATCAAGGAAATGATGATTTTATCACTTTGCCACCCATTTTGTTGTGATGTAATCTGATGAATTATGTCATATGAAGTACACAAGGAGAAAAACGGTTGATTCTTTAGCTTCATCCGCACGAAAAATATTTAAAGAATACCAAATTGAGTGCTAATTAAGGTTTGAAAAACATTGAATATTCCAGAGCACTCCTTTAAAAGATAAACCCCAAGATGCAAGAAATCATTGATAAAATTAATAAAGCTTATATTTCCCTCTCTAACAAACTTAGTAAGACCGTGACCTCATACATTCAAATGAATAAAGCTCAGTTCTGCAGCACAGTGAGAAGACGTGGTGTGAAGTAGTTGTGGAAAAATGAGCTATTTTGCAAAGTGGTGAGAAAATTGATGGAATTGTTTTGAAGAATTGCATTTGCAGCTGTTTGAAACATAGAAGCATGTTTACCTATTTGACAGAATAGCTGTATAGTGGCTGCTATGAAAATAAAACTGTCTTAAAATAATGTAATACATAATATATGAAAGCTTGCAGTCTAAATCATAAATGATGTCAAAATTTTAAATATTACAAAAAACACAAATAAAAACAGAGTACATTTTACATAACATAGTAGTTAGAAATAAACATCAACTTGATAAATCACGCTTGAAGTGTTCCTTCATCAACAATAAATAAAATATGACAGAGTAGGTAAATAAAAGATAAATCAATTATTTATTATATTGAAATATAAATCAAATTGTATCTATCAGCATTTTGTAATTGGTCTGCAATGATCTTTCTCAATGCAGACATCTCAGACGCACCCGTCCCCTCATATGTAATTGGCTATATACTTAGATTTGTATTATTGTTCTTTGTCTATTGCTGCCCTTCCGGATGCACAAAGTTTTAATCATCATCACATGCTCCAAACTTTGGATCTATATGTGATGGATGCCTCATAATGTAATTACGTGAGGCCATTGTAGCCACGACAATTACGCATTGTTTCGAGAATGCGTACCTTGGGATACCTTATGAATGTCATATTTCTTTTTCCATACACTAAAGGTTCGTTCAATTACACTGCAAAGTGAGTGCTTTGTTAAGGATCTCATAATGACCTTTAATAGGATGTTCACCTCGAGCAAAGTATAGCAAGTGATATCTTGTTTCATGGAATGGTTTCAAAAGTCTCTTTTCTAATTAATATCCGACATCAATTAGACAATATTTATCTGCAATCACTGAATTGATTATGACAACCCAAAAAGTTATAGTTATGTATTATAACGGTATACGTAAAATGCCAAATATTCACCTTAAGGCACACAAAAAAATTTACACTTTGGATCCCTTACAACACAATGATAATGCGCCTGTCATGAGCTGAACCCTCCCATCCAGGTACACTGTATGTAAACACATACAATCATTACATTTTGAGTTGGTGTTCAGTGACGGCTAATGTTGTCACTTGATTTTCCGCAGGAATGCAAACATCTACGTGTGTTACATCAATTGCTTCAATGCACTCTTTGAAGTACGCCTGTATATTTCATTATTTATAATATGTAATGGAATATCTTGAAATTATGGATAAACTATGTGATGGGGTATCATTTGACGTGACTCGGCGCAGACGGACGTGATGGGATTAGCGACTCGCCATCGCGGATGCGTTCGGTTCGACGTTCCGATATTTTTTTCATATATAACATTGTTCTTTTCGGCTTTTATTTCATGTACTTATGGCCCCGATACCACCAGCCAATCATAACCGTTGATTTCAGGTGCTCTAATTTTGGTTTCTTGTAAATAAGACGTTAGGGCTGTTGTTTTAGGTATCACTGCAATTTGGTGAGCCGTCTTCCTTATTTCCGATGATCTTTCCGCGGTGCTGACTCCATGAAACCCCCTTGGTGACTACTACTCGGGTAAGTTTTTTGTATTCTCATGTTCACAGTTCACCCCCGTCTCCACTCTTCCATCCTGCTGTCTAACCAACCACATCTCCCAACACTCCCTCCAGCCCTCTCCCAACAAGCCGCTGCCCATTTCCCAACAGCCTGCCCCTTCCCAACAGGCCGCCTCCCCTTCCCACTCTTCCAGCCGCCTACCAGCAGGCCACCACCCCATGTACAGCCTAGCCGCCTCTCCCAACAGCCCATCCACCCCTCCCAACAGGACGCCTCCCCTCCCCCACTCCCCAGACAGCCTACCCGCAAGCTCCAACAGTCCGCCTTGTTGTTTATCGCCAGATCCACCCCGTTACCACACAAACCATCCCTTTCCCTATTGGATCCGGCCTTCCTGCCCCAATAGTCCTTCCCCTTACCTGATCCAGTCCACCCTCCACCGGAACTCCACTTTTAGCCTCCAATGTTCAGATCCATTCCTATAACAACAACCCTAATATTTTGTGTTGTTAAAGCTTTGTATTAAATGATGATTGTAAACATTGTTATGGATTGATTATCATATGATTGATTGAGAATTTTAGTTTATTTTTGGTATTTTGTTCCTTATAACTCTCTAACTGCAGGAAATGATTGATTTACTGCGCACTTGTTTTTGGCCCTCCTCGCGGAGGAAAGCCAACACCTTAAGCCTAAAAAAATCTTATTTCATTTATTATTTGATGTCATGTTGAATATTATATTTGCTGTTCGTATTAATTGCTAACATCTGTCTACGTGTAATGCATTCATTGAGTCATTGGGAAGTTGCAAGTCAACCCTCACTCACAACTAGTGTGCATTCTAGGAGTCCACTACACACCCTACCCTACATCAGTTGGAATTAGAGCCAAGGTTTGGGCTACGTCTATGCTTCGTAGTGGTAGTGCTTATAGATTCTCAATGTATGACCCTAACGTTACCGAGGATCGAACAAATAGTTCGAATTCAGGTGCAACATTTACTGAATTTCAGTGACTTGTCCTTGACCGTTTAGATACCATGGGTACCCAGTTTCAGGGTTTCCTCCGTGACCTCACAAAGATCAATAACCGGTTAGGGCATCTAGAAAATCCGAGTAACGCACCATCTCAACAGGGGGAACCTCATGAGGATGAGCCTGAAATTCCTCTTTGTCCTGGACCACTCCAGTGGGACGCACCACCACCTCCCGAGCGACACTGTTGTGATGGTTACTTTCAGAGTCCCGCCCCTAAGCGCCGACAAGGCCCTGATTATGATAGGTACCCACTTTAGCGCGACAGACCCCGAGCATTCCCTCGGGATCTTAGAGCTCGTACACCGCAACACAACCGTTGTGATCTTGGTCGTCATGACCATTTTGGCCACGACCATAGAGAGCGCAGACCTCTACCCGCTCGACGCGATTACGACCAGGATGCGTATTATGAGAATATTTATAGGAGTTTCACTATGTTCTCAAACACTGCGTTGGTGTTGAGAACAAACCCGCTGATGCACTAAGTCGTCGAGTTACGCTCTTGCAGACAATGAGAGCCCGAGTGGACACCATCGAGAAATTGATCACAAACTATCCCACCTGTCCAAATTTGGTGAGTTATATGTTGCGCCGTCGAGAGATCCTCCAGATTCTATCGAGGGGTTTCAGATTATCGACGAGTACCTATTTCGGGGCTCCCGCCCATGTGTTCCTAGGACTTCTTATCGGATTACTTAATATGGGAGTTATATGCGGGTGGTGCCGCCGATCATTTTGGGAGAGACAAATTGATAGCTATTGTAGAGTACTGTTTTATTGGCCGAGCCTGAGAAGGATGTAGCCCGCATAGTGCGACATTGGTATTTTCCAAACTGCCAAGGGTACGAAACCAAACATGGTTTGTACACCCCACTACCCGTTCCCCACCGTCTTTGGGTGGAAATTAGTATGAACTTTATACTTAGGATTCCTCACACCTGAGAAAACATGACACTATCTTTGTCATGGTTGACCAGTTTTCTAAGATGACTCACTTTATTGTGTAGCAATACCGCTGATGCCTCCACGTCGCGACCTTATTTGTTAGTGGTGTATTTAGATTACACGCCTACCAAAATCTGTTGTGTTTGATGGTGACGTGAGGTTCGTTAGTTATTTCTAGAAGACCTTGTTGCAATGGGACCACCCTAAAATTTTCATCAGTCTACCACCCCAGACTGACAGTCAGACTGAGGCTGTGAATAGAAGTCTAGGCAATCTACTTAGTTGTCTTGTATGGGAACATGCATGTAGTTGGGATTCGATACTCCCTATCATGAAATTTGCGTATAATAGCTCCATCAAGGTATACAAGGTTGAGTGCTTTTCATGTAGTGTCAGGTTATGATCCTAGGAAGCCTATTGATCTTATTCCCATTCTGATCGAATCACGCCCTAGCGAGTCAGCTGAATCTTTTACACGTCATTTGCATGAGTTGCATGCGTCAGTCAGGTGCAAAATTAACACAAGCAATGGATACTATAAGGAACATACAAATAAGCATGGGCGAGAAAAGATCTTTCTTGCAGGTGAACAGGTGATGGTACGAGTCTGCGCTGAGAGGCTCCCTCAAGGGTCTGCTAAAAAACTAAGCGCTAGGCGGACCGGTCCCTACACATTCATGAGACTCATCAGGGCAAATGCTTATCAGCTCGATATACCCGCGAGCATGGATTTCATCCCGTGTTCAATGTCGAAGACCTGATGCCATATTTTGCACATCATGGGAGCGCAACAGACGACGGAAAGCCTCTAATTCAACAACAAACAGAACCTGGGAGACGTCCTCCAGAACCTCAGTAGAGTGTGCAGATGACTGAGAGCGATCACCAGAGTGACGTCAACCACCACGGTATCCACCTCGACCACGAGAACCAGAGCCCCGGCCACCAGGGGCAAGGTGCGGGTGCAGACGAAAGCACGAGTCTTTGGTATGTCCCTTCTTCCCACAATGACTACAAGTATGAGGTGGTCCGCGAGACATCCCAACAAGCGCAGAGTGATCAGTAGGGGGGCCAAGAGTGCAATGACGATTCTCATCACTGAGGAGCATGCCGAAGGCCTCTCGAAGAGAGGGAAGCGGCTCACGATGGAGAACATGTAGGCGAGCAGCCTCAAAATCCATGTTGAGCCCCATAAGGAACACATGAACCCGAAATTGATCTTTATCCTTCCGAAGGGCCATCACATCAGCAGTACAGGCCGCAGTAAATGTGTTGAAGAAATCCAACTCCTGATAGATGCGCTCAAACTCAGAATAGTAGACGGCAACAGTCATATTTCCTTGCTTCAGCTCCAGGACACGGCGAGTGAGCTCATACACTTGCATCGAACTGTCGGCCTGAGAGTAAGTATCACGGGCCCTTGTCCAAATATCATAAGCAGAGTCCAACAACATATAATTGCGGTACACCTGAGGGGACATCAAATGCAGTAACCACGAGACGACCAACGAATTGTCCCAATCCCATTTTCTCCATGAGGGATCGACACGAGGTGGCTCAACGGTGGTACCATCAATGAATCCATATAGCTGGTGACTGCGAATAGCATGTTGGGCTGCCCTGGACCATTCCAGATAATTTGTGTCATCCAAGGCAACATTAGTAATCTTCAATGAGCCAGAGTGTCCATGACTCCGTGGAGGATCGCCAGAGGAACCAGTAAGAGTACCAGATTAAGTATTAGGAGAGATGTCGGATTGATCCTCCATCGGAGAGAATGCAAATCTCACATCAGACGAAAGCACATCCTACGGGTGTCCCTTAGATCTTGATGCCGGAAGGAACACCGGAGGATGTGACCACGGTGTCTCCGGCAGCCCTCATGGACGACAAAACAGCCGGCCGGCGATGCAAGGTCGAAAGAAGAGAGACGCGACGGCGGTTGGTGCGGCAGGAGCGGCTGGTGCGGGTTATGGAGCCAGCGACAGCGGTGCGGGATCGGGCGGTGCGGTGCGGTTATAGAGCTAGCGGTGCGGGAGCATCGGTGCGGGATCGGGCAGTTACGGAGCCAGCGACGGCTACGTCGCCAGCGTGCGGTGCGGGATCGGGTGGAAGCTAGCGGTGCGTGACCGAGCGGAAGTGAACGAAGCGGGATCGGGATTGATCGGAAGCGACAGAGCGGGATCGACCTTCTCCCTCTGATACCAAAAGTGTAAAGACGTATTTTAGAATTCGGATGCCCTAGAACCGGGCAATAACATATATATATATGAGTTCACAACACATGACATATCACGTGGATTACATAAGAGGGATGGCGGAAAAGAAACGTAAAAATTAATAATAATTAATAATGCGTGTATTCAACTAGAATTAGGAGTGTACGGAAGAAAGCTTCTGCGGCAAGGGCTAAAAGTTGCGTGATACTAAGAGCTTTTCATCGAGAATATAGAGCTCTCACAAGATAGTTCAGATGCTCCTACACGAGACGGAGAGTTTTCATGCAAAGAACGATCTCTGACGTATGCGTAAGTGAGCGTGTTAGAGTTTTTTGACGAAATTAAGACTTCTGCACGAGCGAGAGCAGCGAATTATTTTGTCACTCTTATATCACATGAGAATTTGAAATATAAAATTATTTCAATCTAATGTGAGGTATTACATCTTCCCTCTATATATATGCTCAAAAGCGGGTGATCATTAAACTCTTCAAGAGGCGCGAGACTAAATAAGATGAATAAGAATCTACAATGGGCTCTCTTATGGGTTTTTACAGTTGAGTCAACAATTTTAAACAAAGATGAAGACATAATGATGATGAAAATTTTATTTTTGTTGTAAAAACTCAAAGCTTGTATGTATTGCTCAGGTAGATAAATACAGGGGGAGAATACAAATATATAGGAAAGAGGAGAGAAGAATAAATCCTATACAAGATGTGAGACTAAAGAAGGATGAGAGAGAGCAATAAAGAGGGTCCATTAATGGGCCCTTTTCATGGGCTTTTCTAATACTCCCCCGCAAGCTGGAGCGTACAAGTCGTAGGCGCCAAGCTTGGATAGGCACTGGTAGAAGAGGGTACTTGGTAGAGCTTTCGGTGAGGATATCTGCAACCTGTTCAGTACCCGAAACATGCTTGAGCTCGACCTTCTTCATGTGGACTTTCTCTCGGATGAAATGACAATCTACCTCAATATGCTTCGTTCTTTCGTGAAAGAGCGGGTTCTTAGCAATATGTATAGCAGCTTGACTATCACATAGGAGGAGAGCTGGTGAAGATAGTCGAACACCAAGGTCGGTAAGGAGACTCTCAATCCATGTGAGTTCCGAGACCACAGCCGCCATTGCCCGATATTCTGCTTCTGCTGAGGATCGAGCAACCACTGCTTGTTTCTTGCTCCGCCAAGTAATCAGGTGTCCTCCAAAATATGTGCAGAACACGATAGTAGATCGTCGATCATCGAGGGAGCCAACGTAGTCGGCATCAGAGTATGCCACTAGTGTAGGAATGAAAGATGAGGTTTTGTACACAAGGCCTTTACCAGGAGCTGTCTTGAGATATCTGAGAATGCGTTCCACAGCTTGAAGATGAGAACTTCGAGGAGAATGCATATAGCGACTAACAAGTCACACAGCGAAGGATATATCAGGTCTTGTTACTGTTAGGTAGATAAGTTTCTCAACTAGACGACGACAATATTCTGGATTTTGTAGAAGAGAATCAGAATCTGAGCCCTGAGCACATAGTTTGTGATTAGCATCCATGAGAGTTTACCGGTTTGCAGCCAGAGTAGCCTGCATCATGAAGAAGATCCAGGCAATATTTGCGCTGAGAGAGAACCGGACCATCTGACCTTCTAGCCACTTCCAGACCTAGGAAGTACCGAAGGGGTCCCAGATCCTTAGTTTGGAATACGGAGCTTAGATGTTGCTTAACGGTCTGTAAATGGTCCCATCAGGAGCATGTTTGATGACGAACACCCATTTGCACCCAAGGGTTTTGCTGGCCGGGAGGAAGTGACACCAGGGTCCAAGTCTGGTTGGCCCAAAGAGCAGCCTTGATCTGTAAATGGTCCATCAGGAGCATGTTTGATGACGAACACCCATTCCAACGGGTTTCTGGCAGCGCGCCAAAGAGCCCATCTCGTCTTCCATGAGCGCGCCACCTGTTGAAGAGCATCCTGTACGGAAGTAGGAATAGAAACCGAGGAGAGGGAAGCAGCCAATGTCCGAAGAGGTGGAGAGAGGCGGTGTAGAGAAACATAGTTAGCCATCGGATGAGCCGTAGAGGCGGGCACCGGAGCAGCAGAACACGGAGAAGCCGAGGTCGAAGCCGACTGCATAGGGGCAACGAGAGGAAGAGGGCGACGAGTATAGACCCTAATGACGGGCGGCCGGGGAGGGTCAATAGTGGGAGGGGGCGGAGGGAGGGTTGGAGGGGAGTGGACGGGGATAACCGGCCGTGGGAGGGAGGTTGGTAGAGTGGGTGATGGTAGAAGTGGTGGTAAAGGAGGAGGGAAGAAGGGTTGATCCTCTCGGAAAGTAACATCAGCAGAGATAGAGACCTTCCGGGTGGCTGGGGAATAACAGACATAGCCCTTTTGGGTGCGGGAGTAGCCGACGAAAATGTGTTTGGCCGCACGGGGATCTAGTTTGTCGATAGTTGGGCCCAGGGTATGGACAAAACATGTACAGCCAAAAACCCGGGGTGTGAGATGAAAGACGGGTGCAGAGGGAAAAAGAAGGCTGAAGGGGGAAGCATTCTGGAGAACCGGAGATGGGAGACGGTTGATAAGAAAACACGCAGTGGAGACCGCAAAGTTCCAGAAGATTTTGGGAACATTCATGTGAAGCATGAGGGAGCGAGCAACATCGAGAAGGTGACGGTTCTTCCGTTCGGCGACCCCGTTTTGTTGAGGGGTGTAGGGACACGATGTCTGATGAACAATACCGAAGTCGGCGCAGAGAGTAGCAAACTCGTGGCTAGTGTACTCCCGGGCATTATCAGAGCGGAATGTTTTGATAGTAGTAGATAATTGCGTACGAGGTCTCGATCACAAAGCCTGAAAGACCCGAGAAAGCTCGGAGCGATCATGAAGGAGATACAACCAGGTGGTGCGAGAGTAATCGTCAATAAATGTTATAAAGTAACGATAACCAGAGATGTTTGGAATCTTATACGGTCCCCAAATATCAGAATGAATTAGATCAAAAGGAGCAGAGCTCTGAGTACAATGTGCGGGATAAGAAGAACGTGACAGTTTGCCAAGAATACAAGAATCACATTTAAAAGCAGAAAGGGAGACGTCAGGAAGCGCCTTCTAGAGGATAGGTAGAGGGGCATGCCCAAGACGACAATGCCAGTCAGTAGAGGAGACAGAGGAAAGACGGTAGAAGAGACATCGAGGAGGTAGAGCTCGTTCTGCAGTCGACGCCTACCAATGGTAATCTGCGTCTGCCGATCCTGTATCAAAAAACCAGAAGAGGTGAAGGTGATATGACAATTCATATCATTAGTAAGACGACCAACAGAGAGTAAATTAAAGGGTGAGTCCGACACATAAAGAGCGGAACGAAGAGAGAGAGAGGGGTGGATGAAGAGATCAGCACATCCGGAGACCGGAACAAGCGCACCGTTGGCCACAACAATAGACGGGGGATGAGGAGCATCCGAGAACCTTGGCGGCAGCAGGGAGGTGATGTGGTGGGTGGCTCCCGAGTACAGGATCCAACGAGAACTAGAGGAAAGACAGGCAGTACCTGTAAGGAAGGATGATGCATTACCTGCAGGAGAGGTAGAGGCAACTGAAGCAGATGGAGGGTTGAGGAGCCCCTGGAGTTGTTGAAGCTGAAGGCGAAGAGCCTCAAGGTCTGTATCAGTGGGTGGAGAGCTATCAGTAACAGCAGCAGTAGGCGGGCGAGGAGGCTAGCCATGTTTCTTGTGACAGACCGCTTCAGTGTGGCCATCCCGGCCGCAGTAGGTGCACTTGGGCCGACCGCGACCACCACGGCCCCGTCCGCGGGAGCCCGTACGTCCAGCCCGAGGAAGAGATGGTGGGGGAAGTAAGGGAGGAAGGGCCTGTTGAAGAAAAGCCGGCGAGGGTGGTGCAGAAGCCTCCGGTGGAGGTGGTACTCAGAGTAACATAGAGCAAACATCGGAGAAGGAAGGGGTAGCAGGTGATGCCAGAACCCGGGCCCGGATACTGTGAAGGTGCGGCGGGACTCGAGCCATAATCATAGCAATACAGACCGCCTCCTTCTGGGCTCGTTGAATAGCGAGATCAGTAGTAGGGGGTTGGTGCTGAATCCAGGCCTCCGTGAAAGTTTTAGCCCGGGCCACAAAGGAGGTCATGTCCATAGCTGTGCCGATATCCAGAGCTTGAAGATCGGTGATGATGTCAAAAAGGTGCTGAAGGCTGTCCTTGCCCGAGTACAAGGAATGAAGTTCATCCCACATTGCTTTGGCGGTCTCATGATACATAATCATCTGATACGGCTCACCCTCCACCGAGTTCAGGATCCAGGTCTGGACGTGACCGTCATTCCGTAGCCATTCATCAGTAGGAGGAGTTGGAGGTCCCTGGGTAAGGTGACGCGCAGGGCCCTTGGCTTGCAAGACCCGCCATACAGAGTGAACCCAGGGGATGAAATTCGACTTGCCGGAGAGGGAAAGAGTAGTAATCCAAAGCTCATCGCGGAGTTCGGGAGGAGCTACGAGGGCCGCCCAGGGGGTGAGCGGTAGTGGAGTCACTAGAGGACATGGCGACCTGGAGGAGAGGAGGCGGGCAGAACCAGCGGACTGATGCACAACAGAAGGAAGGCCGCAGCGAGTACAAACACGCGCGGCAAGGAGCGGGCTGGAGGAGGCCGCGGCGAGCTGGAGTATGTCAAGGAGAGCAGAGACAGGTCGCAGCGGTCAGAGAGAGGCCGCGCGGATAGAGACAGGCCGCAGCGGGCAGAGACAGGCCGCGCGAACAGAGAAGTCCGCAGCGGGCAGACACAGGCCGCACGGATAGAGAGGGGAAGAGCCGGAGGAGACCGCGACCAAGATGCAGGTGAGAGAGGAACAACCCGCACGGTCAGGCGGACCAGAGAACTGAGGAGAAGAAACTCGCGAGGAGAGAGACTCGAGCGGATAGAGAAGAGACCGCAGCGACCAACAAGAACCCGCAGAAGAGGCAGGCCGCAGGAGGCCGGGCGGATAGCGAGCAGAAGAGAGTAGGAAGAAGCCGCAGCAAGCTAGAGCAGGAGGGGCAGGCCGCAGCGAACCAGAGGAAGCCGTAGCAAGCAAGGGAGTCCGCTGCGAGCACGAGCAGGCAACGAGAGTAGCAAGCCGCAGCGCGGGAGAACAGGCCGCGAGAGATAGAGCGGTCTGGAGGAGAGAGAGGTAAAGTGGACCCACGGAGAAGAAGAGGGAGGGAAGGCTATAAAAAGACGGAGGGGAGGGGTGGAACCACAGAAAGAGGAGTTCAAGTGAGAGGAGGAGCGGAGTGGACAGACCGACAGGCCGCAGGAGGCCGAGCGGGTAGCGGACAGAAACAGTCCGCGCGGGTTGAGAAAGAAAGGCCGCTCAATTCGAACTGGTTCTAATACCATGTTGTAAAAGCTCAAAGCTTGTATGTATTGCTCAGGTAGATAAATACATGGAGAGAATACAAATATATAGGAAAGAGTAGAGAAGAATAAATCCTATACAAGATGTGGGACTAAAGAAGGATGAGAGAGAAATCAATAAAGAGGGCCCATTAATGTGCCCTTTACATGGGCTTTTCTAATAATTTTGAAAGTTATTTAACGAAAACTTAAAGAAGGAAGTTTTTTAACATTGCATAATGAACTCTTAATAACGAGATATTTTAGATTGGTTCAAAAAAAGGTGAAGTAAAATTAATTTTGAAGAATATGCATAAATGGTCTTAGATCTTGTTGAGATACCTCTCTTAAGATTATTGAAGTTGAAATATTGCATTGAGTGATTGATGAGTCTTTTCAATAGAATTTTGAAGACTAAGATGATGTCGAATGTCAGGAGAAAATATTTCTTGGTGGATTATCCTAATTATTGCTTTATTGAATTACAATTAGATAATGAATCTATAGGAATGAGTTATGGAGCATAGAGTTCCAATTTTTTTAATATGATAACTCAATTACTTGCCAGATTTCAATTATCGAAGCAGTTTGTGTTAAGATGGCTAATAATATGGAGACTACAACGAGTTCTTATCGTTTTTGGAATAACAATGCACATGAATACAAAAGATTCATAGTAAGCTGTCATAGTGTATGCTTATGTTAGCAATATGGTACTTATTAGTGATAATTATATTCAGTAAAAAACTAGAACAATAAAGATGATACTATTTAAAAGATAGAGCTTCAGATTAGTGGAGCAAAGAACATATACCTTGTTCAAAAGTCACAACTTTAGCGGCAATGATATCAACAATTATCAATATATCTTATTTACAGAAGATGAAAGACATCTTCGTGTTATATGCTCACGCACCTTGGATTGCTTCTTTAGAAGAATGGAGGTTAAGTTTGGGTGGTTAAAATGGAGAAGTGCCTTCGGAGTACCATGCAATAAGAGGATATATTGGAGGCTTAAAGAGAATTGATATAGCCATTGTTATACCGACGATGTTTATGAATATGGATGTTAGCAATAAAGAAGCATCATTATATAAATTAAGTTTATGAGAAATAAGAATGCTAAGTTGGAAAATAGAAAAAAAAAGGAATGCTAAGATAGATTTGTGGGAAAACCAGAAAATATAGTTATATGAACTATTGATATTTGGACATGTAAAACGAAGATTAGAAAATGCTAGACCCAATATTAGGTAGAAGGCTAGACCCAAGATAACATGTTGATTTGTAAAGATGATTTACATAGTCTATGATTTGACTTTTAACACCTCGACTACACTCAATAAGAACAAATGGAAAATGAGGATTTATAAAGTTGGCCTGATTGTTGGACAATAAAGATATACTTTGGTGATTATCAAGTTGAATTTGTGGAAATGAGATTATTAAGAGTGATATATTACAAAACTAGAATGTATAGCTTAAAAAATGATTATACTAGAGCAACAATTTAAGTTACATTTATTAAGAATAAACTAATTTCATAATTGAAAATAGACCTAATATGATATAAATTGTTCTAGAACATTGCGAAGAACAGTTTTAACTCCCGAGAAAGTGCTCAGCCGGGAGGAATAAAATAAGGGTTCATAAAGACAACCGTACGTAGTTGAGATAAGGCTGATGATAAGTAAATGCGATAACAATTTGTTGTTTTGAAGGGAATTTTTTCTCTCTGGCCTTTTCCCCTCGAAATACAAATTTATTTCCATGAATCAATCCCATTTCCGCCCATTATTCTCTCGCCCCGTCTCCTACCCTGCGCAAACACACACTATGAATGAACACACCAAGAATTTTCATATTATTAACACCTGATCTGATATTTCCTCATGGAACAGGAACAAGGAGGAATGGAAAGATCTCCCTCATCCACCAGCATCAGCAGTCTACCCCCACAGCCCTTGTTCTCGGAAGAGTGCTTCAACCCTAACCCTATTTCTAACCCTAGCTTTTCAGTGGAACCAGCCCCTTCTGGCTCCTTTGCTTGCACAATGGCTGCTCTATCACAGCCCCGGTACATGCGCGGGCCCTCCACCACCATAGCTGGCCACCAGAGGTTGGCGAATTTTCCCTCAGAGAACTGGACCGAGGATCTCGAGGAGAGCAGGTGGATGCTAATGGACCATGGATCAAATCTGGTAGGGGCAGGGACAAGTTATGCAAGCTCCAACATTTCTATGGGCACAGAACTGGCTACGCAGCCGCTCGCAGGCGTCGGCATGAGCTCCGAGAATTTTGAGGATCAAATGATGTTGAGCATGGCTGTTTCTGTGTCCGAAGCTGGAGCGAGGATGAACTCCCAGGGGCCAATGTGGTTGTAAATTCCAGTTTATTTGTCTATAATGCTGCAGCTTGGATCTTGTGAATAGATGAAGGTCGGTTCGATCAGTGACTGCGGAGTTGATTGTTTGATGACTTTTTTTATTGGTTTCAGTTTATTGCAAGCATTGGAAAGAAGAGGTTATAATTTAGAGCTTTAGATATACATGGTTATAGAGGTGACATTTGATTGTAATTGCACTTGGTACTGAAATACTGTGAAATAATGAGTTTTTTTAGTGATGCCTTTATTTTCCTTAATATACATATATATATGTATTATAAAGAGAGTCATTTTATAGGACTTCCCCTCTATAAGGCTACACCCCTCTATCTTTTGAAATTACAACTTTACGCACAAAAATACCCCTGGAGGAAAGTGCTGGGGGGGGGGGGGGGGGGGGGGGGGGTGGTCCTGCATGTTATGAAATATAACTTCTAGGGAAGTTTTGGAAATTTCAAAATATTGATGGGTGCAACCTATAATTATGCAAACTCCCAAGGAGGTTTGGGTGATTAATTGTGTATATATATTACTTTGATTTGCCCTTTCATGTTTACATGTCTAATGCGCAAATCATACCTTGTGTATGGTTTTGTTTTGTCAATTATTCTTAAAAATTTGAGAAAATTGTCAATTTTGCATAAAAAATTGGAGAAAATGCAACGGTGGCAGATAATTATCATTGAAGGAGAATAACCCTAATTTTCCCATAAATTTGAGAAATATATATTTTTTGAATAACCCTAATTTATGCATAAATATGAGAAATTTTTATGTATTCAAATTCCAGTACACAAACTTGTGCACATTGTGATATCAATGGTATTATGTCTTGCATATTATGCAAATAAAGAATAACTTTGCGCTAAAATAATTGAGCAATGTTAATGTATTGTTTTATGCTCATTTTACCTTCGGGAACAGGTTTAGTATATATATTTATTTTATTAAATATGATTTATTTGATAGTCAAGATTTTATCATATTACTATATTATACTAATTTAGATACAAGTAAGAATTATGTGTGATATTTCTCTTTAAAGTGTATACTAATCAATATTCCAACCATATGTTTATTCATTGATTTATGACTTAGATAAAACTATCAAAATACAAGTTTTTTTGGGCAAAATATGTTAAAATTTGTTTTTGCTAATTCAATCTCGGTTCAATCTCTGTTTGACACAGCGGTGGTAGTCGTGAACATGGTGATTATAAATCATCGAGCAAAAATATCACACCAATCGGAGCATCATTCCCCAAACTTATCCAAGGGCTCACATTTTCTTATCGTATAGTTCAAAAATTAAATTCTACAATGCAAATGCCAAAAAATAAATCAAAAAAAGCCAATTAAGAGGGAAATGAACAAATAATGTTGTAAAAAACAAATAAAAACAGGTAGCCCAGTGTACCAAGGTATCATGCACAGCAAGGGTCCGGAAAAATATCTCGATCACAAGTGTGAAATGTAAGCAAATCTGCAAGAGGCTGCTTCTAGGAAGCGAAAACCAAGCACAAAAAAATCACGAATTTCTATAATAAAAAAATAGCAGTCGTGGAATGATGAATATTTGCTTTTGACTTTTGGAATGATAATACTATAAATAAAGAAGTTTCTGAATATATACAAACCAAGCTTTTATACCGGTTACGGTATGATACCGCCCCATCCTATTAACCGGAAAACCGGGAACCGTGGACGGTTCCCCGTACCGGGCGGGTCAACTACATGCTGGATTTTAAATTTTGCTTTGATTGGGATTCGATCCCAACCCCCTTGGTGGGAGAAGTAAGACGAAGCAACTTGATTTTGTGATATATTTTCGTAGTATTTCATATTTTTAGTATAAAAGTATAATATCATATTAAATTTAAAAGCATCTATAGTTTTAAAAATATTATAATTTACGATTAATGTTAATATTTTAAAGTTGTATAGTTTACTCAAAATTATTAGATTTATATTTATATTATAACACGCAATATTTAGATAATTTGAATTCAATATTTAGGTAATTTGAATTCAATATTTAGGTAAATTTGAATCATAAATTTGAATTATGCAACCCCGTTGGACCGGTTGGACCGGTTCGACCTCGAACCTAATCTCCGATCCGGTTCTCAAAACCTTGATACAAACATCACCATCCTATATATAGGAATTGGAGCGCATACACTCAGAGCTAAATTAGAATTTTATAGCGCGAGGTGAGGGCACAGTAATTTTGCATTTTGAGCCTAATTTGTATGTTATTTGAAAAAGTGATCAATATGAAAGTTGTAAATCTCATCCATATGAATAACTTTCATGTTAATCATTTTTTGATTTGAAACCGTTTAGACCTAAACACAATATATGTAAGGATGTCTCGTTATTTTGGGAGCTCAAATCGGAAGTCTAAACGGCTTCAAATCAAAAAATGATCAACATGAAAATTATTCGTATCGATGAGATCTACAACTTTCACGTTGATCATATTTTCAAAAACATACAAATCAGGCTCAAAATCCAAAATTTCTGTGCTCGCACAATTAGCTTGATGCTCTAAAAGTCGATTATAAAAATAAAAATTAAAAATTTATAATGATAATAAAGAAATAATGATTGTCTTAATTAGTTAATAATCAAGCTTCCATAATCCTGGTTAAACTTGTCATAACGATGGGCATGGAGATGTGCTGAAGGCCTGGTGTTTCTCAAAGCCACCTCAACGTCTTCTGCCGTCACAGGATCCGTCGCCGGCAATTCTGTTGAAATCCATGAAAATTTTAAAATATTTAAGAAGATAAGAGGGCTTAAACTTAGTTAATATAATAAATTTCCAGTCTAAAGCATGCAATGTTATTACAACAACACCACGATATAGCATTGAGAGTGTTTATGTTGGGCTAAAATACCTTATGGCCCCTTAACCGTCCCCCGGGCACAATGCTGACAGACAAAGATGACACTTTATGTCCCCTTAATCGTGGCGCGCGCGCACACACACACAGCCACGGGGTACGTGCGCAGCGTACTGCGATTGGGAGGGGCAACGAGCAATGACTTGATACTATCAGCGTCCCACACCATGCATGAGGGACGGCAAACAATGACTTGTTGCTTTTGGCATACCGTGGTACCCCAGCCCAACTAGTCTATTTTAGGGCGAAATTTAGTTGGGATAGCACCGAAAGAGAGAGATTCGAGTCCTTGGGCCAGCGGAGGAGAACGGCGGATCGGAGCTGACCAATTATGCGAACCGCAATGGAAGATTGCATTAAAATACAAAAAAAAAACAAATATAAACTTGCAAGACATACTCCGGCGAATATATTAAAGATTGGTTTTACTTTTGGGCAATGTTAAAAGCACACCGTTTTTGGCTATTGACAGCCAAATGTTATTGACACACCAAAAAAACTATTTACACACCAAATGGTTATTAATACACCAATAGTAAAATATTAAAACGCACTCCAAAAATTCTCTTCATTTTTTTTAAATTGTGGCCAACTTAAAATGCACTTCAACATAAGTGATTGAATAGGATTTTGACCTATTTTCATTAATAAACCTGCAATCTATTCATAGCATTTATGTTACTAATGTTTCCGGAAGAACAACTCAACAACTGAAACACGTGATGCCAAAATAGCACTTGATTATGCACCATAGACAAAATGTCAACCTGAACACCTATAAATTAAAGGAAATGAACGATATTTAGTAATAATGGTGGGGGAATCTTTCATCATATTATTCACAGGTTAGCAACTAGATTACGAAACAAAAGTGAATTATAAGTGGGCCGGCTAAGGAAACACTACAAATCCTCCTACAAAAATCCCAGCATTACAAATAATTTTAATTTTTACATGAGTATTTAGAACAGAGTAAACAATGAAAAAACAGTCCAAAACAATCTACTGTGCATGACTAATGGATCCCGATGTTGGGTTTAGGAGAATGAAGAATGACTAAATCTAAAAAAACCAGAAATGAAATAGCAAGAGAGGATATGAGAGAACTTACTTTCAAAAGCCACTGGAGACCACCGTTCTCATAGCGGGGATCGAAGAAAGTGGCGAGCGATTTCTCCTAACATGTGGGATCGGATAGAGCCGGATGGAAGGGAACGACAACATGAGCGAATGAAGGGGCGAGCGACCTTCCCCCTTTCTCCTACCAGGCGTGAGATCGGGAGGGAGCAGCAGCAAAAAAGCCAACGCAAGGAGGAGAGGGCGCTGTCGGGTTGGTGTGCGGTTAAAGAATTGGTGTGTTTGGAGATTTAGGGATTTAAGTTTTTTTAGGTGTTTTTTTGGTGTGTTAATAGCCATATACGGTGTGCTTTTAACACCGCCCTTACTTTTCCATTAAGAACTCTCCAAAAGGGAGATACAAAAGACTTCACAGGATAAATCACATTACACTCTCTGTATTAGGAGAGAACCTATCCCGACCTAAAATTACTAAAAAGCAACTGCAAGGTTAATTACATAAACATCAAAATATATATTAATTAAATACAGCAATAAATTTGAAAAACGGCTTTGAATCTTGAGAGAAGGGTTGTCTGGGAGCGCATATACGTCTCATTTCCCTTGCCCGAAAAATCAACCTTCCTCCGAAAATCGAGCTACCGAAAAATATGCGTGCGGCATTATACTCCAGCTCGGTGGAAGGAACAATGGAGCATGTGCTACAAGAGTCCTTTGATGCTTGATGATGTCTAAGTTGCATTTGTTTGGATCTTTAATGATTTTGAAAATAACAATAATCTCTTCAGATAGAGCGAATTTGATGGCGATCGGGGGATGGTGAGGCACAACGACAAAAAGGAGCATATATATTACCGATCACTTTTGGAGTTTATGATCAGGTTTTGGGAGGTAGATTCAGGTGAGGGATGACATTATTTTTAGTGGAAAGAAGAGAAAAGGTAATGACAAGATGTTGGCCAATTTTGTCGAATTTGTTAAAGAAAGGAGAAGCGTTTTATAACCTGTAATTCGTCGAGATTAAAAACGCCTACGGAAGACACTTTAGGAGAGTACTCCACAGCCTCAAGAAAAGTACTCGACGTCCTCATTGAGAGTACTTGGCAACCTAAGGAAAGTACTCGGCGACATCAATGAGAGTACTCAGGCGGCCTCAAGGAGAGTGCTCGACAACTTCAAGGAGAGTACTTGACGTCCTCAAGGAGAGTACTCGGCGGCCAAAAACAGAGTACTCGGCGTCCTTAAGGAGAGTACTCGACAGCCAAAAAGAGAGTACACGGCGGCCTCAAGGAGAGTACCCACACCCAATTTGGGTCTGCGAATAACATTTTGCTTAAGACGGGGACGGCTGTTCGCAGACCATTTGGGTTAGTGAATAGCACTTTGGTTATGATGGAAAAAGCTATTCGCAGACCATACCCCCTGGATTTGCCTATTAATAGGATCCATAACACCTCGATGAAGGTAGATCCGACTTCCTAAAGCTCGCCCATTTTGAGTTTCTTTTTCGTGTTGTTCGAATGCCGAGCTCAACTTTTTGGCTTTTGGAGGGGAAGTTGAGAAGACAACTTCCGGGTGCGTGGCGGGACCTGCTCGTTGCAGCTCACGGGTCCGAGTGTACGCAATCCACTCTTCATTTTGTGAGAGTCACGTCTAGGCTCGAAATATCCAGTCTCTAGTGTTTGACGGTGAGAGAAATAATGAGAGTCTACGTCTCTAGGCTCGAAATATCTTAGTACTGAATTTCGTTGAACTGGGTTTCAGAGGTTACGGAGGAGGAAGTGTCATGGGTTGAAAAAACGAAAGTGAAAAAAAGGAACAGGACAGATGGGTCGTGGAAAGACTGGGATGAAAGATGACGTATCTGGAACGACACCGCAAGGGTTGATGGCATCGTTGTAAGTAGATGACGAGGTGGAACAGGGGAGGGAAATGAGGATGTTGTGAGCTTGGCGCAGATCAATGAATGCTGTCTTTTGTATTGCATGTGGTATAAGTGGGGTTTTTTTGTTGAAGGCCAGAGCAGGCTGGAGGCTGTTTGAAAATATTTGTGGTGGAATGGGTGGTGAGGCCGGCTGAGCGGGTTACAAGAATTGGAAAAATTAAAGTTGGTGCTGTGGCTTGGGAATGAGGAAGAATGGGGAAGTTCGTGGTAGGCGAGACTATGTAAGGTGTCACCTAGGCGTAGAATCGCGAAGTAGCCGGTCAACGACATTGATGGAAGATGATATTTAACAGTTCAATCTTGGGAGCTGGAGTGTGAAAGATGATTTTCGGAGGACCATAGGAGTGGGGTTGTCGTCAACGGAAATAGAGGCGGAGCCATGGGTGAGGGGGGGGGGGGGGGGGGGGGGGGGGGGGGTTGCGGGGCTGAGCCAAGTAGAAAAACTGTGAGGTCAACAATTGATTGTGAAGGCAGGGGTCGTAGGAGGAAGGAAGCTTTTATGTAAAGGGTGACGCTCATGGGTGTGCGAAGGTCAACATCCCACTAGGGGTGTCGGTCGCTTGGTGTCGATGGGAGGTGCAACAATCAATGGAATCGACCACATGGGCTACAACAGAGGCGCTGTGCGGAAAGTGGGGGACAAAAATGGAGGACAGATAGTGGGATGTGGGGTTTGCACCGTGGTCTGAATATCCGTTGGAGATAGGACACGGTAGGTTGGAATGTCCAGTGATGGGTGGTTGGAGCCGATTGGTTGGATGGAGAAACAGCCTATACTCATGTTCGAGCTGGCAGCAAGGGAGTCAGTAGAAATGAAAGGAGGCGGTGGTGAATCTCAGACACCAAATCAAGGATGTCGGCGAGGAAAACGTCCATCAGATTGAAGCTTCCGTGCATCAATGACACTGATGGGTAGACATGCCGATGAAAGGTTCGGCATGATGGTTAGTTCCCAACAGACGAAAGGAATGACGGGCGGAGAGTGGTAGGTAAAACCAACTGATATGAACCGGAATGAAAAAAATGCGTTAAAATATGAAGTCCAGGGTTCAATATCAAGATTTCCCATTCAACTTCTAATTCTTATTTTGGGATTGCCCGATCTCTATAGAGTGTTATGATATGTATCATTTTTTGAATTTGATCCAAGCAATGAGATCCCCACTAACACTCCTCAAAATATCTTCCTTGAAAGTAAGGTGAATTGTTACAAAGAGGGATTTTGATTAGCGATGCGCAACTCAAATGATGAAGATTTGCATTAATTAATAAAGGAGATGGATTCTTAGAGATAGAGAGGAGAGTTCCAAGAGCAAAGGAAGATAGAGATTGAGAGACAAAGAAAAGAGAGCCCCAAACAACTATGATCCTCCAGGATGCCTATCACTTATGTCTCTCCCCCTTATACAGATGAGAGAGGGCATATTTACCAACGTTTTGAAAACCGGACCGGGAATAGAACCAGCGGAGGGAAAGGTTCAAGGTTGAACCGGTCCAACCGGTTTAACTAGGGTCGAACCGTTAGTCTGTTATTTATATATATAACAATATTTGAAAATAAAAAAAAATTAACATTATAATAAATATTTACAAATCTATTTGTAATTTATCATCATTATATTTCGGTATAAATAAAAACAATATATTCATTAGCACCACACACATTTATTTTAAAATCAAAATTGAATGATATATATAATTATAAATAAATCATAAAATATAGTTTTGTTAATATAATTAAATAATATATGAAAGAAAATATTAAACATTGTTTTATAAATATAAATATTAAAAAATAATTGAAATTAAAATTAAATATAATATATATAGTTAACGTGTATATAAGATAATAAAAATAATTAAGAATATTATATTAATAAAGATGAATAATAGCATTTTAATTAAAATATTCGATGTATTTTACTAATAAATATGAATAGATATATTATATATATAATATAGTTCTTGTGTTTTTAACAAAGTCAATTTGGCGTAGTGGATGGGGCATTGAGATTATGTTCACTGGATGCGGGTTTGAATCATATTAGTCTCCATTTAAATCAGGATTTTTACCGGGCTTAAATCGGGATTTTTACCCGCCTAGTTTCGGGAAACCGGTCAAGGTTCCCGAATTTCCGGTTGACCCGTTCGGTTACCTGGTTTTCGGGCGGTCCATGAGTAAGGCGCTTTGCATGACGAATGCGGCGGCGGTTCGATATGCTCGGTCTGGTCCGGTTTTAAAAGGATATTTAGAAGAAAGCACAAATTATATTAAGTAATACAATTAATTAAATCAATATAAATTAATAATAATTAACTCATTAATTAATCTTAATTAATGTCATTATATCCTCGCATATGACATCCATGGCGGCTTCCAGGTGTTCCACGACCGGGCGGAAGCACGCCCTTGAGGAAGCGCTGGTGGAAGAATTCGGGTCTTTAATGATGTTAGCGGCGAAACTGCGGTCAAAGTCACGAATGCGGCAGGAGGGTGAGAAAAAATGCCCGTAAATGAGAAAAACAAAGCGGGCAGGAAGACAAAGGCGGGCCTGCTGGGTCTCCCAAACAGAGCCTTTGGCTTCGAGGCGGTGCGTCATGGCGAGAATGTTGGCGAGCATATCGTTTTGCCGATCAAGGCGCTTTTGGACGAATGCGGCATTTGGTCGAGAGGTGTTCCAACCGGAAGCCGGAGGAAGCGCTGGTGGAAGTTCGGCTACGGAAACTGCGGTCGGAAGCGATTTTTTACAAGAGATTTTGATGTGCAATCCGCTTAAGCGATTCAAGCGAGAGAGGAAATTAAGCGAGTCAAACGATGAAGATCTGCATTAATTAATACAGGAGGTACATTCTTGAGAGATAGGAGAGTTCCAAGAGGAGAGGAAGATAGAGAAAGAGAGAGCCCCAAACAACTATGATCCTCTAGGATGCCCAACACTTATGCATCTCCCCCTTATCAAGACGAGGGAGGGTATACTTACAAGAAAGTGCAAATTATATTAATTAATACAATTAATTAAATCAATATCAATTAATAATAATTAATCAATATTAACCCATTAATTCATATTAATTAATGGCAACATTATATCCTCGCATATACGCATTCACGGCGACTTCCATATGTGCTTTTGGTGACTCCTTCAAGGGGGTCCGCTCAGGCGGATACCTCGACGAAACATGAACACAATAACATCCATAAAGACTTGAACTTTCTTTCAAACCTTTAAGCTCACAAAAACATTCACTAAGTCACTCAAAAGAACAATAGAAGAATGAAGGAAATTGGGAAGACGCTCAAATCAAAGAGTCTGCTGCCCAAAAAAGAAAATTACTAAAGTTAATGGATAGTTATAGTAAGCCATCATCGGACAATTGCTCACCGGGCTTGTATTTAATTTATCAAATACTAAGATTTCATTTGGGAGAGCGGTTGCAGTTGTAAAAAAGTTGTTGTAAATGCAGGTTTGTAAATGAAGCTATTGGAAACTGATTGCTGGAAGTGAAGATCTGTTTGGGTAGTTTGTGTTTGCAGAGCTGTTCAGAACAGAGAACTGTTTGGCAAAACAGTGGTGACGTTTTATAAATATTTTTTATTATAAAATATTTTCTATTATACATATTTTAATTATTTTTTCTAATATATATATACATATTTTAATAAATAATTGAAAATTATATATATATTTATAATATTTTTTATTAATTTAATTGTACTGTTTATACTATATATTATAGCATATATTAATTTTACTATATTCGCCGTGCCTCGTCGTGCCTCCGCCACCGACGGCCTGCCCGGAAGGGTCGCCGGACCCCGACGGGGGTATCTCGGCGGCGCTCCTACAGGGCCACCACCGACGGTGGCCCTGCCGGAGCGCCACTGAGTACCCCCGGCGGTTCGCCAGGGTCCGACGACCCCGTTGGGGGGGGGGGGGGTGGCGGCTCCGGGTAGGCCTCCGACGGTGAGCCGCCGGCGGCAACCCAAAAAAAAAACTTCTTGTGCGGCAAACTGGAGGTCAATCGGGAGCATGGCGCGGGTTCTTCTTCCTCCTCCCTAAACGCGGCAAACTGGAGGTCGAGGTTAGGGTTTGCAGACGGAGAAATTCCTTAAGGAGCGAAACACTAGCTGTTCGAACGGGAGGCGGAAAAACAAATGCGATTTGGGACCGGTGGTTGCATTTTGATGAAACGCGCGGACCTAAAAGCCGAACCAAATGAAGCCTAAGCTATCACCACGTGATAATTCTCAGGGTAAAATATTTGAGGCTGGGAGTGAACCGAGAAAAAGGCACCAACAAGTGGAAAATAATCATGTGACCAACTGAAGCTCATCCCATGATTATGGAATGATCAAATGACTTTAGAAACTAAGATAAATATTTGATGTGTGTGTATATATACATATTACACACACATATCTATCTATTGATCTATATATATAGAGTATCAAATATGCTAGAAAATTGGGCTTAGTCCTCTTCCAGCACACTAGCTCACTCGAGCTTGCATGTGAGCACACGCTCTACTGTACTGAGCATAGCTACTCACAATCCTCCGACCATGCCAATAAGCTCTAGGAATCCAAGAGAAAATGACAAGAAAATTCGGAGTTGGCTTGCACATGACGCACTACCGAATCAAAGCGCCCATTGGTCTGTGTGCGCTGAGGTGAATGATATATGGTAAACTGCTGTCATGCTACTTTCTATGGTGAAGTTGATGGTGGATGGTTTTGATTTGTCAATGATGTTGCATTGTTAAAATTTAAAAAATAAACCAAAATAAAATCAAGTGAATAAGTATTTCTTTCCACAGAAAATCACTTCAGAAGAATATAATTCTCCTCGCACCTTTTACGGATAGTAGCTCTCTCTCTCTCCCTATATATACATACATATCTCTCTCTCTCTCTCTATATATATATATTATAATACGGGAAAAATACCTTTGGTGAAATGTTAACATGTGAATTATATCCATTAATATATAATATATCTATACTACATTAAAACTCAAGCCCTCGTCTAAATTCCCAACACTTTTGCGGACAGAGGTACTATCGCTGCATATGTGTGTGTGTGTAAAATGTCCAAGTCATATATGCCCTATTATGTCAAATATTAAGCTAATATTTTGACAAAAATAATTTTTTGGGGTTTGAACAAAATTGTCATGCATTAACAAGATGGCAAATAACTGTGATAAAGCTGGACAATATTTACAGTATAAGCACGAAAAAATCGACAAGAATAAAAACTCACCATTCTCAGGAACTATGTGCGGTTGGCTTTCCAGAAATGCCATCAACCTCCTTAGCGGCTGCATGGCTGCTTCCTTGCATACTAAACGAATGTCAGATCCTGAATAACCTTCAGTATTCTCCACCAGAAAATCATATGGTATTCCTGATTCCCAAGAGAAAGATGACAAAAGCTCCTCAAACATTGCAAGTCTGGCTTTTGGTTCTGGGAGAGGAACAAGAATCTAATCGAACAGGGTCATGGAAAGCAGATTTTCAACCATTTAGCTAACAAACCTGGAAGCTACTATTAACTTTCTCATAAAATGAGGATAAAGATAGGTAAAATTTATAATAGACTATGGTTATGTTCCACTATAGTTTTATTTCTTCCACCAACAGAATAAAAAAGAGTTTTCCAAGGATTTTCAATAATATAAAAACATGAAATGACAAAAACTAGGTTAATAATTATGGACAACTGGATAATCACCCGAATTTCAATGGACTAACACCGGAATCAATTTGCTTCAAATTAAAGATGGCTCACTCCGAAATTGTCTTGATATGACAAGCACACAGCATATGCATATATATGTGTTTTGATAAAATATACATCCATTCATACTTATATAACATATAAATAGTGTGTCTGTGTACATATTTATGTTTTATAATATATCTTTAATAAAATAAAATAAAAAAATATAGGTTGTAAGCTATTATTTTGACTCGCTCAAACTTGGTTGCAATTAAAGTCAAAATCTTTGATTTTGAGTTGAGGTCATTTTGCTCAAATTTGACTCATATCACCCCCTTTAAAGCACTACCACTATAAATCTATCCTGAGGGGAAGAGTACCTAAAGGAAGTTTCCATGACCTTCTGTTAGTTACACAAGAGATAACCTGGAAATGTAAAAGAAATTTTTATAACCTACCACATCTTAGTAGGATCATGCTCTCATAAAATCTCATATAACACAGAAACAAGTCTCTCCACTGCAAGATTTTATCAAGTCAACAAAAAAATGACCAATTCTATGCTTGGAGCTCCCTGCTAATATAAGCTGTACCCCCATCTTTTGCATTTAATCTACAGCCTCTAGAAAAAAATAAAAGGCAACTTGGCCAATGATTCAGGCCACCACTACAATTTATCAATTTAATTTATAATAAATAATTTCCAAAAAGGATACCCGCTTCTCAAGCCGCCTTAGCATGGCAGCATCAAGTTCCCAAGGTAAGTTTGTTGCAGCTAAAACAAAGACAAGCTCATCTGTCTTTGTCAAACCATCCATCTGGGTTCAAAAAATACAACTGTTAGTTTGGACATGATTTGGCAGAAATGGAAGAGTAAAATAAAAAATTGACATAAATCCTGCTATTACAAATACTAATAAGGCAAAAATCTGACAAACATGATAAACATTTTATAAAATTTTAGTTGCTATAAAAAAATCATCTGCACAATCCACATTTCATAAACCCCGCTATTCCAAATACTAACACGAAAGTTTGACATGAAAATCATAGTATTACCACAAATTCAGTGTTTTATACAAAATTGAATGAAAAAGTAAACAAATCAACTAATCTACCAGAAAAGTTGAAAATAATCAAGTATAGTACTCGGGAAAAAGGAATGTCATATGTGATGCCAGGTATGCCTGATAATTTTCTCTTATAATATTGCCCTTATTTAAATTTTAACTCATCTTCAACTCCCATGTCATCACTTCTCAGTGACTAAAAAAGATGTACAAAAATGAAGCATTTTAACAGTACACTCGCAATTGATTACATCTACAACAACACAGAGTGTCTATAAATTATTATATTTCTTTATTTTCAGGTGAGGCTTAGCCAAAAGATATTGAAATAGTGATCGACCGCAGAAAATCTGCGAGAAAACAGGATGAGTACAAAAAATGGACTCACATTTAAAAAAGAGTGAATATTTAAGAAGATGTGCTTGCCTGTATAAGAAGTTCAGTTTTTAACCGACGACTGGCTTCATGCTCACTACGTGCTTCACCACGTTGACTAATTATGGCATCAATCTCATCTAGAAAAATTGTTGACGGGGAATGGTGCTTGGCAAGATCGAACAGCACTCTTACTAACTTCTCTGAATCACCTGTGAATTGGGAAGTACGACAGATTATAGAAGCTATCAATGACTTCATTAGTGCGTCTAAAGGAAGGATGTTGTGAATCCAAGGTTGGCATCATATATATTAACCACCTTGTGATTATAAGTACACCGTCATGCAACCAATCATTTTAAATGAATTGTTATATTATTTGTAATATACATAAATATACATCAATGAATTGTTATACATCTCTTGAGGAGACTCATTGACAACTACTGAGAAAGAAAACAAGATTTGCATATGTTGTTTATCGATCTTGAGAAGGCTTATGATAGAGTTCCAAGAGAGATCTTATGGAGTCTTAGAAAAGAAAGGTGTAAATGTATCATACATTGACATAATCAAAGATATGTATACAAATTCAGTGACAAGGGTGAGGACATCAGGAGGATTAACACTGGAATATCCTATCACTGTTGGCTTACATCAAGGTTCAGCTTTAAACCCTTATCTCTTTACCCTTATCTTAGACGAACTCACCAGACATATCCAACAAACAATACCTTTGTGTCTATTGTTTGCGGATGATATTGTTTTGGTCGATGAGACGCGCGAGGGTGTAAACGAAAAACTTGAATCTTGGCGAGACACTTTAGAAAGGAAGGCTTTTAAGTTGAGAAGAGCAAAGATGGAGTATATGTTGCTTAAATTTAGCAGTGCAAGAAGAGCGGATGACTTCGTTATTAAGTTGGGTGATCAAGATATTTCTCGAAGCGAGTGTTTTAAATATCTTGGATCGATAATTCAAAAAGACAGAGGTATTGATAAAGATGTAACACATAGAATCCAAGTGGGTTGGTTGAAGTGGAGAGGCGCGTCAGAGATCTTATGTGATCGTAAGGTGCCATTAAAACTTAAGGGCAAGTTTTATCGTACTGCAATTAGACCAGCAATGCTTTATAGTTCTGAGTGTTAGGCAGTGAATTGTGTACATGAGCAAAAAATGGGAGTTGCGGAGATGAGAATGCTTCGGTGGATGTGCGGACACACGAGAATGGATAAAATTAGGAATAAATGTATCGGGGATAAGACATGAGTAACACCAATTGCATATAAGATGTGAGAAGCTCGACTAAGATGGTTTGGACATGTACAAAGGAGACCATTAGAGGCACCTGTTAACCGTTGTGAGAGTCTAGTCACTAGGCATGTTAAATGAGGGAAGGGTAGACCAATAAAGATTTGGAATGAAACCATAAGGAAAGACATGATGTACTTATGCATTAGTGAGATTATGACAAAATATAGGGCACAATGGCGACAAAGGATCCATATAGCCGACCCCACTATAGTGGGATAAAGGCTTGAGTGTTGTTGTTATATTATTTGCAAATCTTAAAAGTAGAGTGAATACGAAATGCGAGCCTATAAGGGCAGCCCAGTGCACAAAGCATCCCCGCGCAACGAGGGTCCGGGGAAGAATCCCACAAGGGTGAAATATAGGCAAACCTTACCCTACATTTTTGCAAGAGGCTGCTTTCAGGGCTCGAACCCGTGACCTCAAGGTCACACGACAACACCTCAACTAGTGCGCCAAGGCTCCCCCTTCACGAAATGCGCGCTTAATGAAAGAAAATTTAGTTAACATTAATTAAGATAAAATATTACTAGAAATATAAAGACGCATCCATATAATGTAAAAAAATGAAAACAAAAGTAAAAAAAGCTAACCAAGAAGTTGATTCCGATGTAAGGTTAGCAGGGAAATGTGGAATGAAGATTTTAGGGACAGCGGATTTCAGGGATATTGGGGGCTCCAAGGTAGGGGAAATAAACATGAGGGTATGCTATAGTTGAGGGAGGATGGGTTCGGGAGTGTTTTTGTAAAGGGAGGATAGGAGCCAGGAGGGGGGAGAAAGAGGAGCGAAGAGGGGAACAAAGCTGAATGGGGCTAGGAAGGGGGAGGCGAGCGGCAGTGGAGGCGCTAGATGAAGGCGAAGGGGGAGGCGAGCGGTTGTGGAGGTGCTGGATAATGAGGCTTGGGTTGTAAGCACAGAGAAACGTTGTTGGAGGGATAACTGGCGGGTGATGTTGTTTGGTAAGGATTCCAAAAGGAAGCAGAGGGGGAGGCGACCCGGGATGGGTGTTGGAAGGTCGCAGAGCAGTGTAAGGAGTTTGAGGTAGTCGGCGGTTGAGAGAAATGGCTTGGATGAGTCTTTGATTGTTCGAACGAGCAACCTAACAAAAATTTTAAAATAGAAATCAGAAAAATAAAATAAAAATACATAGAAATAGGTAAAATCACGCAAAATGCTATGTCGGTCTCCAATTGTTTATCTACCAAACCAAAAGTTACCCAACGTGAAAATCAACTAAAAAAAGAGTGGTGGCTCCCCATCACACAAGTGTATCTCTTTATTTTCTAATAATCGATCCAAGGTACTTGTTCTTTGTTTTACTAATTCAAAGTTGTTTATCATCTAGTTAATATCTCCATTGTTGTAATTTTTCACTTAACTCAGTAAATGCCCCATCAATTAGAAATGTCATCAACAAAAAATATACACCAAGGCACAACGCTCTTGATGCATTTTGTAAGCATCTCCAAAACTAATAAAAAAGATGTCTCAACTAGATCATTGGTGTAAATCCATTATGATAAAAAATTCTTTTGTCGCTTCAAGTTAGTCTTCCATAAAGTAAATCAAATCAATTATTATAAAACTTGAGCATCTTACTTTTGAAGAGCAATAAAATCACACGAAGATTGATGTGCGTACATGCCAAATTGACGTAAGAAGCATACAATCATATGACTTAGTGAATGCATAGAACCTCCTTTTAATTTATAGTTATTTTATTTTTTTAATAGTTTATTTTCCTCTTTTGCAAACCTCTCTATATAAAGAGGTGTGGTATCTTAAGAGCTCTTCAAGCTTATTTTTCCCCGAGAAATTGTGTGGGCACTTGTACTCGGGTGAGAGGCTTGTTGCTTGAGTTTGTATCGCAATAATCTTCATGTTGATCCTCTCCTTTATCAATTGATCGGACCTACCCTAACTTGCCACGACACTCTTTTGACTTCGATCTACACTCTCACAACATCTAGAATCTCTGCAACTGCCCTGCAAATCGTGCATCCATGATCCTTCCAAACACCAACCTTCTCCACCATATTTGCCTGAGGAACATCATCTCCCTGACACATCACATCATGTGGCTCAAAACACGTGTATCGACACACCGTAAACTCCATTGATTGTTTTGATTTACAACACCCATGTCGGTGCAGACCCTACTCGCCCTGTCTACAACGCATGCTCCCATTGTCTACAACAAGCTCGCACCCAAGCCAGCCCATGATGTGAACCGACAACCTCCTGCATCTCTTGTCGTTGACCTGTCTACTCATCTCTATTATATGATGGTCAACCGCTTAATGGTTACTCGAAAAGAACTAGCTCTCATGATATCCTCCCTCGTTGGTTGCATGGATGACATCGAGACTACCTTGTCTGACCTCTAAATTGTTGTGTTGGAGATTGACGCCCTTCTCATTGGTCGCTTGCTACCACCATTGATGATAACCATTACCCCAATCCCCATTATCGACATACCCCTCAATGACAATACTGCGGAGCCCGCTGCCTTATTCTAGTCCTTTTGTGATTCTAGTCAAGACCATATTTGCCAATCAACATCTTTGTGCTCGACCAAATTGATCCCTTAAGTTGGATAGCCCACACCAAGCAATATCTTGAACTACATGACACATTAAACAATCATAAGATGTCCTTATCCACAATCGACATAGAAGATTCCATGCTCCACCGAATTCGTTTGATACACAAAACCCTCACTTATCAGAGGTACTCTTGAAAGAAAAAATGATCCGCCTCTATGACAACCGACAGTCTGATAATATGGTTGAATGCGTCTGTACAGTCCACCAATCAGAGTACGTAAACACTTACATTGACAATTTCATTGAGATCGTTGCTCTTGTTCCCAGAATTACTACTGCCCGTCACTTGGGTTTCATACACAACCATTCAGTCTATTCAAGTCCATTGAGCAAACATGTCCAGTGGAAAAGCTATTCCACGCCCTATCGGGTGTGACACCATCCTAATAACACCACCAAGTCCGAGACATCGACATTTCTCCCACCTTGCTCATGTTTTGTCGTTGAGTCTCCAAAATACCTAACTTGAAAATCCATCGCACCTTCTTTGCCTATACTCTATCTTTCCCAACCTTTGCCCATACCTCCACCAAAACTAAATCCAATAACAAAAACAATTATATCCCCTTTAGTACATCAATCTCGATCATCATAGAATTGGTTTCTGTAGAAATGGAGAAAACCAACCTTGTATATATGTCCACTTGGTAATAGTTACAAGTATACACACACTTATATAGGAGAAGAAGGAAGGGAGAAATCTTAATACATGATGTGGGACTAATCCAAGAAGAAAAACAAGAAACAACATGGGCCCTTAAATGGGCTTTTCTAACACTCCCCCGCAAGCTGGAGCGTACAAGTCGTAGGCGCCAAGCTTGGATAAGAACTGATAGTAGAGCGGCCTAGAGAGAGCTTTCGTCAGGATGTCCGCAACTTGGTCGGTAGCAGGAACATGCGCCAAATCTATCTTCTTTGACTGTACCTTTTCCCGGATAAAGTGACAGTCAACTTCGATATGCTTTGTTCGTTCGTGAAAAACCGGATTCTTGGCAATATGAATTGCTGCCTGACTGTCGCAAAATAAGGTTGCCGGAGATGAGAGACGAACACCTAAGTCTCTCAGAAGGCCTTCAAGCCAGGTTAACTCAGAGACAACAGCTGCCATAGCCCGGTACTCGGCTTCGGCAGAGGAGCGCGCAACCACATTCTGTTTCTTGCTACGCCAAGTTATGAGGTGTCCACCAAAGTAAGTACAGAATCCAGTTGTGGAGCGCCTATCATCAATAGATCCTGCGTAGTCAGCGTCAGAATACGCGACGAGAGAAAGAGATGTGGATGGCTTATACACAAGTCCTTGTCCGGGGGCGAGCTTGAGATATCGAAGGATGCGCTCGACAGCTTGAAGATGAGATGTCCGAGGAGCGTGCATGAACCGGCTCACAACTCCCACAGCAAATGAGATGTCTGGTCGAGTCACCGTAAGGTAGATCAGCTTCCCAACCAAGCGTCTGTAATATTCCGGATTTGTAAGTAGCTTGTCAGAGTCAGAGCTATGGGCCGAGAGCTTGTGATTTGCGTCCATAGGAGTCTCCGCAGGTTTGCACCCAGAATAACCTGCATCACGAAGGAGGTCCATACAGTACTTCCTTTGAGATAACACAAGACCATCAGGGCGTCGGGCGACCTCGAGCCCAAGAAAGTACCGAAGGTTGCCCAGATCTTTAGTTTGAAAGGCAGAATTCAACTGTGCCTTGGTCTGTTGTATTCCTCGTGTCGTCGCCAGTAATCAGGATATCATCAACGTAGACCAGAAGAATCACAGTCCCGGTTGACCGATGTCGGGTGAAGAGAGAAAAATCAGCCGAGCTCCGAGTGAAGCCACTAGCACAGACCACTTTACTGAACTTTTCAAACCATGCACGCGGGGACTGTTTGAGACCATAAATGGATTTCCGAAGGTGGCATACCAAAGACTCCCCCGTGGTCTCAAACCCGGGCGGCTGCTGCATATAAACGGTCTCCTGGAGATCGCCGTTGAGGAAGGCATTTTTGATATCCAGCTGATAAAGGGGTCAGTGACGATGAACAGCCAAGGAGAGAAGAACGCGGACCGTGTTCAATTTTGCCACGGGAGAGAAGGTTTCCTCATAATCAAGGCCATGTTGCTGAGTAAACCCCCGTGCCACAAGACGGGCCTTCAGACGATCGATAGTGCCATCCGCCGCATGTTTAATGACAAAGACCCATTTGCAGCTAACAAGGGTGTGGCCAGCAGGAAGAGGAACCAGATCCCAGGTCTGGTTAGCCCAGAGAGTCTGCATTTCATCGTGCATAGCAGCCCGCCAGCCAGGGTGGTGAAGCGCCTCCTGCACATTAGTAGGAAGAGAAATAGAGGAAAGGGAGGTGACAAATGCGTAGAGAGGTGGTGTTAGCCGATGTAGAGAGACGTAGTTGGCCAAGGGATGAGTTGTAGAGACGGAAGCGTGATCGACCGTAGCGGAGCTATCGCTGGCAGCAGGGAGCTGGGTCACGGGCGCATCCTTGGATGGGCGACGAGAGTAGACACGGATTAGCGGTGGAGGAACCCGAGGAGGAACAGGGGGAGAGGAGGAAGAAGACGGCACAGATGGCGTGACCGGTACAACGGGCCGGGGAAGAGAGGGAGCAGAAGACGAGGGAGCAGAAGACGAGGTGGTGCCGGGTAAGTGGAAGGGCTGGTCTTCGCAGAAGGTGATATCTGCAGAAACGACCATTTTGCCGGTAGTAGGAGAGTAGTAGACGTACCCCTTTTGAGTGCGGGAGTAGCCAACAAACATATACTTGGCGGCCCGAGGAGCAAGTTTGTCGGAAGGAGGGCCAAGAAGGTAGACGTAACAAACACACCCGAAGATCCGTGGTGTGAGAGAGGTGAGGGGGATAGAGGGATAGAGGAGTTGGAGAGGTGAGGCAAAAGCAAGGACAGAGGAGGGAAGGCGGTTGATGAGATGACATGCGGTGGAAACAGCAAAGTTCCAATATTCGGTGGGAACGTGCATTTGGAACATAAGGGAGCGGGCAACATCGAGAAGATGACGATTTTTGCGTTCTGCCACCCCGTTTTGCTGAGGGGTATACGCACATGAAGTTTGATGGATGACACCAAAGTCAGTGCAGAGAGTGGAGAAGGCACGACCCGTATACTCCCGAGTATTATCAGTGCGAATGACTTTGAGAGGAGTGGCGAACTGCGTACGCATCTCAAGTAAAAAGGCGCGAAAGACAGAGGGAAGTTCAGTGCGATCTCGTAGGAAGTAGAGCCACGTGGTACGGGAGTAATCGTCAATGAACGTGACAAAGTACCGAAAGCCAAAAATACTAGGGAGCCGATAAGGACCCCAAATATCAGAATGAACTAACGACAAGGGAGTAGTATTCCTGGTACAGGCAGGGGGGAAAGAGGAACGATGTTGTTTGCCGTAGACACAAGATTCACAGGAGAACTCCTGTAAAGAGAGATCAGGAAGAGCCCGCTTGAGAATCGAAAGGGGAGCATGTCCAAGGCGGCAATGTCAATCAACAGTAGAGATGGTGGAGAGAAAAGTTGGTGGGATATCCAAAATGTACAACCCATTCACCAGCTGCCCCTGACCAATGGTACTCCGGGTACGGCGATCCTGCATAAGAAAAGAATGGGGTGAAAAGGTAATACAACAGTCAAGGTCGTGTGTGAGACGACTAACTGATAATAAATTGAAGGGAGACCCCGGAACGTGAAGAACCGAGGAAAGAGAAAGGGTTGGCGTAAGCTGAAGATCAGCGGAGCCAAAGACGGGGAGGGTTTCACCGTTGGCCACAGTGATGCGAGCAGGATGAGGCGTGTGGAGATATGCTGGGGGCTTCTGGGAGGAGATATGGTGAGTAGCACCGGAATCAACGATCCAACAAGGACGATGAGAGAGGCAGGTGATACCCTCCGTAGAGGACACAACAGAGGTGACAGCGGAAGCAACAGGTGCCATGCGGAGAGCAGAAAAAAAACTGGTGGCGAGCAGAGGCGAGGCCAGACGGCGAGCAGAAACAGCCCGCGGCGGACTGGAGCCGGTCGAGGCGAGTAGGGCAGACCACAGCTGCAGAGAGAGGCCACGGAAACAGAAAGAGGCCGCAGCGGGAAGAGAGTCCGCGCGAACAGAGACAGGCCGCAGCGAGCAGAGACAGCGGACTGGACGAGGTCGCGGCGAGCGGGAGTAGGCCGCGGCGAGTACAGGCACGCTCAGCAAGGAGCGGGCTATGGGAGGCCGCGGCGGACTGGAGGAGGCCGAGGCGGACTGGATCAGACCGTGGCGGACTGGTTCCGGCCGTGGCAAGCAGAGCACAACAGCGGGCCGAGAAGAGAGGGCAAGCTGGGGGAGCTTGGCAAGTCGCGGGAACGGGGCAAGTCGCGGCGAGCTGGAGTGGGTCGCGGCGAACTGCAGGAGACCGCGGCGGACTGGAGGTAGCGGCGGACTGGAGGAGGCCGCGATGAGCACAGACGCTCAGCAAGGAGCGGGCCAAGAGAGGCCGCAGCGGACAGGGAAAGAGAGCTGCGGACAGGACGCTGTGCTTACGGCGGACGAAGGAGACCAAGAGATGGAGGTCGCCGAGGTCGCGCCGTACAAGAAGAGGCCGCAGCGGACAAGGGGAAGCAGTGCGCAAGAGATGGCGGAGAGAGAGAGTCCGCGAGCACAGAGGCTCGAGCGGACAGAAATAGAGCGAGCTAGAGGGAGCAGTCCGCGAGCAAAGAGGCTCGAGCGGACACAAACAGAGTGCAGCGGACAGGAATGATCGTCCGGAGCGGATAGAGAGAGGTGGGCCCCACGAGTCAGAGCAGAAGATGGCTATAAGAAGCCTGAGGAGGGTGGAACCACGGATGGAGAGAAGAGGAGCGGAATCAGAAGGGCAGTCCGCACGAGACCGGAGCGGACAGGAATGCAGTCCGCAGGGTAGCCGAGCGGAGATACAGAGGGGCAGTCCGCAGAGAGGCGGATGCAGGAAGGCAGGCAGTCCGCACGAGACCGGAGCGGACAGGCAGGCAGTCCGCAGAGAGGCAGATGCAGGAAGGCAGTCCGCAGGAGACCGGGCGGACAGAAAAGAAAGGGCAGTCCGTAGCTAGACGGAACCTCCCTCTGATACCATGTAGAAATGGAGAAAACCAACCTTGTATATATGTCCACTTGGTAATAGTTACAAGTATACACACACTTATATAGGAGAAGAAGGAAGGGAGAAATCCTAATACATGATGTGAGACTAATCCAAGAAGAAAAACAAGAAACAACATGGGCCCTTAAATGGGCTTTTCTAACAGTTTCCATTGCAAACATCCATACTTCCCTACCCAATAATGTCCAAATAAATAAATGTGCATGATTCTTGATATCAAACATGAAGACATCGTCATCGCTGATTTTGAAGCCCTTGAGCATGATGATGGTCGCACTTGACCCGATCGTGAGGGCAAGGTCATTTTTTAGAGGGAGTATTGTTACGTGCACACAAGCCTAATCAACAAAGAAAGCATATAGACAGAAGACTCAAGGAATGAAGAAGTACCCCTTTAATTTCTGATTTTTATTCCTCAAGTAATAGTTGATTTTTCCTCTTTTGTAAACCTCTCAATATAAAGAGGTGTGGTACATTTACTTATTTTCCCCAAAGAAATTAAAATCGAACACTTATACTTGAGCAGGAGACTTGCTTATCGAGTTTGTGCCGCGGTCTCGTCCACATTATTCTTCTCCTCAATCAGAGGTATTTTTTTCGCTTTATATACATTCCATTAACTGTTTTACACAATTGTTTTCTTATAGTAGATCTTCTTGGCATGAAACTAAATTGATTTCTAAAATTTATGTAAATTTTGAAGTATATACCCAATAACTCTTATACATCTCCTTTATTCTTAAATATTGGTAGCAAAAATACTTATTCCAACAGTTTGACATTTTACTCTTGAAAATTTCATTTTGTTATGGGCCTAGTTTGTAACGTCATCGGGATCTCGTCAGTGATGGTGGTGGAGGTGGAGAAACAAGGGAGTCGAGCTCACCAGAAGGAGAAATGAAGAAGAAGAAGGGGGCAAAGGGAAGCTTTGCTCACCCAAATATAGAGAGAGGAACGGGAAGTTGACTAGTCTTGAGACGAAGAGAACTTTGATAAATTCATTCACAACTTCATGTTTGACCCAAGGAGTCTATTTATAGACTACAACAACATGAGCGTAAACAAACCCAATATGAGATGCGCACAACACAAACATTAAGACTATAACGACTCGACTCATACAACTCAAACTCAAATACATAAACCTCACCATAGCAAATGAGTAATATAACCGGCGACAGATAGTGGGGACCCATAACATTCCACCCGTCACTTTTGAGCTTGTACTCAAGCTAGAACGAGAGTTGGATGGCGTGATCATATGGTTCCTTAATTTCTCACCAAAACAGCTCCATGTAGTCTATGACGTGTTGCTGCAGTAGAAGATGCCTTGAGCAGAACGGTCGTGCCATGCCTACTGATGTCCTGACAGATAATCATGTTGCCAAAAGGGCTCGGGTGAGTGGGCAGTTGGGTAACCACATGATAATGATTGTCTGACGGCTGTGGAGGGTCAAGGATGGCAAATAATCCTGCATAATGGGGACAACTGTGAACAGGAGTGGCTGCATAGGCATGATAACACTCACCAATGAAGAAGAGATCGAAGTCGATCGAATTTGTGACTAGAGACAGTTGAATAGAAACGGCCGACATAAGTTATGGGTGATGAATGGTGATGATCGGCAACTTAACTGTTATAGCACTCAAAATCGATGGGATCGACGGTGGGGGAGGTGAAAGTTGTGTATGGAGGCAGCCTGCAGGGTTCGACAGTGGCATGGTTTACAACGATGTAATCGACGGTCTCGGTGAAGCAATCGTAGGCGGTGGTGGGACAGGGCAAGCTGGGATGGAGGGTGCGGAGTCATGTCCTTGCTGGGACGACGTCTACACTGGTGGAAGAAAGACCCCGATGTGTCCTGACATCATATCGATCGATGCTGGCAGTGAGCGCAAAATTGAGGCCTAATATGAAGCCATCTCCAGTATCATCGAACGGAGGATAGCTTGATCGGAGACGATTATCTTGTAACATCCAAAACCGACGTCACGAATAATTTTAAATTTCAGAAATCGATCGCGAGCAAAATTAATCTAGCCGATGACTTGTAGAGGTAACAATCTTCAAGTGATGCACTGTTTGCGCATAATTGTTAATAAACCGAAATTGTCATGACGATTTAAATTTTCGCACGAGTTTGCATTGCAAAAATATCAACTCACGGGTCCTAAGGCAAATTAGTAATATTACTATTAATAATGGTATAAAATAATAGTAATAAAGTTATATCAAAGTTTTATTTCTCTCTTTGCCGGTTCATGGTTATAGCAACCGCCCTTAATAATCCCGCACCCCCCTTGTTTAACCCGTAAACCTTACTGCCGAGCGGCATTTTTATTTCCTATGTCTTCCGCATCATGCTTCTGCCGACTCCAGAAACCACAGATCTTTCCGGGAAGCATAACCCTAGCCGACCCCTCCTTCCGCGCCGGAATCCGGCGTCGGCTTCTCCTCCCACTCTAAAGGCTCTGACGGCCTCTCTCCTCATTTCCAGTGCCTTGGGAGGCTACGTTTCTAACCCTAGCCGGTGGTGGAAGTTCCTTTTTTCTCCGTTTATGTTTTCGGTGAGTGTATTATTGTCATTCCTCATTGTATTCAAGGGTTATCTTCACTTCTGCCATGCAATCATGCCTTTTTGCCTTTCGATTTCAGATTTTGGAAGGGTTGATGCATTTGTGTGCCAAGGTTTGATCGATCTAGTCTAATCCTCATTTCTAGATCGAGGTAACGCATACGTATGAGATCGAAATATCGCATCGGAAGTGGGTAGGGTGCTCGATGGATGGAATGGCAGACGAGTGGCGCAAGCATCAGAAGTCCCGATTGACAGACAGACGTGTGTTATTGCTCAAAGACGTACACTATCGCTTCGTCAAGCTCGATTGATCCTCTGGCTTCAGCTAGGGTGATTGTTGACGTCAGGCATGGTCAACGTAAAGAAGAGCAGACAGAAGGAATGGCATTCGACACGATGTATCAGACTGAAGCGTCGTCAGAAATTGTGGCTGGGCTGGGAAGAAGAGCGGTATACTTGTTGATACTAACATAATGGTCACTGAATGGTTCATCAATGTGTGTGCGTTTCTGTTTTCCTGGACGACGACTCCCAAGGGATCGATCAATCGATTCAAGCACCAGTTGAAGGGGATTGAAGATGGTTGCGAAAGGGAAGTGCGGATCTGAGAAATCTGACTCCGATGCCAAGTTGTTATGGGCCTAGGCAGCCTAGCTCGTAACATCGTCGGGATCTCGCCCACGGTGGTGGTGGAGGCGAAGATACAAGTCAATGGAGCTCACCTAAAGGGGGGACTGAGGAGAAGAAGGGGTGAGAGGGGAGCTTTACGTACCTAAACCGATGGGATAGACGGTGGGGGAGGTGAAAGTTGTGTATGGAGGCAGCCTGCAGGGTTCGACAGTGGCATGGTTTACAACGATGTAATCGACGGTCTCGGTGAAGCAATCGTAAGCGGTGGTGGGACAGGGCAAGCTGGGATGGAGGGTGCGGAGTCATGTCCTTGCTGGGACGACGTCTACACTGGTGGAAGAAAGACCCCGACGTGCCCTGACATCATATCGATCGATGCTGGCAGTGAGCGCAAAATTGAGGCCTGATATGAAGCCATCTCCAGTATCATCGAACGGAGGATAGCTTGATCGGAGACGATTATCTTGTAACATCCAAAACCGACGTCACGAATAATTTTAAATTTCAGAAATCGATCGCGAGCAAAATTAATCTAGCCGATGACTTGTAGAGGTAACAATCTTCAATTGATGCACTGTCGGCGCATAATTGTTAATAAACCGAAATTGTCATGACGATTTAAATTTTCGCACGAGTTTGCATTGCAAAAATATAAAGTCACGGGTCCTAAGGCAAATTAGTAATATTACTACTAATAATGGTATAAAATAATAATAATAAGGTTATATCAAAGTTTTATTTCCTTCTTTGCCGATTCATGGTTATAGCAACCGCCCGTAATAATCCCGCACCCCCCTTGTTTAACCCGTAAACCTTACTGTCGAGCGGCATTTTTATTTCCTATGTCTTCCGCATCGTGCTTCTGCCGACTCCAAAAACCACAGATCTTTCCGGGAAGCATAACCCTAGCCGACCCCTCCTTCCGCGCCGGAATCCGGCGTCGGCTTCTCCTCCCCCTCTAAAGGCTCTGACGGCCTCTCTCCTCATTTCCAGTGCCTTGGGAGGCTACGTTTCTAACCCTAGACGGTGGTGGAAGTTCCTTTTTTCTCCGTTTATGTTTTCGGTGAGTGTATTATTGTCATTTCTCATTGTATTCAAGGGTTATCTTACCTTCTGCCACGCAATCATGCCTTACAAGGTTTGATCGATCTAGTCTAATCCCCATTTCTAGATCGAGGTAACACATACGTATGTGTTCTTTTTCCTCCATAGATAATTACTTATCATCATCTAGAGTAAAGTTCCACCGAAACCCTAAACAGGGATAATGGCTAATTTGGATTTTCGGTTGGAATTCAAATTTTTGAGTAGAACATTGGGGTTAAGGAGTGTGTGGTGGACAGATTTATTCAAAGGGGATTATGTCGCCTCGCCGTGTTTACGAACGTTGAAACATCACTGTAAGAAATTTGACTCCCTTTAGTCTAACTGCTCAGATTATTTTTAATTCATGTATTAATTATGTTGGTATACACGCTTGAAAATTACAAGTTCCTATAGTCAAAACCAAGTCAAAGGGGTAGGTATACGCTTAGGCTAAATGAGCAGATTCAGTTTCATGAAAATCCAAAGCCCAGTGTATTTAACTAGAGCGTTACTCCGTGTTTAACTCACTGAACGCTAGTCTAAATTAATTCAAAAAAGTGGCTAGAGAGGTTCACGCTTGTGTTTTTTTTGGCGGAGGCACACCACCGTGTTCTCAGGGCCAGTAAGCTACCACTCGAACTTCAAGCTCGGGGTCGATGACCCTAGTTACAAATATGGAACTCCTCAGATAGGAGTCCGTATTCCATATGAGGGACATCCAATTCAGGGCACCATCAGGTTTGCCACTCAGACTATAGTTACTATTTCGTGCACAACCGTCCTTAGTGACAAGTGTTAATAAGATAATATTGAAGCTGGTTAAAACTTACAACAGTCACAATTCCAAATCTCCAGAGATCAACGACTATACAATTATGAAAAGAGTGTGTCGGACCACACGATAGGTCGATTTTATGCCAGACCATGATCTCAAGTGCTACGAAAAATTATGCATATATTAAATTCATGTATATTCACTTATAATAATTTTTTAAGTGTTGCTGGAAGAAGTAGTTTTTCTTACTCTCCAGTGGGCCTGTCTCATTTGTAACTTGTTTTTACAGAGGGCTCAGGTCAGGGAATCCGCTTAGGATGGGTGACACAGTCATCTTAGTTGTCAATTTTGTTCAGTTGTACCACTGTTGTGGTGCTTGTTTTTATTTGCAGACATTATGTGTAGTTGCACTTCACTCATGTTTTGATGTATCGATTTATTTCAGACTAACAGTTTATCGGTTTCATAATGTTATATTTTGTGCTAGATGCCTCTGTGAATTCAGCATTGTGAGGTACATTTTTACTCATAAATTTTTCTTACTCTTCTTCAGATGTAAGTTTCCTTTTAGCACTTTTATTATTAACTGTTTTATATCAGTTTTTATACCGTTACCTAGTTTACTTTTTATTACGGGCCCGGCCGGACTGCTGATTTCCTGTTAAACTAGGTTGGGGTGTTACATATCTTCATACCGAAAGAACTAATTAACTAATTAATCTAAAAAAATTAATTAAATAGGTTAATTAATAACATGAAAGGGTTGGGGCTTGAGGGCAGCAACGGCAGGCTCGAGAAATAAAGGTGTGCAACTCCAAGTCGGTTGACTGATGATGTTTGTAAAGGAGATCGAAATATCGCATCGAAAGTGGGTAGGGTGCTCGATGGATGGAATGACAGACGAGTGGCGCAAGCATCAGGAGTCCCGATTGACAGACAGACGTGTGTTATTGCTCAAAGACGTACACTATCGCTTCGTCAAGCTCGATTGATCCTCTGGCTTCAGCTAGGGTGATGGTTGACGTCGGGCATGGTCAACGTAAAGAAGAGCAGACAGAAGGAATGGCATTCGACACGATGAATCAGACTGAAGCGTCGTCAGAAATTGTGGCTGGGCTGGGAAGAAGAGGGGTATACTTGTTGATACTAACATAATGGTCATTGAATGGTTCATCAATGTGTGTGCGTTTTTGTTTTCCTGGACGACGACGCCCAAGGGATCGATCAATCGATTCAAGCACCAGTTGAAGGGGATTGAAGATGGTTGCGAAAGGGAAGTGCGGATCTGAGAAATCTGACTCCGATGCCAAGTTGTTATGGGCCTAGGCTGCCTAGCTCGTAACATCGTCGAGATCTCGCCCACGATGGTGGTGGAGGCGAAGATACAAGTCAATGGAGCTCACCTAAAGGGGGGACTGAGGAGAAGAAGGGGTGAGAGGGGAGCTTTACGTACCTAAACCCTAGAATGAGGATGAAAAAAAAAGAATTACAGACAGAACTTTCACAATTTCATTCATAACCTCATACATGACCCAAGGAGTCTATTAGACGACAACACCATGGATGTAAACAAACACCATGGATGTAAACAAACCCAATGTTGTAAATATCGGATGTCGGCGACATATCAGATTGAGTTTTTAAATACCGGATGTCAGAAGTCGGAGACATGTCGGAGATATTTTAAAATGTCGAATTTTCATATCTTATAAATAATTTTTTTTAATTTTATGTATACTAACTATAATTATATGCTATGAAAATAGAAAAATAATATAACAAATAGATAAAAAATGAGTCATTTATATTGCAAAATAAAATTGAAAAGTACCTAAGATAAAATATTATAAAAAATACAAAAAACTACATTATAAAATACATTTAATAGTACAAACTAATTTTATTTTGATAACAATAAATTTATTGCAAATAAAGAAGATTTAAAAGTTCAAATCCTTGATTTATTATAAATTTATATTAAAAACATCGAAAAATCAACTAAAAATGTATTACATACTTTCATATTTTTTGTAATGTGAAATAAAAAATTGTGAAACAATTATACAAAATTGGTTGCAAAAATAAAATGCTTAAAAATCGAAACAATAAGTTTAATCGATTTAAACATACATAATATAATATATATAAGCAATTTAAACATATGTTGTTTGTCTGCTAATATAAATAAAATAAAATAGTAGGAGATATATTCAAAAGTCGCGCCGGCCGATATACCGGAAAAAATCGAGCATGCCGGACTATATTTTACAAAAGGACAATCAATTTTTTTTTAAAAAATATCGTTTTGCCCTTAAAAATGACATGTCGGGAGGCATGCCGGACATGTCGGGAGGCATGCCGGACATGTCGGGAGGCATGCCGGACATGTCGGGAGGAATGCCGGACATGTCGGGAGGCATGCCGGATGTTGCAAAGCCGAGTAGAGGGAGGGGAGCAGAGAGATAAGAGACGAGAGGTAGAGGGGGGAGGTAGAGAGAGAGAGAGGGAATTAGGGATAGAGAAGAGAAAACATAACATTCATCCGAGATGGTTCTAATACAAGGCTTACACGTCCTCTTATAGTGATGATGAGTGAATACAAAAGGAAATAACTTAATTTAGGAAATACAAATTACTAACAATGACGCAAGCAAATAAAGCAACAAATAACGCCCATAATTGGCGCAAACAAATAAAGAAACAAATAACGTCCCGTAATTGATTAATTATCTCCTGCGGTAGTGGCGATCCCCTCCGATATACGCGCTCGACGCGTGTAAACTTTCCAAAGAGGCTCGTCGTCGTGTAGCTCTGTAACAATGCCACCGTCTGGAAAATGTGTCTTGTCCTCAAGGCAGTAGTCGGGGAACTGACGGCGGAAATCATCCCTGGGGAGCCACGTTGCGTCTAAGTCAGGGAGCCATCGGCCCAATGTAGGGCGGAGCCGTCGAGTCCCCCGACGGCGATAGAGACCTTGTCGTGGTCGGGAGTGTGATTGAGGTCGAAATACGGTTCCGCTTTGGCGATCCACCCCATCGGATCTACGCCGGCGAAGCTAGGGAGGTCCAAGGAAAGGGTCGGATGGCCAGGGGGCGGCGGGGCTGAGGTCTCCCCGATGGGCGGAACGGTGGCGCCCTGAGGTACCCGCCGGGGCCCGAGCCCGCGGATCCGCTGGGGGACGAGGCGGCGGGCGGTTGGAGCGCATCAAACTTGGCATGAAGGGCGAGGATGGAGGCGTGCAAGGAGGCGACGAGGGCTTCCTGGGCTTCGACGCGGCGGAGGGCCTCAGCGGTGGTGTCCTCCTGCTGAACAGCTGAAGATCCACAGTTGAACGAGTGTTGGGGTCCATGAGGGCGAACGGGAAACAACGGCCTACTAGGAGGCAACAGCGTTGGTCGAGCACTCAGCGTCGCGAGGAAGGCATCCGCAGAATGCGGCAGTGAACGTCTCCGACGGCCGGAGGCGGGCGGAGAGGGCAGGTCGGACCACTTTGTTGCAGAGCCGAGTGAGAGGGAGGGGAGCGGAGAGATAAGAGACGAGATATAGAGGGGGGAGGTAGAGAGAGAGGGAATTAAGGATAGAGAAGAGAAAACATAACATTCATCTGAAATGGTTCTAATACAAGACTTACACGTTCTCTTATAGTGATGAGAAGCGAATACAAAAGGAAATAACTTAATTTAGAAAATACAAATTATTAAAAATGACGCAAGCAAATAAAGCAACAAATAACGCCCATAATTGGCGCAAACAAATAAAGAAACAAATAACGTCCCATAATTGATTAATTATCTCATGCGGTAATGGCGGTCCCCTCTGATATATGCGCTCGACGCGTGTAAACTTTCCAAAGAGGCTCGTTGTCGTGTAGCTCTGTAACACCGGACATGTCAGGAGACATTTAAAACAATGAACATACCCAATATGAAAGAGAAGCACACAACACTAAAACATTAAGACTAATAAATTAACCTGACTTCATACAACTCGACAGACACAACTCGAACTCAAATACATAAAGACTCAAGTTAGCTCGGCTCCCATGTATCACTACCTTCACCACCACCACTACCGATGAGATCCTTCGCCTTAGTCCTTTGCCTTAGTTATTCAATATATTTCATTTTCTCCTTTATTCAATATATTCAATAAATGTATTATGACTGGCCATTTAACATCAGGTGAGAAGTCTTGGAGAAGATTCATGTGTCCCTTCTTGGATCTAGGCTTCCATATGGTGAAGATGCTTGGGAGGGGAAGCCTCAAAAGTGGAGTGGTCGTAGGTGGGACATTGGGGCCTTGGGGTCCGATGAAGAAGCCGATCTGTAACACCCAAAATTAATGTGTCGCACTCTGTTAATTTCAAGGTCCGACCGCAAGCATAATTGATCGAACCATCATTGTGGCAAGGTATGATTTATTTTGGTCTCTTGCGATCATTAATCAATAAATTATGTAAAGATAACCAAATGAGGTTATAGAAATTTTGTTCAGCGAAATTTGGAGGTTCGCGGGGGTATTTACGCTCGTAGTAATAAGCTCCATAGGAGACAATGACAATATTGGAATTTATTTTTGATTCCTTCCTCCCACCTCTACAATTTGCGTAACTGCCCATTTATGCGTGTTACCTCTCCCATGCGCTCCATCCTTTTTAGCCGCAGCAGCTCGTGAGGTTTTTAAAAAGCCGCATTCACATCGAGGCCTAATTCTATTTTCCCCCTCCAGCTGCACGAGAGAATCAAGGCCGTTATTATGTCTTTTTCTTCTTTCCAACCCAGACGAGAGATGTAACAGCCCTTAAAAATAATAAATAATAATAATAATAAAAGAATAATAATAATATAAAAAAAGACTAAAAACGCCTAAACCTACCCCCCCCCGTTCCCTTAAAGCAAACCCGAGCCAATCTCGGTTCCCGCAAGCCGCAATCCGCGACCCCCGACTCCGCTCCCGTCTCCGCGCCCCGACAGCCCCGGATCCGCCGCCAACGCATCCTGCCGCCCCGAGACTCCTCCCCGTGGCCGGCAAATCCCTCCTCCAGGCCCGGCGCCCCTTCCTCTTGCTTCCCCGCCGTCTCCGACGCTTCCCTTGGCCGGCAACTCCCGCAGCAAGCCCCTCTTGGCCGACTGCTTCCAAGGAGGACGGACATCCCTTTTTTTTTCTCTTCCTCTTCACCTCCTCCGGCCAGTGAGAGCAAAGGCAGAGTTCTTCTCCGACAACCCTAGCTCCTCCTTGTCCCGGCCGGTGGATTTCGTGAGAGGTCTCCTAGGGTTTTCGCTCAAAACCCCTCTTCGTGGATTTTGGAGCCCCAATCTGGCCTCCTTGGGTAAGAAATTCCTTTGAAACCCCTCTTCGTGAATTTTGTTACAATAATTATCCCTCCCTAATTGATGCATTGACGTCGATCCCTCTTGGGGTTGTCGTGTACCCTTCTAACCTCGATATTTTACTTGTTTTCCGGTGCCGCTCTTCGGATCTAGGTGGTGGAATCACTCCAAGCCCTCTCCGAATTAGCGATTCTTGCTTCCAACGCCGCCAAAACTCCCGATCCCTCGCGGTAGACTCTTCTCCCCTCACCTTCGAGGGAGGTAAACTCCTAAACCCCTCTCCTTTTGTGTGAAGCGATTATTAAACGCATGTGCTGACATAGGAAACTTGTTAATTTAATTTGGAATGTATTTTTGACCTCGAACAGGTTTAGCTCAAGCTTTAACCTCGCCTGCGCCACTTAGCTGTTGCTAGCACTTTCGAAATCACCTTAAGGCAAGTAGAGACTCTCTCTCTCGCTTGCAAACATGAGATTTAATTTACTTCACCTTGTTTATGAAGTAGCCTCTTATAAACCGGGAATCGTCTAATTATTCATGAATACTTGAAATTTGCCTAATATCCTAGACGAACATTGAAAGGAGAGTGTTGGTTTGGTGTGACGCGTCGAGTCAAGCGCCCGACTAACTGGTAACAGAAACCATTAGTCAACCATTGCAAGCACCGTTGTTGATAAGCCTTGCGCCAATTTAAACACTAGAATCTTGTGCACCAAATGACAACACCTTCACTCTTCAATGTTTTCCGTTTATGGTATTACAGCTAGGCTAAAACTCCGGAGTAGGCTATTAGATTTAAAGCATCTAGTTTAAACATGGTTACTTGTCAGGTAGTAGATTGCTACGTGTAAAAATTTGTTCACTAAGCTCTTGATTCCTATGCTTACTCTTGTGCAATTAGATTAATTTGAATCTTCATGTATATTCTTGTTCTGAGGCACTTTCCTTTTGTTTGGATTTGCCTTAGGTTTCGTGACTGCGCCGCCCGGTTCCTGAGCTATTTCTTTCAGATACAGCATTGTTCAGAGGTTTCATTTGTTTAAATGTATCAGCAGGTTCTATGTATTTTGTTTCTTTGCTGTTAGATTTTTCTTCCTACTCATGTACTAGTTATTATCAGACATTTTCTCTTGTATCGAGGACAACCTGTAGGGTGAAACATTGTACTACTTCATTTTCCACAATTGTGACTAATTGCATTCATTTGAGCATTGATTGTGACATAGTTTTTGTAAATAAAATGCATGCACAACAACTTTTAACTATTTATGTATGGCTTCCGCATCAATATCTTTTAAAAACTCTTTTCAAAAAAATATCTAATTGTAGAATTTCTGGTTCCGCCTCAGCAGGCATGTTTCTTCTCTGCATGCCTGTGGCATCACGACCCGCCCGAAGCGCACTCTGATTCTGTTGAGACGGGTCGTGACAGTTGGTATCAGAGGGAGGTTAGCTCAAAAAAAAAAAGAAAAGAATTATTTTGAAATTTTCAAATATTTTAAAATCTATTATGTAAATATAGGTACATGCATCATATTTCACTCACCCTGTCATTATTTGTTGTTCGAGGCTGAAACACGCACACACTCACTCATAAGCATGAGTAGTATGCATGCAAATGTTAAGCGAGTATGGGCAAACTTAACGTTTATATGCATATGAATTTCCACTAGGATATACAGCGCTTGCAAATATTAAATTGTATGGGCGGTTTAATGTTTTCAAGTGCGTGACATTAGAATCATAATGCGCATGACATGTTAGTGATATGAGCACTTAACATGACATGCGTTTCCATTCATGGCATTTTTAGGAATGCATTGTAGGCATAATTACATTGCATGCATATCATAACCCATTGCACAAGTGTTAAGCTAAGAACAACAGATGATGATTGTACACACATGGATTTCACAATCATAACTTTATCGCACGCGATTCTATCATCGCATTTGCATTTGCATGGCTTTCACCTAGAGTTGTCCACTGAAAATGCTGTAACTATTACATGATTTAGGTATCTAATGGTGTTAAAATGCTAGAACCTGTAATCTCGATCTACTATGCTTAGCTTGACTGCTTCTCTTACTCAATTCTTTTATGCTCATTTTAGATGGCTCCTAAGCGCTCGCAGCGAAAGAAAGCTACTCCTGCTGCGAGGGAGGCCCCTAGAGATGAAACTGCCCAGCTTTTGAGACAGCTTCTGGAGCGTGTCTCCCGTCTGGAGGGGGAACGCCAAACTCCTGATCCAGCCTCTGGTTTCGGCAGCGCAGGGACGACTGGAGTCGCTGTTACCATCACCCCTCCTGCACCTGGATCTGGGACCGGCTTGACTGCTGGCACCATGGAGGCCCCGCTCGTGCCAAGTCCGACCACCCCTGTAGCGATGGCAGACACACTGGCTTTCAAGAGACTAAATCCGCCTACCTACAATGGCGACCGAGATTACTTTGTGATCACTGAATGGGTCTCCCAGATGGAGAAACACTTTGAGTATGCTGCAGTTCCCGAGGCCCAAAAGGTTCTCCTTGCGGCCTATCAGCTGACCGAAGATGCTTACACTTGGTGGCTTCAGCGCCGCAGCCTCTCCGATTCTGCCACCTTGACTTGGGGAAAGTTCAAGGACGCTCTTATGGAAAACTTCCTCTCTTCTGTGGAGCGGGACAAGCTAGCTGAGAAGTTCCTGTCCCTTCAGCAGTTTGGTAGGACAGTGACCGAGTATGCGAGAGAGTTCTCCCGCCTATCGCTCCTTGCTGTGGAATTCGTGCCAGATGAAGCCAAAAGGATCAGCCGTTTCGTGAAGGGACTCCGACATGATTTCCAGCAGCATGTGGTAGCCCATGGCGCCACCACCTACACGGAGACCGTAGGAGCCGCCTTGAGAGTGGAAGCCATTGAGCTGGATCGTTCCGCCAAGAAAGTCCAGCATGGCACCAGCAATGCTGCAGCATCCGACCTCAAGCGCAAGAGTGCTCCATCTCAGGAGCAAGGTCCCGGGCCCAAGGAGGTGTGCGCCTTCTGTCACAAGGTGGGTCATGTTGCCCAAGTCTGTCGTTCTCTCCTGAAAAAGCAAAAGAAGGACATCCATGCTCCGCCGCCTCAGATGACGCTTGCCTCTACCTCCACTGTCTGTGCGTACTGCAAGAAGCCGGGCCACCAGCTGAAGGACTGCCGTCGCAGGCAGAAGGCCTGTTTCAAGTGCGGGCAGGTTGGACACCTCAAGCTAGACTGCCCTATGAGGGAAAGCCCGATTCCCGCTCAGCCACTGCAGGTTGTCCCCGGAGCTCAGGACAGGGGTAAGGCGGTGCTGAACGTCGTCACTCAGGGCGAGGCGCTCGCTTCGACCGACGTCATCTCTGGTACGTTGTTTTGTGGAATTTTAATTTTAATTTTTCTTCATGCAAATAAACTGGTCTGCCTTAGTCTCGAATAATCTTGATATGCGTCATGTTTTTTTTTCTTTTTCCCTTTTTAGGAAGATTTAGGGTCAAGAACAAGTGGATGCAAATCTTATTTGATTCTGGTGCATCCCACTCTTTTATTGCTCGCCATATCGTGGACCTTCACAGTTGGCCTACTTCGACACTAAAGGTCCCTTTCGAGGTTTCTGTACCCGGTCATCTGCACCTCTCAACCAGCGGCATTCTCAATTGCCCTATCTTGCTTGGAGAATTGCAAGTTTTCGCCGACCTCATAGTTCTGGAAATGTCGGAATTTGACGTGATCTTGGGGATGAATTGGTTGGTCACGTATCAAGCTAAGCTGGACTGTGTAGCAAAGAGGGTAAATCTCAGCTTTGGCGGCGAGGACTACAGTGTTCATGTTCAGACCCGCAGCCACCTGAAGGTAATTCGTGCTGTGCGTGCCGCTCGCCTTCTTAGTCAGGGTTGCTCTGCTTGTTTCGTGTATGCTTCATATTCGGATGCTGTCATACCGCAACTTGAATCTATCCCGGTTGCCTCCGAGTTTCCCGACGTGTTCCCCACCGAGCTACCTGGAATGCCTCCCGATCGTGAGGTAGAATTCTCCATTGATGTGGAGCCTGGAACGCGCCCCATATCTAAAGCTCCATACCGTATGGCACCGCGCGAGTTGGAAGAGCTCAGATTGCAATTGGATGAGATGCTTGAGCGTGGATACATTCGTCCCAGCTCGTCTCCTTGGGGAGCCCCCGTCCTCTTCGTGAAAAAGAAAGATGGTTCCCTGAGGCTTTGTATCGACTATCGGGAGCTGAATAAGGTTACCATCAAGAATAAGTACCCCCTCCCACGCGTAGATGACCTCTTTGATCAACTCAAAGGCAGTTCTGTGTTTTCCAAGATAGATCTCAGAACCGGTTACCATCAATTAAAGATCAAGGAATCCGATATCCCCCGGACAGCCTTCGAACTCGGTATGGACATTTTGAATTCTTAGTGATGTCTTTTGGATTGACTAATGCCCCATCTGGCTTCATGGATATGATGAACCGTGCATTCTGTGAGTTCCTTGATAAGTTCGTTATCGTCTTCATAGATGATATTTTGGTTTACTCCAAAACTCGTGAAGATCATGCAGTTCACCTTAGACTCGTCCTATCCACCCTACGCCAGCATCAACTCTACGCCAAACTGGCGAAGTGCGAGTTCTGGCTGGATCGTGTTGCCTTCTTGGGGCATGTCATTTCTGGGGATGGGCTATCTGTTGACCCCGCCAAAGTCTCCGCAGTGATGGACTGGAAGCGTCCTTCTACTCCTACCGAGATCCGCAGTTTCCTTGGGTTGGCTGGTTATTACCGGCGCTTCGTCAAGGGTTTCTCCTCCCTTGCCGCTCCTCTGACAAGACTAACTCAAAAGCACGTGAGGTTTGAGTGGACGGATCAGTGCGAGCGCGCCTTTTCTGAGCTGAAGCAGCGACTATGTTCCGCGCCAGTGCTAGCTCTTCCGTCAGATGGATTGGACTTTTCAGTCTACACTGATGCTTCTGGAGTTGGTTTGGGTTGTGTTCTGATGCAGGATGACCGTGTTATTGCATTTGGATCGAGGCAGTTGAAAATTCATGAGCGTAACTATCCCACCCATGACCTGGAATTCGCTGCAGTGGTGTTCGCCTTGAAGCTGTGGCGTCATTATCTCTATGGTGTGAGGTGCCACTTTTACACCGACCATCAGAGTTTGAAGTACATTTTTGTTCAAAAGGACCTCAATCTTCGTCAGAGACGTTGGCTCGAGTTTGTTTCAGACTATGACTTGCAGCTCACATATGTTCCTGGTAAGGCCAATTCAGTGGCAGATGCGTTGAGTCGGCATGTTTCTGTTGCCGCTTGTGCGCCCATGTCAGCTATTCTTGCAGCCCTGATTGATGACCTTGACCGGATGGACATATCCATCGCACCCGAGGGTCATGAGAGGATTTCTGATCCGTTATGGGTAGAGCAGGTGAAGGATTTACAGCCATCTGATCCCGCACTTCAGCGCATTCGCCGGCAAGTTGAGCTTGGGACTCTTCCGGATTTCTCCATCTCTGATGATGTTCTTCGTTTCCGAGGTCGACTCTGCATTCCTGATGTCCCTGAGTTACTTGATAGTATTTGCAGAGAGACGCATGAGTCTCGCTCATCCGGACATCCGGGCAATAACAAGATGTATCATGACTTGAAGCAGATCGTTTGGTGGCCTGGTATGAAAAATTTCATCGCTCGTTTTATCTCTCGATGCCTTACATGCCAGAAGGTGAAAGCTCAGCGTCAGCGTCCTGGTGGTCTTTTGCAGCCTTTGTCTATCCCTGAATGGAAGTGGGAAGATGTTTCTATGGACTTCATCACTGGATTGCCTCGCACTCCAAGAGGACACGATGCGATTTGGGTTATTGTGGACCGCTTGACTAAAGTGGCTCATTTTATTCCGTATAAGGAGGGTCATTCCACTGAGAAGATGACCCGGATCTATGTTGCAGAGATTGTCCGACTCCATGGTATTCCTCTGCGAATCGTTTCTGATCGTGACTCGAGATTTGTATCGCACTTCTGGAAAGGATTTCAGCAAGCTTTGGGCACTGATCTCAACCTAAGCACTGCTTACCATCCGACGACTGATGGGCAGACTGAGAGAGTTAATCAAATTCTTGAAGATATGCTGCGTTGTTATATCTTGGACTACAAGGGAGCTTGGGATGAACATCTACCCTTGGTTGAATTCGCCTACAACAACAGCTATCAAGAGAGCCTCAAGATGGCCCCCTTCGAAGCACTATACGGGCGTCGCTGTAGGACCCCGCTCTATTGGTCGGAAGTCGGCGAAAAGGTGATTTTGGGCCCTGAGTTACTTCAGGAAATGGAAGAAGCCACCAAGAAGACTCGTCTTCAGCTCAGTCGTGCCATTGAGAGACAAAGAAAGTATGCAAATCAGCGCCGCCGTCCGTTAGAGTTCGCTGTGGGCGATCAAGTGTTCCTGAAGGTTTCTCCTACTCCTGGGGTGAAACGGTTCGGCCGCCATCATAAGCTCAGCCCGAGGTTTGTGGGACCGTACTCCATCTCAGAACGTATTGGAGGATCTGCTTACCGTCTGGAGCTACCAGCTTCTTTGGCCGGTGTTCATGATGTCTTTCATGTCAGCCAGCTTCGGAAATATATCCGCGATCCAAATCGTGTTCTTGAAGAAGTTCCAGTAATTCCTGAGGCCAATCTGTCTTATCCGATCGAGCCTTCGAAGATCGTCGAATATCAAGAACGCAAGCTTCGCAAGAGAACCATTCCGATGGTGAAGGTACTTTGGCTGCATGGCAAGTCCGAGGAATACACCTGGGAACTCGAATCTGATATGCGCAGCAAGTATCCACAGCTCTTCTCTTGATCTTGGTACGTCTCTTAGTCTTACTTCCTCGTTATTTCAACATCTTTCATAGTTAGCTTTCATGCGTTAATCTGCGAACTTCTGTTTGAAGTATATGTCATCTGAAACTTCGTTGTTTAGTCTCGTTCAGAGAGTTCTCATGCAAGTTTCGGGACGAAACTTCCTAAGTAGGGGAGAATGTAACAGCCCTTAAAAATAATAAATAATAATAATAATAAAAGAATAATAATAATATAAAAAAAGACTAAAAATGCCTAAACCTACCCCCCCCCCCCCCCCCCGTTCCCTTAAAGCAAACCCGAGCCAATCTCGGTTCCCGCAAGCCGCAATCCGCGACCCCCGACTCCGCTCCCGTCTCCGCGCCCCGACAGCCCCGGATCCGCCGCCAGCGCATCCTGCCGCCCCGAGACTCCTCCCCGTGGCCGGCAAATCCCTCCTCCAGGCCCGGCGCCCCTTCCTCTTGCTTCCCCGCCGTCTCCGACGCTTCCCTTGGCCGGCAACTCCCGCAGCAAGCCCCTCTTGGCCGACTGCTTCCAAGGAGGACGGACATCCCTTTTTTTTTCCCTTCCTCTTCACCTCCTCCGGCCAGTGAGAGCAAAGGCAGAGTTCTTCTCCGACAACCCTAGCTCCTCCTTGTCCCGGCCGGTGGATTTCGTGAGAGGTCTCCTAGGGTTTTCGCTCAAAACCCCTCTTCGTGGATTTTGGAGCCCCAATCTGGCCTCCTTGGGTAAGAAATTCCTTTGAAACCCCTCTTCGTGAATTTTGTTACAATAATTATCCCTCCCTAATTGATGCATTGACGTCGATCCCTCTTGGGGTTGTCGTGTACCCTTCTAACCTCGATATTTTACTTGTTTTCCGGTGCCGCTCTTCGGATCTAGGTGGTGGAATCACTCCAAGCCCTCTCCGAATTAGCGATTCTTGCTTCCAACGCCGCCAAAACTCCCGATCCCTCGCGGTAGACTCTTCTCCCCTCACCTTCGAGGGAGGTAAACTCCTAAACCCCTCTCCTTTTGTGTGAAGCGATTATTAAACGCATGTGCTGACATAGGAAACTTGTTAATTTAATTTGGAATGTATTTTTGACCTCGAACAGGTTTAGCTCAAGCTTTAACCTCGCCTGCGCCACTTAGCTGTTGCTAGCACTTTCGAAATCACCTTAAGGCAAGTAGAGACTCTCTCTCTCGCTTGCAAACATGAGATTTAATTTACTTCACCTTGTTTATGAAGTAGCCTCTTATAAACCGGGAATCGTCTAATTATTCATGAATACTTGAAATTTGCCTAATATCCTAGACGAACATTGAAAGGAGAGTGTTGGTTTGGTGTGACGCGTCGAGTCAAGCGCCCGACTAACTGGTAACAGAAACCATTAGTCAACCATTGCAAGCACCGTTGTTGATAAGCCTTGCGCCAATTTAAACACTAGAATCTTGTGCACCAAATGACAACACCTTCACTCTTCAATGTTTTCCGTTTATGGTATTACAGCTAGGCTAAAACTCCGGAGTAGGCTATTAGATTTAAAGCATCTAGTTTAAACATGGTTACTTGTCAGGTAGTAGATTGCTACGTGTAAAAATTTGTTCACTAAGCTCTTGATTCCTATGCTTACTCTTGTGCAATTAGATTAATTTGAATCTTCATGTATATTCTTGTTCTGAGGCACTTTCCTTTTGTTTGGATTTGCCTTAGGTTTCGTGACTGCGCCGCCCGGTTCCTGAGCTATTTCTTTCAGATACAGCATTGTTCAGAGGTTTCATTTGTTTAAATGTATCAGCAGGTTCTATGTATTTTGTTTCTTTGCTGTTGGATTTTTCTTCCTACTCATGTACTAGTTATTATCAGACATTTTCTCTTGTATCGAGGACAACCTGTAGGGTGAAACATTGTACTACTTCATTTTCCACAATTGTGACTAATTGCATTCATTTGAGCATTGATTGTGACATAGTTTTTGTAAATAAAATGCATGCACAACAACTTTTAACTATTTATGTATGGCTTCCGCATCAATATCTTTTAAAAACTCTTTTCAAAAAAATATCTAATTGTAGAATTTCTGGTTCCGCCTCAGCAGGCATGTTTCTTCTCTGCATGCCTGTGGCATCACGACCCGCCCGAAGCGCACTCTGATTCTGTTGAGACGGGTCGTGACAAGAGAGGTCTCTGTTGTTTTCACCGTCGACGCCAAGCGCCGGTCACGCCTTCACCTCCAGAAACCCTCGACACTGTCTCCTCCCACCTGTGAAGACCCGTCTGTAACACCTCTTTCCAGTTTTAAAAAAATCAGTCGTCCGCCCGGAGCAGTGATATAAAGTGAACTAGGAAACAATATTAAAACTAGTACACAGCAGATAATAAGAAGAATACTGAGAATTTAAACTTACAACGGAAGCTATGAAAGAAGACTAAGGGTAATCACATACCTTCATAAACTGAATTCACAGAGCCACTAAACATGAATTAAGATGAAAGAACTGAAAATCTGAAGTAACATAATAAGTCTGATACATAATATTTCAAACACTAACCATATACAGTATCCAAGGTTACAAGTGTATACTAAAAAAAAGAAAGCTGAAAAGGAAACGAGCTACAAACTGACACCACAAGGACGCTCATCCTAGGCATAGTTTTCCACCCGGGTCACCTGTAAAAACATTGCCAACGAGGGGTCAGAGTAAGAAAAAATAACTCCTCCTAGTGACACTAAAACATTTTCTTAAATAATGAATGCATGCCCTTTGAAAAATAGATTTAGTACATTAAAAATCTTTATGCTAGATGATATGCATGCGTTTACAATGTTTCCTGGTCAACAGACAAACTCGTTCTACGTTCATGAACTTTCATTTTACTTACCCAAGCCCCGACGTTCACTAGCTAGTGCGCTGTCTCACGTCAGGTTCATGCTTGAGTTCTAGGTGGCTTCTAATCTGTACTTCTACTTGAAAGGCTCTAGGCAGAGTATCTCCTAACGCGCAACTGAAATCTGACGACCCGAGACCATCTTACGAACTCAATTGTCCTGGTGTCACGTGGACATGGTCTCGAATCTACTAATTGTCTCAAAGGGGAGTCAACTCCCAAGACTCTACTGCTCATAGGATATCATATGTCTTATGAGAAAGGTAGTGCGCCTTTACCTATCACGAGGAAACTTATGCGTGTTTACTGACCCTTTTCGGTCTAATGTTACTCTGCTTGGGACATCTCTTTTGGTGTACTACTGAGCGACCCATGCTTTTCTTGTGGTCGGTTAGAAGGGACGTTCACGCACTTAATTAGACAAATTTATAAACTTACGTACACGTATAAAGACTTCGTACCTAACGTTAGTATACATGATCTGACAATTCGGGTCTTGGAGAAGGATGTCATCCTACATCTTTTACGCGACTGTTTCCTACCGCCACACCTTTCTATGCATGGTTATGATGTTTGTACGAAACTTACACATACGTATCTAAAATAATTTTCCTGATACGTCTAACTAACAGGGATTAGGTTTCCTTACCATGGTGATGCGGCGCTCGTACACTCGGCGCGACGACATTTGCTTTTTCGAAGAAAATCTGACTACTGCGGCCTTCCAGAACCTTACCCCGAGGCCACCAAAAATCTGCAATCCAAGACAAACCTAAATTACACATTTTTACCTTTAGGGTTATCGGTAAAGAAAACTCAAAATGGCTAGGGTAAACAAATGAAAGACTACATAGTGTAGTACCTCTACGTGAGAGCGATTAAGACTCACAACGCGATCAACTCCAGATTTGCGGTGGATCTAGTACTTCGATCCCTAATTAGGGCAAGAGGAAAATGAGAAAAATAGTTCGAATCAACTTCTAAATAGAAGGATTTCCACGAATAAATGAAGACAAGTGAGGAATTAAACTCACTGGAACCAAAACGTTGCCCTAGCACCCTTGACTTCCACCAGAAGGTACGAAAATCCCTCTCCTACAGCACGGGAAAGGAGAAGGGATCACGTCGGCGCCCGTAGAGGAAGGAGGAAGGGCTTGCGCTGAGGAACGGAGTGGGGGAGGCGTCGCTAGGGCTGTGGGAAGCGGAAGGCGCGGCTTGCGGAAGAATCGAAGTCGGTGGAGGAGTGTTTGCGGTTTTTCTCCCGTGAAAATGGTTACGGGATTTTAGGTTTACGGGTTTGCGGCTTTTAACAATCGGCGGGGTGCGGTTTTGATAACAGCCCCCCTTTTCCCACCCAAAGAGGTGAGATTTGCTATACGCAACCCACTCTTAGAAGGTCACTCCACATTAACCCCTTATGAAAATAAAAATTGCTGCGCTTCGCTACTAAATTAAAATACATCACACAATCCTTACGACTGACATAAATCATTAATTAACGAACGTGATTTAGGCATACTAACATTGCACCTCGACGACGCGCTGCCTCGATCAAGATCCTTCGCGATTTGACCCTACATTTTAAATAAATTTTGCGTCAAATTACGGATGTTACAAATCTCCTCTCCTAATAAAATTTTTCGTCCTCAAAAATTGTAACCATACCTGAATCAAAGAGGAACGTATAATTTGCATTGCTCCTAAGCTCATCCTCTCGCTCCCAAGTATACTCTGGACGGCCACAGTTCATCCAAAGGACTTTGACCATGCGAATCTCTTTATTCCTAAGCTTCTGTATCCTTGAATCCACGATTCTGACTGGTCTAATCCCAATACTAAGATTTGTCTCGATTGGTGCTTCCTCGGTACTGATGATCTGACTGGAATCTCTGACTACACTTCTCAGATAGGAGACGTGGAATACATCATGAACACCATTCATTTCCTCAGGTAAGGCCAACTTATATGCAACCTCACCAACTCGTTCCAGTACCTCAAAAGAGCCAACGAATCTGTGACTCAGTTTCTTCATCCGCTTTATTCTAGAGACTCTTCTGACTGGTCTGACCTTCAGATAAACGTTGTCTCCAACACTGAACTCTACTGATCTGTGCTTTTGATCATGATACTTGCCTTGACGATCCTGAGCTGTCTTCATACGCTCTTGAATGAGCTTGATTCTGTCAGTGGTCTTATCTATCCATGATTCCCTGATTATCTCAAACAGAGATGACAAATTTACCTCTAAGGAATGGAAATATGTTAAGAAGCGTTTGAGTACTAAGCTACATTTCAGTACAGCCTTCCACCCCCAGACAGATGGGCAGACAGAGCGCACCAATAGAACCATGGAAGATATGCTCAAAATGAGTAATCTAGACTTTGGAGGTAAGTGGAAAAGTAAGTCACCTTGGTGGAGTTATCCTACAAAATTAGCTTCCAGGCAAGCATTGGGATGACAACCTTTGAGGCACATTATGACATACGTTATCAGACACCGTTATGTTGGGCTGAAAGTGAAGAAAAAATTGTTAATAAAGGATTATGGATTGAGAAGAGCACAACTTAAGTCAAACTTACTAAGGAGAGTATGTAAATGGCTCGAGACCAACAAACTACTATGATAATAAGCACAAGTCTATGGAATTTAGCGTTGGAGACTATGTTCATCTGAAGGTCAGACTAGTTAAGGGCGTCTCTCAAATCAAGTAGATGAAGAAATTGAGTCCAAGGTTCGTTGGTCCTGTAACATCCATGTTTTTGACGTCACGTTAATTTAAAATTCCAGGGTCGGACCGCGAGTTAAATTAATCGAGTCGACGGTTTATGGAGGTAACAATCTTTTTAATCAATTCTTTAATTACGTTAAAGAAATGTTAATATTAATAATAAGACCTTTTTTACCCTAAAGCAATTTTTCCCTTTGTCGGTTCACGGAATTAGCAACCGCACATTTCGATTACACCCCCCCCCCCCCCCCCGCTCCCGCATTTGTCTGCGACGTAGTCCGGCCAACTCCTGAAGCCCGCGCTTCGTCGACCACCGGAGCCCCAATCGGCCAGTGTCGACGCTTCCTCCCTCTGCGTACTCCAGTGACTTCCTCCTTCCTAGCGCAGAGGAGGTTTCGGTTTCCAACCCTAGCCGGTGGAGGGAGTTCCCATTTTCGTTGTTTTGATTCCGGTGAGTATTGTTCCTTGCTATTTTTCATCTTCTAGGGGAATCGTTAAAATTGGAAACCAATTTTGTTTATCTTTTTGGTTTCGCTTTCCCTAATTTAGAAATCGAAGTTTTTGGTCTTGTGCAATCAGAAATCGGTCGCTTATTTTGGGATCTAACCGTTGTTAGATCAAGGTAATGCACCATTTTTATTGTTCATGAATTGTTCAAATAGTATTCATATTATTTTGAGTTTTTCCGACCAAAAACCCTAAGGAGGAAAACGCTTAAAATAGGGCTATCGTTGGATTTCAAATTTTGGTGGACGTTGGAGTTAAAAAGTTAGTGGTGGACATATTTTTGCAAAGAGGATCATGTCGCCTCGCCGCGTGTATGAGCGTCGAAACACTGCGGTGAAAACTCGACTCCTTTTAGTTTAACAATTCAGATAAATTTTCAATTCATGTATTAATCATTTTGGTATACACACTTAAAAGTTACAAGTTCTTATAGTCAGAACCAAGTCAACGGGGTAGGTATACGCTTAGGCTAAGTTAGCAATTTCAGAGTCATGAAAACTCTAAGCCCAGTATTTTTAACTAGAGCGCTACTCCGTGTTTGACTCACTGAACACTAATCTAAGTTAATTCAAAAAAGAAAAGGCGAGGAAGGTTTTCCCGCGCGATTATGGTGGAGGCACACCATCGCGTGCCCAGGGCCAGTAGGCCACAACTTGAACTTCAAACTCAGGGTCGGTGACCCTTGCTACTGATATGTAACTCCTTAGATAGGAGTCGATGTTCCACTTGAGGGACATGTAGTTCAGGGCACCATCAGGTTTGCTACTCAGACCGCAATCACTAGTTTGTGCACAGTCGTCCTTAGTGACAAACATTAATAAGACAACCTAAAAGCTGGTTGAATTTTACAGCAATCAAAAATTCAAACTACATAAATCAATGATTTGTACAATTGGGACAAGGGTGCGTCCGATCACACAATAGGCCGCTGTTATCCCAGATCATGAACTCAAGTGTTAAGTCTTATATTAAAGTAATTACGTAAATTTTGAATTCAAGTAATATTCACTTATAATATTTCTTAAAGTATTGCTGAAAGGAGTAGTTTTTCTTGCTCTTTAATGAGCCTGACCCATTTGGAACTTGTTTTAATTCAGGGGGCTCAGGTCAGGGAATCTGCTTAGGATAGGCGGTGCAGTCTTCTCAGTTGTCAGTTTTGTTCAGCTGTACCACTGTGTTGTACTTGTTTCTCTTTATAAATACTATGTATATGTTGTACTTCACTCATGTTTTGATGTATCAATTTACTTCAGTTTGATGTTATATCAGTCTCTCTTAGTATTATATTCAATTTTAATTGGCTCTGTGAATTCAGCTTGACAAGGTACACTTTTACCCATAGATTTACTTAATCTTTTTCCGCTGCAAGTTTTCATTTTTGGAACTTGTATTTCTTTTATCTACTTTATGTCAGTTTATATATCGTTACTTAGTTGACTTGTTATCGCGGGCCCGCCCGGACTTCTGATTTCCTGTTGAACTTGGTTGGGGTGTTTCAGGTTCATATATAACATAGAAATCACACTTGGAAAGGGTGGACAATTAGCTAGAGCAGCAGGCGCTGTAGCGAAACTGATTGCAAAAGAGGGTAAATCGGCCACATTGAGATTACCATCCGGGGAGGTCCGTTTGATATCCAAAAACTACTTAGCAACAGTCGGGCAAGTGGGGAATGTTGGGGTGAACCAAAAAGTTTGGGTAGAGCCGGATCTAAGTGGTTAACATAACGTATTCTACATCTCCTATCCGAGGAGAGCAATCAGAGATGCTATTCAAATGACCAGTACTAAGGATGCACCAAACGAATCAAATCTTAGTATAAGTATCAAATCAATCAGAACAGTGGACTAAAGGATTCAGAAGCTCAGGAATAGAGATATTCGTTTTGTTAAACTCCTTTGGATGAATTGTGATCAACCGAGTATTCATGGGAAAAAAGATGGCATTCGGAGGATTAAAGACTATGCATTCCTTTTTGACTTGGGTATGATTGTAACTTTTCGAGAACAAAAATTTTATTTTAAGGGGAGATTTATAACACCCAAAATTAATGTGTCGCACTTTGTTAATTTCATGGTTCGACCGCGAGCATAATTGATTGAACTATCGTCGTGGCGAGGTATGATTTTTTTTTATCTCTTGCACACATTAATCAATAAATTATGTAAAGATAACCAAATGAGGTTATAGAAATTTTGTTCGACGAAATTTGGAGGTTCGTGGGGGTATTTAAGCTCGTAATAATAAGTTCAACGGGAGGTAATGACAGAATTGGAATTTATTCTTGGTTCCTTCCTTTTCCCCCTTACGGTTTGCGTAATCCGCTCATTTATGTGTGCTTACCTCTCCCCCGCGCACCTTCCTTTTTAGCCACAGGAGGCCGCGAGGTTTTTAAAAAAATGTGTTCTTATAGAACCCTAATTTTATTTTCCCCCTCCATCCGCACAAGAGAATCGGAGTCGCTGTTTCGTCTTCTTCTTCTTTATAACCCAGACGACAGAGGTCTCTGTTGTTTTCACTGTCGACGCCAAGCGATGGTCATGCCTTCCCCTTCAGAAACCCTCAGCGTCGTCTCCTCCCACACGTGGAGACCCGTCGACCCCTCCTTCCTCACCAACAGTCGTCGGCAACTTCGGGGAGTGGGACTTCCTTCCCTTTTTGTGTTCGAGACTGCCGACTGGAGCCCTCCTCGCTCTCCCAGCCGCCGTATCTAGTGGGTAACGATCAAGAACTCTTCTTTCGTTAAACCTATGGTTCCTCCTCCCTCTTGTTTTAGTTCCTATTTCAGATATTAAGGGTATTGGTTTCCCTCCTCCCTTATTTGCAGAGAGAAAAATCGAGGAACTCTCTCTCCATTTCTCGTCAGTCTGATTGCAGCTGATTCCTTCGTCGGATTTGCAAAGGTATCTAGCATTTTCCTGCGCGGAACCTTCTCTTAAGCCATTAGCATGATTAACTAGGGTTCTTTTTCTTCCTGTGACAGACGTGATTGTTTGATCACTTCTGATTTGGGTGAGTCCCCTTCCATTTCGGAAATTTTTATCCTACAATGTTAGAGTAGTGGTAAGCCCTTTTCCCCGCGTCATGAAATGACACCCTTAGAATTTTGGGCAATCTAATTTTTAACATTTCCCCCTTTTAGGTTCCGCGAAGGGAATTGGGGTAAGAGAACTCATGATAAATCAGAAGAAATTTCCACGTGTGCTTCAAAGTAGGCGTGCAAAAAAAGCCCACTGAGCCCAGGCCCCATGGGCCCGGGCTTTTTTGTTGCCAGACCCAGGCCGGGCCCTAAACAAACCAGGCCCAGGGCCCAGACCTCACTATAATATGGTGACATGTCTGAGCCCACCACACCGGGCCCAAGTAGGCCCCAAAAGGGTCACCCAGTATTTTAAAATGTTGCCCATCATTTTTTAATGCTAGGCAGCGCTGCCCAACATTAAAAAATGTTGGGCCGAGCATTAAAAAATGCTCAGCCCAGCATTTTTTAATGCTGGGAGCAAGGCTTTCAGGTCGGGCCGAGCCTGGGCCTAGCCTGGGCCAGGCACCAAGTCGGGCCTTAGTCAAATAAGGGGGCCTGGTGTGGTCGTGACCGCTTGACCCCTTAGGCCCCCCTTAGGCCCAGGCCTGGCCCGAGCCTAACCAGACCCAGGCCTTACCGGGCTCAGACTCGGGCAGACCCGGGCCGGGCAGACCCGGGCCGGGCAACCGGGCCCAGGCTAAATTTGCACCCTGACTTCAAAGTAATCCAGACAGCTACGCTGTCGCGTCTTGTGTATAAACACCATAATTTTATTGTAAGAAATTTGACTCCACATACCACTTTATATAATTGCATTTTCTAAGTTATTTAAGAAGACTTGCGTCATCTAATTATTTCAAACCAGTATCAATGCAAATTACTCGAGAAAACGCAGAAAAACAATGATCTCATAACTTAGTAATGCATGATAAAGTCAGTTATTAAGTGTGATGCAATTTATATAGTATAATATAATTACTTGCATCCACAGCAAGAACAAATACAACCAAGAATGTAGACACGCTCAAATGAAGAAGAAAAGCATTAATTAAAGGCCCGTTTGGCACGGTGGCGGCGGTCATGAACATGGGGGTTAAATTGTCATTCGTTAACGCCCGGCTAAGGAACTTCATTCACTTTTATATTCAAACGGATAATGTTTGTTAGGTGATCCTTAACGAATGACGGTTTAACCCATGCGTTTACGACCGCCACCACCATGCCAAACGGAGCCTAAGTAAAAAAATTCCGAGTAGTGACCTCATTCTCATATGACATGTAGTTCATATGAGAGCCTCATATGTAGGGTCATCAGACACAGTTCTAGACATGAAGATTTTTAGTTGCAAGCCATATTTCACTCAGGGAGCACTTCAGTTTAGTTCAGGGCTGTAACGGCCCCCTTATGACTACCGCTACAATATAATTTAGCATTTCATAATGAGCAAAGTACGAACAGTCAGAGTACAGCAGTATGTGAAAGAGTACTAGAAATAAAAGAGCAGGACAAAATAAATCATTTCATTTCCTTAAGAGTTTCTGATATATATATATATATATACATGAGTCCAAAAAGGTAGCCCTAACATACAAAAGGGGCTTACCATACTACACATATACAACTGACAACTGACCGATATTACACAGCTACTATGAACGAATATCATACTGACACTACATGCAGTAAAACTGGAACTCCTCATGGGGACACTCTGGGTCACTGCACCTCTCTCTGTGCTCTTGTAGTACGCCAAGGACTGCTGAGTAAACCTCCACCCAAAGACGACACTTCTTTTCCTGCCGAGGAGTGCATGGTCGACGTTGACTACTGGTGGCGGAGACCGCCTCTTCCTTGACATGTTTAGTTTTATTTTATATTAGTCAATTGACTATGTGAATTCTTGGTTTCCTTGCTTTTCCTTATTATGATTATTTCTTAATATTTTGGCATATTTATTTTCCTTTATGTTCAGTCCTATCGTGACTTATATTACTTATACATAATATCTCTTTGCTTTTTAATTCACTTTTGAGAGTGTGCTATCTGAAATATAAATTAAGTGTCATTATCTCACACTAAGATACGTGCCTTTCTCGCATGTTTTGCACCTCAGCTCACCACACCTTCATTGCACAGGCGGCTGTATCAGATACACCCTCTCCGCGGATCTCTCTATCACCATTGATTGTAGTGATAAAGCGCATGTACATGTCTCATTATCAATCGCGTCCTTGCTAGGAGTCTGACTCGCACGATAAAGGAAGATTATTCTCCCCACCTTCCAATGTGGGTTAACACTTCTATAGCCCATCATCTTGTCTTGTTACATTTCTCTTGCGGCTTAATCGTATATTTGCTCTTGCATGGTTATTATCATCTTATCTTATTTAAGCATTTAAGCATTTAAGCATCTTAAGCATTTAAACAGTTAAGCATTTTAAGCATAATATAAGAACAAAGGAAATATAAGAAATTGCATTGTATAAGGAAAAGAACTCACTCTTATTTTCTCCTTTCCCTTATCCTTGCGTTGATCAGTTTCTCGTACTTTTTCCTTGCCTTTATCTCTCCTTCCTTCTTCATTGCGTCTTCCACTGCCTTGTGACGTCATTTCCTATAATATAGAACATCACATTATTGTTAACTATATGGATCCCCTTAACCTAAGTAGCTCTAATGAGGTTTCAATCGTCTATGGGTTTGCTATCCTAATATGTAAAGACTTCAAATTCCGTTAAATAACTTTCCTCTTTACTCATATAGGGTAGGATAGCAATCCCTAACCTTTCATGGGTGAATTGGAGCAATCACTTTCCTCCAATTAGGAATTTGGAGTCAATGGATACCAAATAAGGTACATGAATAACATAGTATGCCTTACCTTAATTCTACCCTAATGTGTAACGCTTCCTACCTAAGATAGTTACGTAGGGTTTCGTTTTTCTTTTTCCCTCCAACCCAAAAAGGCAAGCCAATATCTGAAATCGATATGACCTCCCTTAGAGTTCCGCCAAAATTTCATAAACATCACGGATTAGGGCACACAACCCATCACAGAAACTTTTCAGATGGAAATAGATGAAAAAAATCTCAAAAGCTCAAACCCTAGATTTCTACCCATTCCAATCCGTGAAGATCTTTGGAAAAAGGAACAAAAGGACTAGAGGGGAAGAGATTACCTTGCGTTAGGAAGAAAAATCGAGAGAAACGGAGGAGATTTGGGCCTCTGGAGAGATCTGGCGTCGATCGGCTCCTGCGCGGCTTTCGTCGGGCGCGACTTTGATTCTGGAGGAAGTGAAAACCACGGGATTGCTTCCTCCTATTTTAGCCGATGTCGCCTGCTTCTTGCGTGACACGCATTGTTGAGACCGCCAAATGTCGGTCCAACACAACTCAACCGGTCACCATTGTACCTCCAACCGGATTTTACTTACACACCACTTCTCCTCATAGCATAATTAACTTGAATTACACCATATCAATAACATGTACCTGTAATAAATTTACGCGACGTCACAAGGGCATCTTCGGGCCGCCATTTGGGCTCCAAAATCAGTCTAAGTGCATTAAATCATAAAAAAATTATTTACTAAATTTTTAGAAAGAAATCAGGGCACCTAAAATCAGCACAAACAAGAACTCAGATAATATTACAGAATCCCTAATGCATATTTGCAGGAAATGACATAAATCTACAGACAGATTATACAAAAACATGCATAAATAAGTCAAAACTCATATTTTTACATACAAATAAATTATGTATTTTTAGTGTTATTGAGATGAATAGTCTTTCTTACTCACCAGTTGGGCTGACCCGTCTTCAGACATTTCTTTTTAGGGGTCACCGGTGGGGAGCTGCGTATAAGATAAGCGTCGCGGTTCTTATTTGTTCATTTTTCGTTTTAGTTGTTTTTCATTTCAGTTGATGTACTTTTGGGGGGGCATACATCGGGATTATTTAATGTTTTCATTATATCAGAGTATGTATAAGGTTTCAGTAATTCAACTTTATAGCTCTTTTTATTACTAGTTAGCTCTGTGAATTAGATTTTGAGGTAATCATGTTTACCCATAACTTTTTTTTACTTCCATTGTAAGCTTACTTTTAGTAATTTTTAATCATGTATGTTATGTTCCAGTTTTATTACAACTATTTAGTTTACTTCTTATCGTGGGGCCCGATTGGACTGCTGATTTGTTGTTAAACTAAATTACGATGTTACACAATCTCTACCTCTCGATACCCAACGAGTGGAGATATCGCGTCGGGGTGGGGGGGAGAGAGGGTGGGGAGTTGGGGGCGGGGGAAGGAAGGGAGAGAGCGAGAGGTGGGGGAAGAGGAAACAAATATTAACTCATGTCTCGTGCATACCTAAACAAATAAACTTCCACCCATAAATATGGCACGAAGAAATTATCCAAAATACCAAAATTCCCTCACTAAGGCTTACATATATATGAATAAAAATATACGGAGCGCAAAATTATAAATAAAAGTACCATGGGGAATTACAAAGATGCACGTATCTGAGCCTAAGATTTTCACCTGCAATGGTATGTCGTCCACCATCGTGATCTCATAACAAAATCATCAAAATTGTAACTTTTATTTTGCTCACTAGAATTTTAACAAGACTTCTAGTTTTCTTATTACCAATATAAGCCTCGATATTATTCAATTTTACCGCCTTTTAAAAACACATCCTTTTTATCAATAGCTTTTGCACACTCACACTACCACCAAGTACCCTTATCAGCAAATGATTTATAAGATCACCTAAAATATTAGGACAATTTTTTAATGGAACAAGACTCCTTATCTCACATCAAGGAGGGGGGGGGGGGGGGATGTGGCTTCACGTTTGAAGGAAGGGTGGGATTAGTGGAGTAGTGGGGGAGTTATGGAGGTAGTGGAGGAGTTATGGAGGTAGTAGAGGGAGAAGGTTATGGAAGTTATGGGGTACTGTAGTGGGAAGTTATATTAGAAATGGGGAGGTAGTTATGGTGGTTATGGGGGTAGTTTGGTGGTGGATGGCCAAAGGTTGTTGCCGGAGGGGCTTTCCGGCGAGGGTCGCCGGAGGTGGGGGCCAAAGGTGTTTTCCGGTGATCGCCGGAAAAATAAAAATTGGAGGAATCAAAAGGGGAATAGAGGGGGATCACCGGAGAATGATTCTGGTGATCACTGAAGATGAAATTTAAGGGGATTAGTGTAGGGGGGAATGGGCGGCTTTTGAAGAAAAGGTGGGGAGTTTTAGGTTGCTGTTGGAGGATGATTGGGGGAGGTAACTGGAGGGGAAGTGGGGAGGGGGGGGGGACAGTGGGTAGAGGAGGGGGTTTGCAGGAGGAGGTGGGATGCTGTTGGAGGTTGATTGGGGGAAATAATTGGAGGGGAAATGGGGGGGGGGGGGCAGTGGGTAGAGGAGGGGGTTTGGGATGCTGTTGGAGGATGATTGGGGGAGGTAATTGGAGGGGAAATGGGGGCAGCAGTGGGTAGTGGAGGGGGTTTTGCGGTTGCAATTGAAGGGCACTAAAATGAGGTGGGGTAGTCGGCGGTGGGATGGGGAGGGGGGAATGGAGGGACGGTGTTACGCCCCCGGACGAAGCCCGGCTATTTGGGCGTCAGTACACGAGACGGCGGGAGAGATCGGAGGAGTCAACGGGTTCAGCCCCCACTCTTTGAAGAACCGGCCCTCGGGGGCTAAACCAACCTGGTTCAGCCCCATTGGGGCCGGTCGGCCCCCTTGGGTCCGGATATAAATATACCCGGAACCCCCCTTTTTGAAGACAAGCAAGAATATTTCAGGTTTTCCCTCTTCTCTATCTTTCTCAACCATAATTTTCAAATCTTCTCTAGATCTCTATCTCCCTCCCCCTTCTTCTCCTAACAATTAGTATCAGAGGTTCTTTTCTCCACCATGGTAACCACTCAAACGCAAGAGGAAATCGGCCACTTGGAAACCCTAGAGAAAAATCTTGTAGGATTGACGGATTCGGTGGCCGCAATCAAGAAAAACGTGAAAACTTCCACCCAAAGGCTCCAAGAACGGATTGACACCCGAATGGAGGAGATCATGGCGTTGTTGGCACAAAACTTGAAGGGTAAGACCGTGATGGAGGAGGATCCAGCGGATCTTTCGCTGCAGGAGTCGATCTACGCCGGATCGGCGTCAACGGAGGCAGGCGGGCCCGATAAGGAAAGCAGCATCGCGCAGGGGGGTGGATCAAGCACGGGAGGCATCGGCCGGGTCGGAGCAGGCGAGGCGCCACGGGAGGCATCAGCGGGTTCGGATCGGGCGCTGGAGGCAACGACGGGTTCGGATCGAGCACGGGTGGCCTCGGCGGGGTCGGATCAGGCACGAGAGACATCAGGGGGTTCGGCGCGTATGGGGGTGGCCTCGGCGGGATCGGAGCGGCCGGATTTGGCCTCGGCGGGTACGGCGCAGGCGGAGGCGGCCCCGGTGGGTTCGACACAGTGGGTTTCGGCACCGGTGGGGGTGGCTCTGGCGATTTGGGTGCTAGAGGGGGGTGGGTGGCCGGTTCCCCCATACAGAGGAGGGGAGGGCCTACTACCTCATCCGGCAAGAGGAGACATGCAGTGGGGTGGTGCTCTGGCGGCGGGGCCGTTTCGCCGTGGCTTCCCGGGCATGCCTTTTAAACACGAAGAACCAAGGAGACCGCCAGGATTTGGACAGGAGGCGGGGTGGCGTGGACAGGTTGGCTAGCGGCCGTACATGCCTCCAAAGTTGACGCGCATGAATTTTTCGAAGTTACATGGCGGCGATGCTTTGGAGTGGTTGCAGCAGGCAGAACTGTTCTTCAGTTATCAGGAGGTTCCAGAAGGCCAGTGGGTGCAGTTAGCATCGTTCCATCTGGAAGATGATGCTTTCCAGTGGGTGCATTGGTTTTTGAGGGGCAAGGATTATGTGCCCTGGACGGACTTTGTGGACGGGTTTACTGCTCGCTTTGAGCCATTGGAGTATGAGGACTTTGAGGCACTCCTGCAGAAGCTTCGCCAAAAGGGTACCGTGATGGAGTACCGCACTGACTTTAAAAAGTTGGTGAACCGAGTACAGTGGGAAGAAAAGACGTTGTTCAGTCCTACATGCCTCGCAGCTTAAACCATGCGATCAGTCTTGCTTGGATATAGAAAGAACGTTACAACAGACAGCGTACTCGCAGCACAGCACGTACTACGACGACGACCACCACGACTGTGGTCAGGAAGGAACCGCAAGGTCCAAGCAAGCCGGTTGTCACTCGACTGACTTGGGCGGAACTTCCGGCGCGGAAGGACAAAGGGTTGTGTTTCAGCTGTGACGATAAGTTCGTTCCTGGGCACAAATGTCAGAAAGTTCAGGTGTTCATGCTACATGAGGATCGGGAAGACGAGATGGACGAGGGTCCTGAGCCAGAGCTGACAGAGGAGCTGGCAGTGACCGAGTTCGGAGTTTCGCTACAGGCGATGGAGGGCTGCACGACCCCCCTCACTATGCGCATGGCAGGCAAGATCCGGAGGGAAAATGTGATGATCCTGATTGACCGCGGGAGTACCCACAATTTCATCCATCCGGAGGTGGCGCGCAAACTGGGACACGTGGTGGATCAAGGGGCGTCCTTTCAGGTTATGGTGGCCGATGGTAGCAAGCTGCAGTGTGAAGGAGTATTGAGGCAGGTGGAGCTCAACATACAGGGTTACACGGGGCGAACCGATGTTTACCTTCTCCCGATCAAAGGTTCCAATATGGTGTTGGGAGTACATTGGTTGCGCCAGCTACGGCGAGTCACTTTTGACTGAGATCACATTACTATGGAGTTCTCACAGCACGGACGACAGTTCTGTTTGAAGGGAATCAAAGCATCTCTGATTAAGGAAATATCTGTTAATGCCGTCAGCGGCTTGACGAGGAAGGAAGTATGATGGCGGTGTTGTTGGGAATAAGGGCGGGCGACACAGGGGCATCTGAGGTACCCGTCCAGATGTAGTCTCTTCTCGATCGGTATACTGACATATTCCAGGAGCCCCGTGCTCTTCCTCCAGCGCGCTTTCGGGACCATCAGATCATGCTTAAGGGGGGAGCGAAGCCTACCAACGTCCGGCCATACAGATACCCTCACATGCAGAAAGCGGAGATCGAGCGCAGTGTCCGGGAAATGTTAGCTGCAGGGATCATCCGTCCCAGTACGAGTTTTTTTTCCGCTCTGATTATCTTGGTTAAAAACAAGGATGGTTCATGCCGGTTTTGTGTCGACTACCGCGCACTGAACAGTGCTACCGTGAAGGATAAGTTCATCATTCCTTTGATTGAAGAGTTGTTGGATGAGCTACACGGCGCACAGCGCTTCACCAAACTTGATTTGCGGTCCGGCTATTATCAGATCCTGATGCAGGAGAAAGATATCCACAAAACGGCCTTTCGAACACACGATGGTCACTACGAGTTCCTGGTGATGGCCAACGGCCTGACCGGGGGGGCGTCCACTTTTCAGGCTAACATGAACGAGATCTTTCGGGAGCTCCTACGGCGCTTTGTGCTGATCTTTTTTGATGACATTCTCATCTACAACGCCAGTTGGGAGGAACACTTGGCCCATGTCGAAGAAGTCTTTTTTATTCTCCGCCGAAATCAGCTTTATGCCAAACGGTCCAAGTGTTCCTTTGGTCAGGAGGAGGTGGAGTACTTGGGGCATCTCGTTTCAGCTGAAGGCATCAAAGCTGACCCCCCAGACTATTCGGGCACTACGGGGCTTCTTAAGCCTCGCGGGCTACTATCGTCGCTTTGTGAGAGACTATGACAAGATTGTCAGGCCTCTTACCCAGTTGCTGCAGAAAGACGCCTTCCTTTGGCAGGAGGAGGCTGAGGAGGCCTTCCAGGCGCTCAAGAGAGCGATGACGACGACACCGGTCCTCACACTTCCAGATTTCAACAAGGAATTTGTCGTGGAGACTGATGCTTCCGGAGTAAGGCTTGGGGTTGTGCTGATGCAGGAGGGGCGACCCATAGCCTTCTACAGTAAGGCGTTATCCCCCCGGACGCTGGGGTTGTCCACGTATGAGAAGGAGATGTTAGCTGTGATTCATGTTGTGGCACTGTGGCGGCCTTATCTATTGGGACGACACTTCAAGATTCGGACGGATCATCAAAGTCTCAAACACTTCTTGGAGCAGCGGGTTTCTTCACCTCTCCAACAGAAGTGGGTTACCAAGCTTCTGGGCTATGATTACGAGATTGTCTACCGGCAAGGAAAGGACAACCGGATTGCTGATGCGTTGTCCCAATTACCTGAGGCGGACCTTGAGCAGATTTCTACACCATTGTTAGATTCCATTGATGAGATCTAGGAGGAGGTGTGGCGTGATCGCGAGTTGCAGGCTATTGTCGAGGATCTGCGTTAGGCGCGTGCGATAGCTCTGGACTACCATCTCCAGAATGAGGATGTACTATCAGGGTCGCATGGTCATTCCCTCACAGTCTGTGTGGCGGACGGTCATGATGCATGAGTTCCATTCGTCACCGACGGGTGGTCACGCCGGTGTTTTCCGCACTCTTCAGCGCGCACAGGCCAATGTGTTCTGGAAAGGGATGCGCCATGATATCCAGTTATTTGTTCAGCAGTGTGATACTTGCCAGCGCCAGAAATATGAGACCATTTCCCCAGTCGGGTTACTTACGCCCTTGGAGATTCCGCACTAGATTTGGGATACTGTCTCCATGGATTTCATTGATGGGCTGCCCAAGTCTAAAGGCAAGTCTGTCATCTTGGTGGTGGTCGATAAGTTGTTCAAATACGAACATTTTCTCGCCCTGAGTCATTCGTACATCGGCGAGTCTGTCGTCGCTCTTTTTTCCCGCGAGGTTGTCCGCCTTCATGGCATACCTCGGGCAATCATCTCGGATCGTGACTCAACGTTCGTTGGCAACTTTCGGAAGGAGCTGTTTCGCTTACAAGGGACTTCTTTACGCTTCAGCACGGCTCACCACCCACAGACAGATGGCTAGACAGAGGTACTCAATCGGGGTGTGGAGACATACCTTCGCTGTTTCGTTATGGATGAGCCGCGCACAAGGATGAGTTGGTTGCATTGCGCTGAGTACTGTTACAACACGTCCTACCATTCGGTCAACAAGCTCACCCCCTTTGAGGTTGTGTACGGTTGTCCCCTCCTTCACTGATCAGCTATGAGTCGGGAGTACGGCGTTGGCCGCGGTTGACCGTGCACTCCGTGATCGTGACAGCACGCTCGCCACCTTGCGCGAGAATCTCCGGACAGCGCAGAATCGCATGAAGGCACAGGCTGACAAGCATCAGACGGATCGCGAGTTTCAGGTAGGGGATGAGGTCTTTCTCAAGCTCTGCCCTTTCCGACAGTTGTCTGTGGCGCAACGAACGAACCAAAGCTGGCACCCCCGTTATTATGGTCCCTTCCGGATCACCCGACGGGTTGGGTCAGTTGCTTATACGTTAGCATTGCCCGAAGGATCGAGGATACATCCGACTTTTCATGTTTCCTTGTTAAAGCGAAAAATCGGCGACATTAATCAGCTCAGTCTTCTCTTGCCTGAGACTACCAGCGCGGGCGAGCTGCGCCCGATCCCTGAATACTTTTGTTGATCAAGTGGAAGCGCCGAGGCACGGCGTACTGTCCTAAGTTATTAGTCAAGTGGAAGAATATACCAGCAGACCACAACACTTGGGTCAACTTATTGGAGTTTCGGGAGCTCTACCCCGATTACCACCGTGAGGACAAGCTGGTTCTCGATGGGGAAGAGAATGTTACGCCCTCGGACGAAGCCCGGCTATTTGGGCGTCAGTACACGAGACGGCGGGAGAGATGCGGAGACAACGGGGCTGAACCAACTGGTACAACCCCCACTCTTTGAAGAACCGACCCTCGGGGGCTGAACCAACCTGGTTCAGCCCATTGGGGCCGGCCGCCCCCATTGGCCGTCCGACCCCCTTAGCCGGTCGGCCCCCTTGGGTCCGGGTATAAATATACTTGGAACCCCCCTTTTTGAAGACAAGCAAGAATATTTCAGGTTTTCCCTCTTCTCTATTTTTCTCAACCCTAGTTTTCAAATCTTCTCTATATCTCTATCTCCCTCCACCTTCTTCTCCTAACAGACGACAACTATGAATGGGAGGCGGGGGGATTCATGTCAAGGAGGGAAAGGAGTACCAGGATTCAAGCTCGAGAATTCGGCTTCGGCACCGAAATGATCGAAAATAAGGCTTCAACACTCAAATCTTCATTCCCCAAATGAGAGTCCTCACCCTCAATATATAGACACTAAGAGGGACAACGAATAATCATGATTTGTCGTTCGTTGCGGTCCCAAAAAAAATACAAATAAAAATAAAAAACACAGAGAATAACAAATGCTAAGATCGGCGATCCGCTCATTATGAGCAATACCGATCGTCATTGTGCCCAAGGTCAGCGTGAGTAGACCCGAACGGGTCGTGTGGGTTACTCCCCATCACCGAGGCATCAAACCAGAAGAGGAACAAGTATCTTATTGAATCTAGTGATCACGGACATGTGACAATCATGTTAACATCGAGTATAAAGTCTTCATATACCAAATATAAAGTATCAATCCATCAATGATGATATAAAAAAATGTTAGTAGGAGCATACTGACACTAATTTTAATTTACGTTAAATCCAAAAGGAAGAGGAATACAATACTATGAGACATTGATTATTGCAACTAATAGAAAAAAATGACCCATTAATCCCACATACCTCGCCATTTGCTAACAATTGAAGATGCTGAGATATTAAAAAATGTAGTCTTGCACTCGGTTGCCACGGCTTGTGCGAGCATAGTCTAGAAATAGAGAGGCAGTCCATGAATAATATAAAAACATGTCAAAATATAGAGGAATGAAATATATAAGAAGAGTTGATGATAGAAGTGGATCTAAGCATCCAGAAGATGAAGCAATACAGAATTACACAGAACATATTATAGATTTGAATTCCAGCCACAAAAATACCTATGAAACTCTTGCATCACCAAGTTATCTAGTTTTCCTGAACATAACCATTTAGAAAATCCAAATAAAATAAAATAATTGGAAATCAACAGCAGGGCCATCTTATCATCCTCTTCATTAGCCTTATCCCAAGTGTTTGGGTCGGGTTTACAAATCCTCATTCCCAATCAAACCAAGTTGAATGTTACATGAAGTTTCAACATATTTTGCGCAAATCTCTTTGCAACAAATCAACAACAGGATGACATGGTAAAATTACGTCATTAGGAAAAAAGAAACTTCAGATCATGTTGATTCAATGTTAATTAGATAACACTGTTCTCTATGTGGATAGCAGTGTTATCTATGAGTTGCAACATATTTGGTTAAATATGTCTTATTTGAAGAATACAACTCTAGAACAATCAGAAATGACTATGACCGTTCGTTCTTTCTTCCATTAACATCAACATAATCTAGGAAGCATTCAATTTGATCGCAGATTACAATTAAATGGGAGAAATTAGATAGTTTATTCTTCCACTACATGAGATATAAATAGGAGATCCGAATACAAATAAAGGTAGCCCACAATGTGGGACTAAACCCATTCTAGAAAATACGTCAATAAACCAGAAAATACGTCAATACTCCCACTCAAGATGGCGCGAATAAATCAAGCAAGCCCAGCTTGCCACAGGTACAGAAGAGTCTGGAAGGCCTAACCGCCTTGGTGAAGTCATCTGCAATCTGATCTGCGGAGGGAACATAAGACGCTTCAAGAGTTCCTAAACGGATGTGCTCCCTAAAAAAGTGAATATCAACCTCAATATGCTTAGTCCACTCGTGCAGAACAGAGTCTGAGGCTAGCATGAGAGCAGACTAGTTGTCGCAAACAAATGTCGAGGAACCAGAAGGAGGAAAGCCAAGCTCGGTCAAGAGAGTACGCAGCCAAAGGAGTTCAGTAGCGTCATGGGTCATAGCTCGGTACTCAGCCTCAGCAGACGAGCGGGAAACAACACTTTGTTTCTTGCTTTTCAGGAAATAAGATTGCCACCATAAAAAGTGCAAATCCCCGAAGTAGACCGTCAATCAGTAAGGGAAGCAGCATAGTCAGAATTCATGTAACATGTGAGACCGGGGGACAGAGATGAACGGTAGAAAAGCCTGAGGCCAGGAGATCCCTTCAGGTAGAGGAGGATCCGAAACGCCGCATCAAGGTGAGAAGTCCGTGGAGCATGCATGAACTGACTAACCACACTCACAACAAAGCTAATGTCAGGGCGAGTGCTGGTCAAGTAGAAACGTCTGCCAACAAGACGTTGGTATCTGCCCGGCTCAGGGAGAGGATCTCAAGACTCGGCATGTAATCGGTGGTTCAGATCCATGGGTGTAGACACAGAAGAGCACCCAAGAAGGCCAGTATCACTTAAGAGGTCGAGTGTATACTTGCGCTGAGACAAAGAGATCCCCTGCTGAGATCTAGCAACCTCAATCCCGAGAAAGTACTTCAGAGGCCCCAAATCTTTCACTCCAACTACCTTCTGAAGAACTCCCTTGATCTGAAGTATCCCCGAGCTATCGACACAGATAAGAATGATATCATCCACATAGACAGGAATAATGACCCTACAACCCACAGAAGTCCGAACAAAGCATGTGTGGTCGGCATGACATCTGGTGAACCCACTCTGAAGCACAACAGTACCGAACCACTCAAACCACGCACGAGGAGACTGTTTCAGCCCATACAAGGACTTATGCAAAAGGCAAACATGACCTAAATATTCCCCCTGAAGCTTGTAACCGGGGGACGGATCCATATAAACTTCCTCAGCAAGATCTCCATTGAGGAAGACATTCTTCACATTCATCTGATGAAGAAGCCGCCCATGGCAGGCAGCGAGAGAGACAAGTAGACGGACAGTAGATAGCTTGGCCACCGGGGCAAAGGTCAAGCCGTAATCCCCAGGAGTCTGAGTGAAGCCCTTCGCGACAAGACGAGCCTTGTAGCGGTCAAGAGAACCGTCGGCATTATACTTGACAGTGTAACCCAACGACAGCCAACAATTTTCGGACCTGCAGGAAGAGGGACCAAACGCCAGGTGCCCGCCTTCTGTAGTGCGGACATCTCATCATCCATGGTCGTCACCCACTCAGGGCACTGGAACGCCTCAGTCATCGAACTCGGAACTCTGATTTAGTCGGTAGCAGTCAGGGAAGCCTGGTAACCTTGAAAAAGACGCTGGTAAGACACATAACTTGCCACATGATGGTCAGTAACACAAGAACGCTTACCCTTGCGAAGTGCAATGGGTAAGTCAGAGGAGGGAAGAACATCACCTGCCAGAAGATGTGGCACAAGGTCCTGTGAGCTGGGTGTAACCAGTAAATCCCGAAGAATGGGGTGGACATGTGAGGGCCCGCATGGGCCACGAGTGTATGTCTGCAACGGAAGAGAGTCGTGCAGCGGAGCAAGGGCAACCGGAGCCGGCTGTGGCTGAGCGGAAGGAGCAACAGGTACGGGGGAGGTACCATAGAAGGGGACATCCTCAAAGAACGTAACATTCAGGGAGTGAAAAGTCCTGCAATAAGATGGATCAAAACACTGATAGTCCTTGGAAGAGGAGGAATATCCCAAAAATAAGCGTCAGATAGCTTTGTCATCAAGCTTTGTTTGAGTCGGACGACGGTCCTGGACAAAACACACACACCCAAACACCCGAAGAGGGACGGGAAACAGAGGGCGGCGGGGAGATAGAAGACTAAGGGGTACCCGACCCGCTAAAGGCTGACAAGGCTGACGGTTGACCAAGAAGGTCCTCGTAAGAAGGGCGGCACTCCAAAACGACTTGGGGATGTGAGATCCACGAAGAAGAGACCAGGTCACATTCAAGAGATGACGATTCTTGCGTTCCGCCACGCCGTTCTGTTCTGGTGTATAGGGACAAGAGAATTGATGAAGAATTCCTTGGCTAGCAAGGAAAGCTGTGAAAGAGGAAGAGGTATACTCCTCCCCCCCCCCCTCGTTATCGGGGCGAAGGACCCGAATACTAGAGGAAAACTGAGTCTTAACCATATTAGTAAACTGGGTATATAAATTAAAGGCATCAGATTTGGCACACATAAGATACACCCAACAAGAACGAGTAAAATCATCTATAAAAGTAACAAAATACCAAAATCCATCATAAGAAACAACCGGGGCAGGCCCCCAAACATCTGAATGAATAATATCAAACAGTGCAGAACTACGAGAAACAAAAACATGATAGGAAGTGCGTGTATGTTTGCTAAGCTGACACACATCACACTGAAAAGAGTGCTCAAACGAGACACCCGGAAAAAAAGACGGCACAATCTGAGGACTCGCATGCCCCAGTCTGGCATGCCAAAGAGCAGGTGAAGAAGTAGTAACAGCGATGGACGGGGGTGAGAGACAGGGCAAAGGAGGTGGAAGATCCAGCTAGTAAAGTCCATCACGCTCACGGCCGTAGCCAAAAGTCCTCGTGGTCAGGTCTTGAAAAACACGGCTAGAAGGAAAAAATGTCACCGAGCAGAGCATTGAACGAGTCAATTGACTAACAGAAAGAAGATTTAAAGCAACCTTGGGAACATGAAGAACTGAACCCAAGGAGAAGGAGGGAGACAAGGGAACTGTGCCCCGGTGAAGAATGGGGGTCACAGAGCCATCGACAAGGCAAACCTGCAGATGGACGCTCAGAGACTCAAGAGAAGAGAACAAGTGTATCACACTAGTCATGTGATCAGCGACCCTAGAGTCAATCACTCGGGGAGAGGAAGACCCCTCTTGAGTGACATAGAAGGTCGTCGGGGTACCTGACGCAGACGCCGAAGTCGACGAGAACGACGAGGAGGCAAGCAACTGCTGAGCAGAAAGAGGCTGGTGCGAAGTCTGAAACGGGGACTGCATCTGGAGCTGAGACTGAAGCTGATGCACTTGAGCCATAATCTGACTTCAGTCGGCGGAAGTGGCCCCAGACGAAGCACCGGAATCAGGCTGGCCCCCAAAGTCGGAAGAAGTAGCGGCAACAGCACGAGTGGTGGTCGACTGCTGGCGTAGGTAAGGAAAGAACAGCCATCATCGGGCCTTCTCATGACCAGTCCGGAGGCAGTGATGACACTAAACAGAGGCAAATGGGCTGTCGCGGCCACCCCCGCGACCTTTAGAGGTAGTAGTACGCCCCCCGCGCACAGAAGAAACACGACCGTAAGCAAGGGCCATTTGGTCTGGAAGAGAATCAGAAGCTGGAACTGATGAAACAGCGATCAGGCGGGCACGACGCTCATGCTCCTCCACCATGGAATAAGCATCCAATATATCAGGAAGTGGATTCATGCTGACAATCTGAACATGAATCTGCTCACACTCGGGCTGTAACCCCATCAGGAACTGGTAGGTCTCCCGCTTCTCCTACCTTCGCTTTGCAACAAGCAGATCCTCCGGATGTGAAAAAGCACTAAGTGGCTCGAGGTCAGAAAGCTCGAATCTCCCATAGAGAAAGGTAAAATACTCGTGCATCGAATGATCCCCCTGACGAGCAGTAGAAATCTCTTGGAAGACAGAGTAAATACGCGTATCAACGCGTGTGTGACCGTAGGAATAGGTCAAGGCAGCCCAAAGCGACGACACTGAATCAAAACGAATGAATTGTTCGTAAATGCGGGGCTCCATGGAGCATTGAAGTCACCCGAGAATCTTGAAATTTTTCGTGCTTCATTGACAGATAACCTTTTCATCGGAAGGACGGGGAACACCATTCGGTTCAAGTCAGTCTAACTTGTCATGTCCGGCAAAATGGACACACGAAGTTGGACCAAGCGATAAAATTCTTTTCATTGAGAAGGGTGGTGGTGATGCGCCGAGCAAAGCCATCATTCGAAACAAGAGGTGAGGAATCCATGCGATGGGAACAAGAGAACTCCCAAAAGAAACGGAAAATGTCAAGGTAGAAAAGGCCAAGAAACCCTCAAACACAAGAAAGAAATCTCATCCCCCAAAAAAGAAAGACCGTAGATCACAGATCTAGGTCATGCGAAGAAAAGAAAGGGGAAACGAGGGGGGAAACACCAAGCAAAGCCGGCAGAAAAAGCCCTCGGAGAAACTGCGGGATCGGCGAAGAAGAGAGCGTACAGGAGGAGGGCGGGCAGAGCGGCGCGGGAGGAGTGCGGGCAGAGCGGCGCGGGAGGAGGGCGGTCGGACGGTCGCGGGAGAAGCCGCGGCCTCACAACGACACGGTGGAGGAAGACGGTCGCGGGAGAAGCTGCGGGATCGGCGATGCGGGAGACGCCGCGGGTTCGGCGATGCGGGATGTGGGAGAACCGGTTCGGAGATTAGGGATCGGGCGAGAGGGTTCCCTCTGATACCAAATTAAATGGGAGAAATTAGATAGTTTATTCTTCCACTATAGGGGATATAAATAGGAGATCTGAATACAAATAAAGGTAGACCGCAATGTGGGACTAAACCCATTCCAGAAAATACGTCAATAAACCAGAAAATACGTCAATAATTACCACAACCTTGCCATTTATATTACCTCAACGTAAGCAAAAAACATCAAACCAAATATCTTTAATTACAAAGAAGATAACATAATCTAATCTTGTATTGAAGAACCAATAAATCTAACAACGGAACTAGGGTTAAGAAAGTATAGACTTTTGTATACTAAGGTCAATGAAGATGTTATATTTATAAGAAATTTTTTATAAGGGTATTTAAGTAACTAAAGTTGCAAAATAATATAAATAATGTACTATTCTTTTCGGAAGGTGGATGGTGCATTCTGCGGGTGAGTAGCCACTGATGTATTCGGCAATGAGTGCTCATCACTTGCTCTCAACCTTGCCATTTTGATTTAATTATTTCCTAAATAATCTCAAATCCATGTCATTTCATCGTGATGCAATCATTGCTATCAACAACAAGAAATTCCGGTCAGTGTGTCCAAGAGAGATTGACAAATTTGAAGGATAGCAATCAACTATAAAGCATCATAAAAATTTTAGTGATGCAATTACTTTTTAGATAAGAAATATAAAAAAAATTACAATAACTGAAATAGCACGCATGCAACAAATGAAAATCAAAATGTGGTAAGTTTTATACATACTCAATCTGTTAACCTTTACCTTCTATGTAGTATTTCTTTCGTTACGACCTTCCAGCTTTATATTCATAAGCTCTCTATAAAATAGATAACATGGAGAATTCTGCAGTTTTCAAGAACAAACCTTCCCAGTTCCAGGAGGGCCAAACAGTAAAATTCCCTTCCAAGGAGAAAGAAGCCCCTTAAAGTACCTAGAACACCAAACTTGCAGAAAATCAATTGCATTCACATGCAGAAAAACGGGATAAAAATTGATGATACAAATGTTAGCATCTTTCATTGTAGATCAAATAGCATACTTGATGGACTCTTAATCTTTCAAATTCCAAAAAAGTTTTCCTGACTATTCTAGACATAACTACCAAATATTGTCCTTCAACAAGTCAAATCATATGCAACTCAAACATTCCCCTCAAGCATAGTTGCATAAAGTTACCAAGCATAGAAATTTTGTGTCCTATATTCAACAGAACTTTGAAAATATTTGTGCTTCTGGCATGAAGTCTTGTAACGACCTAAAATAAAAATCCGTATAAATATTTTGAGTTCGATCCCCGATGATGAAAAGACGCATATTTTACAATTTCTTTTTTTGCATGTTGGTTTGGATTTTCTGGGTTGCCTTTTAATTTCTTTGGGTTTGCTGCCTTTGATGTGGGCGGATTTTCTGTGGGCTGTATATATGTTTATGGGCTTTGTAATGAGCTGAAATGATTGTTGCAATTGGTGGGCTGGCTGAATTAGTTGTTGGCTGAAATTATGTGTTGGTTGTTTTGATGTGCTGGAGGTTGAGGTGTTGACTGGGTATGTATTTGGCTTCGGTTAATTACACCTGGAGCGGCGCTAGGCACGATCTTACCGCTTAGCAGCTGATTTCATTGTATAAAATGAGCCCAGGCCGCTGTTTTGTTTCTCCCGCAGTGCCTTCCCGTCGCCTTTTTGCTTCTGTGATTTCAGGCGAGTCTGAGTCTCCTTTTTCTTGCTCTGTGTCGGCAGAGGAAAGTTTCTCCATCTTCTTCTCCTTCTACTTCATCCCCTCCTCTGTGTCGAGCCACTTGTGTCGTCGTTGTCGTGCTCCCGTGCCGACGCTGCTTTACCGCCGATCTTCTGGGCCGACGGCTCTGCTGTGCCAAGTAGAGCTGCTGTTGTTACCGTTATTCTTCTGTTACTGTCATAGGTTTCTTCTTCTTCTACTGTATCTGAGGATTGCCCTAAGTTTTCTCTACTTCTCCTAATTTTTGTCGTTCTCCAGCTGTTGTCTCTGCTGCTAATTTAGGGTTTCTGCTTCTCCTGAGATGCTCTTGTGTAACTGTTGTCGCTGCAAAGTATTCGCTGCACCTTGTAGCTGCTCCCGAGCTGCCGCCTCCCTGCTACTGTTTCCAAGCCATTATTTTCTTCCTCTGCTTGGCTGGTTTGGTTTATTTCCTCTACTTGGTTACTTGTTTTACTCTTTGGGCTGTGGGGATACCAAAATTACTGATTTTCGTACATTTATATTTGTTGATTTTGGGAGATTATGTTGTTAGCCAAGTTAACTTTTATACCTTGCTGGACAAGACGTTTAAGAGGACGGGAGGTCCGTTTGGGGGCTGGTTTTTAGCCCATTTTGAGGCATATTTCTAGCTGTCCGGAAAAGTATAAAATCAGATTTGGCCCTTGTCAATTTAATTGGAATTTTTGGTTTACTGTTTTAGCTTTCTGATACAATCTTTTACGCTCTATGCTACGTGTAAAACGAGACGCAACTCAAATTAAGATGCATGTTATTTCAGTGGTTTCTAAAACTTAGAACTTTGAGGATGGCGTCACGTGATAACCGTGACATTCATGCGGAAAAGGATATGAATAAAGACAAGAAAAGGGTGAGTATTTTATTTTTTGAAATTATGGGTATCCAATTATTTTACAGCATTTAATTTATTGTTTCTTTTAACAAAATTGCCTATGCATATGAGTTTCACCTTAATGATATATCGCTAAATAAATAAAGTGGGCGAGGGGACAATTAAGCGATACAGATTTCTGCGGGGGTCGGTTTTATTCAAAATTCTTGTTTATACGACAAGATAAATTTTATTTAAAACTCTGCATAGGGAAATATGATGCCTTCGAATCCTATGATGTAGAGACATCTACTGATGGATTCACCAGTAGGGGTGAGCCTACAATTACGCTCTTCGGGGGCGGGGCTCAATTCAAGTTTGCATCACCGGAGCATTGCCCATTTTATGTAACTAAAATTAAAGGGTAATTTAAAAATTAGTGTTGAGAATAATCAAGTGATTGATTTATTGTACTGTATGCATATTGGCATTATCTCATTTGTTTGCATTGCATGTATAACTGTTTCACGAAATACTGTTCTCACATAGTCATATTCTTATGACTAACCCTCAGAGGATCCAATTTTTTAGGCAACAGATGGGACTTCAAGTGCACGGCGAAGGTTCGCACCTGAAGAATTAGACCATGTACGAATAAATGTCTACAAAGCAATCGAAGAGGGTTCTGAAAGTCATGAGCTACTCTGTACATAAAATAATTATAAATTCTTAGCAAACATGGAATAAGCAGTTGTAAGATTGTTGTAAATAAATAAAATAATGGAATAAAAAATTCTGTGTTATTACGTTTTTGTACTGTGTATTTTTTTTCTACCATCCACTATTGAAAATCAATGCTGATCATTTTGGGAAACCCGGAAAAAGAGTCTTTGCAATTGGTATCAGAGGGAGGTTTATTTTCAATATGTGTGGTCGTATGCAGTACAAAAAGATAACACAAAATTTAATATATAACCTTCGTTTATAGGAACCCGTCCCAGTTTATTTTAGCCGTCGCAGTCAACGTCGTCAGGAAAATCAAGAAGATCATGACCATCAAGGAGCCACCAGGTCTGAGGGAAGTGACAACGGGCATCAATACCATCGGCGTCCTTCGGATTTCGTTCTATCCATAGCAGAAGCTATTAAATTAGTTTTCCCGACATTAGCTGTTTTAGGACCCACACTTCCCCAAGAGAATCCTAATCCACCACATCAACATCTAATGAACCCTCCTCCAAATTTTCCTCCAGGAGTTGAAGTTCTGGTACCCCAATATTGTCAAATGAACTATGATCTTAAACAGTTTATGGAATTAAAATCACTGACGTTCATAGGAGGCTTGTCTCCTTTGGAAACCGAAGATTGGATACTCCGTATCGAAACTATCTTTCAAGTCATGCGTTGTCCAGAGGATCGAAAGGTTGAGTTTGCATCGTTCTTACTAGAAGGCACGGCAAAACATTGGTGGAACAATATCATTATGACAAAGTTTGCCAGACATAGAGTTGTAACGTGGGCAAACTTCCTCCAAGAATTCACCAACTGGTTCGTGCCACAATCCGAGAAACAAGTCCTACATGCAAATTCTTGCGACTCGTACAGGGATCAAAGACGGTTCTCCAGTACGAGACAGAATTTTCCAACTTGACATATTATGATGATTCCCTCGTGACAACCGAGGAAGATCGTTGTCGACATTTTCAACAAGGACTGCAGGACAACATCCGCAATCTACTCGTGCCCTTAGATATTCTGGAATATGAAAAGTTGATCGAACGAGCGCGATTAGTGGAGATCGATCAAGGCAAAACACAGAAACGTCGAGATAATGGGAAGAGGAAAGTCACGAAAACCACAACTCAAAGTGAAGAACAGGGCAAGGATGTCAAATCAATCCAGACTGGTTCATCAACTAGTAACACGCCTCAAGCAACCACAACAAAATGTGCCAAGTGTGGCAGATATCATCGAGACGAATGCTTGATTGGCGCTTGTTATTACTGTCGTGAGTCGGGTCACACAAAGAAGAATTGTCCAAGGCTCCGGAATAAAGCAATCAATTCACAACTTTCACTGCAGCAGCAATTATATCAAATGCTTGCTGAATCATTCGCATCAGCACCATCACCAACGTTTGCACCTGCAGCTGCACCAGTACCCGCACCTGCACCAGTACCCGCACCTGCACCTGCTCTCGCACCTGCTCCAACGCCACCTCAAGAAGGCCCAGCCGATCGATTAGTTTTTCCTCGGGCTTATACCTATGAGAAATAAGTTGTATTTACCATTCTCCAGATAAATAAAAGTGACATGTCTATTTTAGTTTTCGGGGACGAAAACTCTTAAAAGAGGGGAGGATTTGTAACGACCTAAAATAAAAATCCGTATAAATATTTTGAGTTTTATCCCTGATGATGAAAAGACACATATTTTACGATTTGTTTCTTTGCATGTTTGTTTGGATTTTTTGGGTTGCCTTTTAATTTCTTTGGGTTTGTTGCTTTTGATGTGGGCTAATTTTTTGTGGGACGTATATATGCTTATGGGCTTTGTAATGGGCTGAAATGATTGTTGCAATTGGTGGGCTGGCTGAATTAGTTGTTGGCTGGAACTATGTGTTGGTTGTTTTGATGTGCTGGAGGTTGAGGTGTTGGTTGGGTATGTATTTGGCTTCGGTTAATTACACCTGGAGCGTTGCTTAGCACGATCTTATTGCTTAGCCGCTGATTTCACTGTATAAAATAAGCCCAGGCCGTTGTTTCGCTTCTTCCGCACTGCCTTCCCGTCGTCTTTCTGCTTCTGCAATTTTCGGCGAGTCTGAGTCTCCTTTTTCTTGCTCTGTGTCGACAGAGGAAAGTTTCTCCATCTTCTTCTCCTACTTCATCCCCTTCTCTGTGCCGAGCCACTTGTGTTGTTGTTGTCGTGCTCCCGTGTCGACGCTGCTTTGTCGCCGATCTTCTGGGCCGACGGCTCTGATGTGCCAAGTAGAGTTATTGCTGCTATCGTTCTTCTTCTGCTACTGCTATAGGTTTCTTCTTCCTCTTCTACTGTATTTAAGGACTGCCCTAAGTTTTCTTTACTTCTCCTAATTTTTGCGTTCTTCAGCTGTTGTCTCTGCTGCTGATTTAGGGTTTCTGCTTCTCATGTGCTGCTCATGTGTAGTTGTCGCTGCAAAGTTACTGTTGCACCTTGTAGCTGCTCCCGAACTGCCGCCTCCCTGCTACTGTTTCCAAGCCATTGCTTTCTTCTTCTGCTTGGTAGGTTTGGCTTATTTCCTCTACTTGGTTACTTACTTTACTCTTTGGACTGTGGGGATACCAAAATTACTAATTTTCGTACATTTATATTTTTAGATTTTGGGAGATTATGTTGTTAGCCAAGTTAACTTTTATACCTTACTGGACAAGACGTTTAAGAGGACGGGAGCTCCGTTTGGGGGCTGATTTTTAGCTCATTTTGAGCCATATTTCTAGCTGTCCGGCAAAGTATAAAATCAGATTTGGCATTTGTCAATTTAATTAGAATTTTTGGTTTACTGTTTTAGCTTTTCGATACAATCTTTTACGCTCTATGCTACGTGTAAAACGAGACGCACCCCAAATTAAGATGCATGTTATTTCAGTGGTTTCCAAAGCTTAGAACTTCGAGGATGGCGTCCCGTGATAACCGTGGCATTCATGCGGAAAAAGATATGAATAAAGGCAAGAAAATGGTGAGTATTTTATTTTTTGAAATTATGGGTATCCAATTATTTTTCAGCATTTAATTTATTGTCTCTTTTAACGAAATTGCATGTGCATATGAGTTTCACCTTAATGATATATCGCTAAATAAATAAAGTGGGAGAGGGAACAATTAAGCGATACAGATTTCTGAGGGGATCAGTTTTATTCAAAATTCCTGTTTATACGATAAGATAAAATTTATTTAAAACTCTGCATTGGGAAATGTGATGGATTCGAATCTTATGATGTAGAGGCATCTACTGATGGATTCACCAGTAGGGATGAGCCTACAATTACACGTTTCGGGGGAGGGGCCCAATTCAAGTTTGAATCACCGGAGCATTTCTCATTTTATGTAACTAAAATTAAGAGGTAATTTAAGAATTAGTGTTGAGAATAATCAAATAATTGATTTATTGTACTGTATGCATATTGTTATTATTCTCTTTGTTTGCATGTATAACTATTTCACGAAATATTGTTCTCACATAGTCATATTCTTATGACTAACCCTCAGTGGATCCAATTGTTTTTAGGAAATAGATGAGACTCCAAGTGTACAGCGAAGGTTCGCACCTGAAGAATTAGACCAGGTATGGATAAATGTCTACAAAACAATCAAAGAGGGTTCTGAAAATCATAAGCCACTTTGTACAGAAAATTATTGTAAATTTTTAGCAGACATGGAATAAGTAGTTGTAAGATTTTTGTAAATAAATAAAACAATGGAATAAAAAATTCTGTGTTATTACGTTTTTGTACTGTGTATCTTCTTTCTACCATCCACTATTGAAAATCAATGTTGATCATTTTGAGAAGCCCGGAAAAAGGGTCTTCCCAAGTCTAAGAAAAACGAATCGCAAATTCTTGTTCTACTTACAATTACTACAATAGCATACTCTTCTCTGATTTCTCCTTCAAATAAAAAGAACAGAATTTCCTTTTCTTCAGGTTTCTATTGACTTATTTTTAACTCAGAAATTTATTGGAGTTCCCATCACTTCTTGCTTTTATTGATTCATTTTTAATCTCAGAAATTCTTTTGGTTATTTGATACAAGTAACGATAATTTAATATCTCTATGGGTTTGTTGCTTTTGATGTGGGCTAATTTTCTGTGGGACGTATATATGCTTATGGGCTTTGTAATGGGCTGAAATGATTGTTGCAATTGGTGGGCTGGCTGAATTAGTTGTTGGCTGGAACTATGTGTTGGTTGTTTTGATGTGCTGGAGGTTGAGGTGTTGGTTGGGTATGTATTTGGCTTCGGTTAATTACACCTGGAGCGGTGCTTAGCACGATCTTACCGCTTAGCCGCTGATTTCACTGTATAAAATAAGCCCAGGCCGTTGTTTCGCTTCTCCCGCACTGCCTTCCCGTCGTCTTTCTGCTTCTGCAATTTTCGGCGAGTCTGAGTCTCCTTTTTCTTGCTCTGTGTCGACAGAGGAAAGTTTCTCCATCTTCTTCTCCTACTTCATCCCCTTCTCTGTGTCGAGCCACTTGTGTTGTTGTTGTCGTGCTCCCGTGTCGACGCTGCTTTGCCGCCGATCTTCTGGGCCGACGGCTCTGCTGTGCCAAGTAGAGTTATTGCTGCTGTCGTTCTTCTTCTGCTACTGCTATAGGTTTCTTCTTCCTCTTCTACTGTATCTAAGGACTGCCCTAAGTTTTCTTTACTTCTCCTAATTTTTGCGTTCTTCAGCTGTTGTCTCTGCTGCTGATTTAGGGTTTCTGCTTCTCATGTGCTGCTCATGTGTAGTTGTCGCTGCAAAGTTACTGTTGCACCTTGTAGCTGCTCCCGAACTGCCGCCTCCCTGCTACTGTTTCCAAGCCATTGCTTTCTTCTTCTGCTTGGTTGGTTTGGCTTATTTCCTCTACTTGGTTACTTACTTTACTCTTTGGACTGTGGGGATACCATAATTACTAATTTTCATACATTTATATTTGTAGATTTTGGGAGATTATGTTGTTAGCCAAGTTAACTTTTATACCTTACTGGACAAGACGTTTAAGAGGACGGGAGGTCCGTTTGGGGGCTGATTTTTAGCTCATTTTGAGCCATATTTCTAGCTGTCCGGCAAAGTATAAAATCAGATTTGACATTTGTCAATTTAATTAGAATTTTTGGTTTACTGTTTTAGCTTTTCGATACAATCTTTTACGCTCTATGCTACGTGTAAAACGAGACGCAACCCAAATTAAGATGCATGTTATTTCAGTGGTTTCCAAAGCTTAGAACTTCGAGGATGGCGTCCCGTGATAACCGTGGCATTCATGCGGAAAAAGATATGAATAAAGGCAAGAAAATGGTGAGTATTTTATTTTTTGAAATTATAGGTATCCAATTATTTTTCAGCATTTAATTTATTGTCTCTTTTAACGAAATTGCATGTGCATATGAGTTTCACCTTAATGATATATCGCTAAATAAATAAAGTGGGCGAGGGAACAATTAAGCGATACAGATTTCTGAGGGGATCAGTTTTATTCAAAATTCCTGTTTATACGATAAGATAAAATTTATTTAAAACTCTGCATTGGGAAATGTGATGGATTCGAATCTTATGATGTATAGGCATCTACTGATGGATTCACCAGTAGGGATGAGCCTACAATTACACGCTTCGGGGGCGGGGCCCAATTCAAGTTTGCATCACCGGAGCATTTCCCATTTTATGTAACTAAAATTAAGAGGTAATTTAAGAATTAGTGTTGAGAATAATCAAGTAATTGATTTATTGTACTGTATGCATATTGTTATTATTCTCTTTGTTTGCATGTATAACTATTTCACGAAATATTGTTCTCACATAGTCATATTCTTATGACTAACCCTCAGTGGATCCAATTGTTTTTAGGAAATAGATGAGACTCCAAGTGTACAGCGAAGGTTCGCACCTGAAGAATTAGACCAGGTATGGATAAATGTCTATAAAGCAATCGAAGAGGGTTCTGAAAATCATAAGCTACTTTGTACAGAAAATTATTGTAAATTTTTAGCAGACATGGAATAAGTAGTTGTAAGATTGTTGTAAATAAATAAAACAATGGAATAAAAAGTTCTGTGTTATTACGTTTTTGTACTGTGTATTTTTTTTCTACCATCCACTATTGAAAATCAATGTTGATCATTTTGAGAAGCCCGGAAAAAGGGTCTTCCCAAGTCTAAGAAAAACGAATCGCAAATTCTTGTTCTACTTACAATTACTACAATAGCATACTCTTCTCTGATTTCTCCTTCAAATAAAAAGAACAGAATTTCCTTTTCTTCAGGTTTCTATTGACTTATTTTTAACTCAGAAATTTATTGGAGTTCCCATCACTTCTTGCTTTTATTGATTCATTTTTAATCTCAGAAATTCTTTTGGTTATTTGATACAAGTAACGATTATTTAATATCTCTATGGGACATCAAGATTTTATTTAGCACAAAAGAACCTCATCTAGAGGATCTCCACTAGTGCTGCAGATATTTTGTGGTAAACATACACACAAGTTAAGAGGTCGATATATTCTAAGAGCATGAAACAACATGGAGCTCCCACGCCAAGCTATTTACAAAAATAAAAGTAAGAGAAAAAAAAGATATATTTGAACCATATATATAGCAATTAAACAAGGATGACCTACAGTACAGCCATCATAAGGCCGGGCAATATACCGAGAAGTTCCCTAAAAGTATTTGCAGATTTTTGAGAAGTGATAAGTAATACGTACTTTGGATATTTTATGGGCATGACAACTGCTTCTTTAACAAGGCGTTTTGCATTCTCCAAACCCTTAATCGTTTCCCACTTAACATCAGGACTACTACGAAGGATATCTCTACAATGGGCCAAACAAATGATAACCTTCAAATTCCATAAGTAGATTGCAAATGGAATTTTAACAATTTAACCAGTTGAAATTGTTTAAACTCAGAATACAATTGGCAATATGTCGTACCTGCACAAAGTCTCTGCTAAAGAGCGGGTTTCTGCAGAATCAAATGGAGGAAGTAGGGGCTTCAACCTGTACAAGTTCAACACTAAAATACAAATTTCCAGGAAATAAAACTTTTCAAGTAGTTTCCTTCCATAGAAGGAGAAAAAACAATAACATAAATGCAAGAATATGACTTAAAAAAATGCAAGAAACAGAACATTTATTTGCATTTGAGTAACATATCCTAAGCTACATTTGGATATGGAAAATTGATGCAGACTCGGCTAGGGGTTTTCAAAATTCAACATTTTTCAAACAACTTAATATATTTATTATAAAATAATAATTAGGGTTTGAATATTAGTTAATTTAATCAAAGAAATATTTTATTTTAATTGAAAATAAAATTATGAATTTTATAAAAAAAAGGTGGATTTTAATTTTTAAAGGTGAGCCGAGTGGCCCGAGTTGGCCAAATCAAGAGTTGTGCGCGATATCACGATCAACGTAATGAGCTTTTATTGATTCGTTGAATTTTGTTAGAGACGGAACTCTCACGCGCTACCAAGTTGAATATTCCACGAGTATTACACAACCACAAGCACATCACAATAACAACTTATGAACTAACGGTAATAAGAGCAGATTGAACATCCGAGACAAGCTTACTATTATATAATTGAGGCGCATAAAATTAGTTCGATGATTTGAAACAGGAATCGAGTGAATGTTACCCAGACAGAGCGATTCTTCCAAATTTGATTTTCAAGAGATGGTGTCAACTGCGACACTTGGGCTTGGTCAACTGTAGCACAGGGTCTTGGACAGGTGTTGTTGTTGACAAATCATCCAGCCGCAGGAGCAGTATCAGGAATGGCAGGCGATTGCTGGTTCCGGCGGCAGCTGTCACTAAGACGCACGACCGAGCGGCGTGAGAGTCAATAAGACTCGGTCGCGTTGCAAGGACCGGACAGGAAGCCTTCGATGGCGAGGAGCATGACGGGTCGGCGAGCTCTGGAGTTCTGAAGCATCGGCTGAGAAATCAGAGCGGGATAGACGACAGTGAACAGTCCCGGATACAGAGAAGAAAACGAAACAGGGTTTCGTTTTTCTCTAAAAATTTCTGGCCCCTCTGTTGGGCACAGTCTTTTCATTTTTATAGCTCACGAAATTTTTGACAATTTTCCTTGTTTGAGATTCCTCCTTGCACCTTTTATTTTATTTCCTAAACTTCAATTATTTCTTTTTGAAAATGCATCCTTACCGACAGCCCGTGATCAGGCTCATACCAAAACTTCTAATATTTCTTTTCAAAATTGCTTCCTAAACTTACCTTTATTTGTTGCCTTATATATATATATATATTGAGGGGATTAATTTTATACGCTCCGCTAAATAAATTAAGCTTGCCTCCTGACGGCGTGCCACGATCGACGCGTGTATATTCTCGCGGGAGGTGGTGATCCGCTACCCGGAAGGGCGATCGGAGTCCGTGGTTGCGTCCGGATGGTCAATCTGAGTCGAGTTTATATATATAGTTTTTTTTATTTGGTGATGTATTTTCCTCGATCGGTCCGAACAAGTGTGCGCCGTCCGATTGAGGTTTTATTTGATTTCAGTTACTGTGCAAGTTACATGTTGGGATATAAATGTGGCCGGCGGCTGATGGAGGGGCATCGTGAGTTTTGGGAAAATCCTGGAACCGTCGGACTTGGATCGGTGCGACGTCGCTCCCCTCTCCTCGGTCCGGTGCGACGCCGGCAAGCTTCCCTCCCCCTCCCCCTCCCCCTCCGGTAAGCCCTCCGTCTCCTCCGCCTTCTCCGTCTCCTTCCCCCCTCCCGTACGTTTTCCCCACTGAGCCCTAGCCGGCCTTACTGCTCCCTCATGCTGCTACCCTCCACAGCAACAACCCTGTGCTTGCTTCCTCCTCCCCGTGCAGTCATTTCCCCACCGCCAAAATCCAAGGTCCGGTCATCCACCGCCCGTTCAACCCACTTTCTCACTTCCCACCTCCACCTCGTTATATTCCAGCCCGTCTACTCACGCTCAGCCCAACATTCCCCCTCCAAGTCAATCCTACTTCCCCGCTCGTAGCCCCGCAGCACCTATGAAAAAACTATTGTCTAGTACTGTTCACAATTTTAATAATACCGTTCATTTCCTTAACCCATTAAATATTGTTCATTACTGGTTTTACCCTCCCTCCTGTGAGTCAAACTCCCCTTCCCACCTCACTGGTTCTACCCTCTCTACCACATCCCCGCCACATTCTCTTTGTGAGTCTACTACCTATTATCTCCACTGCCAAGACCTCGGATGCCCACACACAACCGTCACTGCCGCCGCTTGCACGTGTCAATTGTGGTATAAAGTCAGTTCTTTATTGTTGTTTATTTCGGTAAAACTTGTGTTGTGCCGGATTGTCACTTTATTATGCTATTAGTTCGTTTGTCGTAAAATTTGCAGGACTTATTCTGCTTGTGCTTGAAATTTATTGCACCTCCTTTGTTTGCAAAATTAATATTTTCTCCTCCTTATATTTAATTAATTGTATTTGTCGAGCCTCTGCTGATAATCATATAATAAAATTATTATTTACTGCAATTTTGGAGCGGACCACTGTGCACTTTCATAACTCCGCATTGCAATTAGGTTTGCATTTAGAAATCCCTTTTCGAGTCGACATGTCACTGCATCACCTCCTACGTCCTAACTACTCGAATTACCAAACTTTTTTATTAAAGGTCTCACCGGCCGGTCACACTGATAAGCCAAAACTTATAACAAGTGCATGAAATGGGAAATACATGAAATAACTAATTGCAACGGAAACAAACAAAGATAAATAATGGCGTGTGGTGGCGTCACGCGTGCCCGAATGCGACGAGGGTTGCATCAATTCCCCCGGGGTTGACAGAGCTCGACCCCGACGAAAACTCGCAGAAACCAGCGCTGTAGAGATCGGGCGTCGCTGTTGGTGCTAGATCAAGGGGAATGTCTGAGGCCTCGACAGGTAGCTCGATGTACGCCGGAATTTTGAATGGACCAATCTTCCTGTAATAAACAAACACTCAATCTTCCTTTGAAAAGTACAACTCATGGCGATAACAACTGACCGTGAATTTGTATTGTTCAAAGGTTGCTTGCAAACTATCAGTAGTAATTTTACACAATTCTTTTAAATAATTAGTATAAGCTTGCACATCGAATGAAATACGTCCATGGAAATGGAGGGGATGGCGGTCAAGAAGATAATGTAATAGAAGCAAAGAGATAATCTTGAAAGTAGATTTATTATGGGAATGATTAGAATTATTATATGTGAGTTGTGCTCGTGGATGCACAAGATCCCATTGCTTCATATTCACTCCGGTTTGACGCTTAAGAAGACCCTTCTTACTACCTTCAACAACCTTAGACAACACATTAGTTAGAGAAAGATAAGCGCTACTATCCTCGAGTTTGGTTCTTAGGCGACTACATAATATATTCCACCAATATGAGAGCAATCCTTTAAGATAATGATATAATTCCATAGATATGTGCATAACCAAGTGATAGTGAGACGAAAAGGTGTATTCGCTAAATATGAAATCGACCGAGTGTGGTGTGTGGAGTGAATATCCGTCGGATAAAGTATAAGAAAACTGAGAAATATCAGGTGGCACGTCGGGTCTCAATAAATATGGTGTGAGCGACATACCTGAGCCACGAATTAATTCATGGGGTGGGGGTTCGGGAGGAAGTGTAGTGAGCAGTAACGTGGTGGAGGTAACAAAAAGTGAACTAGGAGTCGTGTGGGTGCTCTCGCGTGCCCTTGGAATGAGACAGCTCTTTTGTGGTAGAAGAACAATCTTGTGCCCGTGGTGCTCGAAGCAGTGAGAGTTCCTCGTGCCGTCATGCATGACACGTCGATCGTACTGCCAGGAACGCCCCAACAGTATGTGACAAACATCCATGTCAGCAACATGACATAAAACTCTATCAGAATACGTACTCCCTATAGAAAACTCTACTAGACAGTAACGTGTGACGGACATAGTCAAATGAATATTGACTCCGGACAAGCTGTAGGGATGTTCTAACGAGTGCACCTCAAGCCCCAATATGTCTACCATGCCCTGAGACACAAAATTTTACATACTACCACTATCGATGATAATAGAGCAAAACTGCCCCTAGATGCGTGCAGTAGTGCGGAAAATGTCGCGTCTCGTACGACCATCCTCATTTGACTCACTAGGGGTGACCAGGCTATATCGTAAAATGCAGACTAGGTGTTCAGCGTTTTCTCCTTTCACTTCTATGACATCCTCAGTCTCGTGTTCGTCCTCAGGTTCAGGGTGAGACTCATTCACGTAAACTCCATACTCGGGCTTACGCCCATCGGTAGAATCGATGATAGCGACGAAGTGGCGTCGTGGACACTCAGATGATTTGTGCTCTAACTTCATACACTTGAAGCATCAGAATACTCTAGTGTTAGGCTTAGCCCCAATAATCTCCTTTCCCTTTGAGTGGCTAGTGGACGGGTCTTTGTTACCGGTAGTGATGGGAGGGTGCGGGGAATCAGAAATCTTAGCAGTGGTGGTAGTGGTGACACTCGTGGTAGACTTATCCGTAGATCTGACTCCAGATGTGCGCTTCTGTAGTGACTCCACTCTACGGGCTCTACTAGAGACTTCCCCTAAATCGCGATAGTCGTGCAACTCTAGCTGATCCCATATGGAATAGCGTAACCCATTAAGATAACGGGATACAGTCATGTCATCATCCTCACGAAGATCTAGCCTCGACTGTAGGACAAGGAACTCATCAGTGTACTCATCTACCGTTGACTTTTCTTGTCGTAGATTATGGAATCTATGATATAAAGTCTGGAGATAATCATGGGGTACATAGCGCTTCCTAAGTTGGGCCTTAAATTCATTTCAGGTGGTGATGAGAGGTAACCCTAAGTTGAATCTAGCGCGCTCTAATTATCTCCACCAGACTAAGGCAAACCCCTTTAGCCTAAGGACAGCGTACTCTACTTGCCTAGCTGGTGGCAATTGCTTCCAAACTAAGTAACGATTCATCCTATCACACAAATCTAGACAACTCTCAGGCTCTATCCGCCCCTCAAAATCGCCGACATCTAATTTTATTCCTAAATCCCAAAGAGGCGGTTCTCTTATATTGTGGACTACCGGCTCGAGATGTCATGGATTTTCTTGTTCCAAATTCCTACGATTTGGATAGTGCTCTACCGGGGCTAGTGGAATTAGGTCTAAGTGTTGGTTGGCCTCTAACGCATTCACGCTCGCATGTAACTCAGTGATCGCTTGACCTACGCTCCTTTGGTTCTCGTTGACACTTGCGGTCAGCGCTTCAATAGAGTTCGTGAGGTTTTGAATTTGTGCACTACGGGCGGTGACGTTATCCTCAATTTTTCCTACATGATTTTTCATTTAAAATAATTTGACTTATTACGTATTTTTATTTTAGAAAAGCTTGATTATAATAATTTTAAAATGAGCGAAAAAAATTGATGATTTTTTATGAATAAAGTTATAAATATTTTAAAATAGATTTGTTTTAAAATTTTTGTGCAATTCGGATCGCGCAATTCGCGATAAGAGCGAATCGCATATCCTCTGATACCACACTGATGTACACTCGGCTAGGGGTTTTCAAAATTAAACATTTTTCAAACAACTTAATATATTTATTATAAAATAATAATTAGAGTTTGAAGATTAGTTAATTTAATCAAATAAATATTTTATTTAATTGAAAATAAAATTATGAATTTTATAAAAAAAGGTGAATTTTTTTTAAAGGTGAGTCGAGTGTCCCAAGTTGGCCAAATCAAGAGTTGCGCGCGATATCGCGATCAACGTAATGAGCTTTTTATGATTTGTTGAATTTTGTTAGAGACGGAACTCTCGCGCGCTACCAAGTTGAATATTCCACAAGTATTACACAACCATAAGCACATCACAATAACAACTTATGAACTAACGGTAATAAGAGCAAATTGAACGTTCGAGGCAAGCTTACTATTATTTAATTGAGGCGCATAATATTAGTTTGATGATTTGAAACAGGAATCGAGTGAATGTTACCCAGAAAAAGCGATTCTTTCAAATTCGATTTTCAGGAGATGGTGTCAACTGCGACACTTGGGCTTGGTCAATTGTGGCACGGGGTCTTGGACAGGTGCTGTTGTCAACGAATCATCCAGCCGCGGGAGCAGTATCAGGAATGGCGGGCGATTGCCGGTTCCGACGGCAGCTGCCACTAAGAATCACGACCGAGCGGCGTGAGAGTCAATAAGACTCGGTCGCGTTGCAAGGACCGGACAGGAAGTCTTCGATGGCGAAGAGCACAACGGGACGGCGAGCTCTGGAGTTTTGAAGTGTTGGCTGAGAAATCGGAGTGGGATAGACGGCAGTGAACAGTCGCGGATACAGAGAAGAAAACGAAACAGGGTTTCGTTTTTCTCTAAAAAATTTCGGCCCCACTGTTGGGCACAGTCTTTTCATTTTTATATCTCACGAAACTTTTGACAATCTTCCTTGTTTGAGATTCCTGCTTGGACCTTTTATTTTATTTCCGAAACTTCAATTATTTCTTTTTGAAAATGCTTCCTTCTTGACAACCCGTGATCGGCCTCATACCAAAACTTCAAATATTTCTTTTCAAAATTGTTTCCTAAACTTACCTTCATTTGTTTCCTTTTATATATATATATTTATTTGTTGGGGAGATTAATTTTATACGCTCCGCTAAATAAATTAAGCTTGCCTCATACATTCTAACTACTCGAATTACTGGACCTTTTTATTAAAGGTCTCACCGGCCGGTCATACCGATAAGCCAAAACTTATAACAAGTGCATGAAAAGGGAAATACATGAAATAAATAATTGCAACGGAAACGAACAAAGATAAATAATGGCATGAAATAAAAAATGGCGTGTGGTGGCGTCACGCATCCCCGAATGTGACGAGGGTTGCATCAAAAATTGATCAAGTTGAACTTATAGATTAATTCAGAGCAGCCCTTTTCAGTCAAATTTTATCCACTGGATAGTAGACCATTGATACATTGATGTAATTCTAGTTCATCCGGATGAATTGATGCAATGTGCATGCACTCGTGCATAACTGATACAATTGATGAAATTGTAGTTACAAAAAAACCAGTTGAAATCTAAATGCAACAGTATAAGCAATTAAATACTAGTGACGGATTCTAAATTTCCAAAATCAACTCGAGGATAACTAAAGATAAAATTAAAATAAACTAAATGAACTCAGGCCACAAAACAGTCCAAGTGATGGAAAACAACAATATTAAATGCCGAGAATACTCAAATGGGAAAGAATAACAAACAAACTACATCAGCAAAAAAATAGGTAACATAAATCTTTCCCTCATGATTTTATTTAGGATCTGCTATGACACAAAACAAAACAGATACAATAATAACTCGGGATATGAACAATCTCACCATTCACAGAAGTAGGGGAAATGAAAACGATCCTGGACCCGAAGGTAATTTTGCAATCTCCTTAACAATAAGGTAATGGGGATAGGCAGCGGGGATGCAATGAGGGGGAACTGTGGAGAGTAGAACATGAATAAACACAAAACGAAGTACACGGAAGGAGGAGGGGAAGAACCCTAGGTTTTTTATTTTCTAAAGCAAACAACAATTGTACGTAGAATTATGGGTTTTCCCCATAACATTGTATGCTACTTTGTATTGATTAAATTTTGTTGTTTTTATATACTCAACTACAGGAGAAACATGCAACTATAGTGCTGAAGTCGAGCAATATGTTTCCTGCACCTCAAGAACTATAATGTTACATCATGTATGAAGCAATTTCTACTCATAAAATTCACACGGTGAATGGGACTCGAGTCGATTTTATGAAAATTATGCCGTTCACAAAAGAGTAACTTTCCCCCCAAAAAAGTACCGTATGGCACTATAAATATCAAGTGATGAATATACAAACAAGCTTCTGATGGAAGTACTCTGAAGATCTGTGCTAATATTTTTATCAATTAAACAAAAATACAGCAAGGGCTTAACAAGAACTTCTTAATTCAGGAATTCCAAATTGTAAACATATTAAGGGAGAACCATATAGCACTAATGCAGCAAGAAAAATTTGATGTCAGACTATGAAGCACCGGTACAGGTACTAAGTATGATACGTATCTGGTATGATGAGACGGGAAAATAAAAAATAAATATGCGGGTACAATTGGGGTACAACGTAATTACAATTAACTTATATAAATACACACACAACATGTCCGTGTATATATATGCAAATATGCATGCATATGCATGTTCGTGTGTCTATATATATGCACATGTATTATGTATATAGTAAAAATAAAATAATAAAATTTAAATCAAAATTTTTATAGTTTTCTGTTTAGGGTGATGTGATCTAGCATTAAGAGCTTACATTAAAGAGGTAAAGGGTTCGAGACCCGGCCACAACATCCCGCAGCGCTGAGAACATGCGCTGAGATGGGCTGAGGTGTGGGGGCTATGGCCCTATTGTGCGGCTCGACTGCCGGGATTAGGCCCGTGAATGAGCGGCCCACAACATTTTCATGAAAAAAATACTTAAATATAAAGCACATTTTCTTACTATAATAAACAAACACCGCTAGTTGTATTTATAAGACATAAAATTTTCTTTTTTTAAAAGATAGACATAAGTCCTATGATTACTTTAGAAGATCGTACTCATATCACAAAATAAAATGCATAAGGAGGACATGAAAAGTGACAATATTTACAAAATCTTACAATGCACCATCGGATCTCCCTGAATTAGCTGCAACCTTGGTTTCATGATGCCTTTCCTGGACAATTCAAATCGGAATAGATTCAACATTTCTAACCAGATTGGATCAATGCAAGAAAGTACACTCAAGCAAATCATGAAGGTTATCACATACAGACCTGCTGCTCAAACTGCTCAAAAACAGCCATGTCAGAAGGATACTTTAAGTCTGCACTCTTAATGGCATTTCCATCAGAATACATCCCATTTCTATCTAAGTTTGAATCTTCTTTATTAATCTCCTTCTTCCTCCCCCATCTCGCATTAAAAATTATCTTGAAGTCCTGCAAGAATTAACCACAGAAAAATGAAATTTCTAACGAAAATTGTCAGATCTATGATAGGACTGCGTTTGAAACAAGGTCCAGATCGAAGAAAATCACCGATCAAAACAGGAAAAATAAAGGTCACCTCGAGACTGAGAGAAGAACCCTACTCATAATCATTCGCACTTCTCAGTTCTAAAATTAGCCAAAAACGACGGCGATGCCGTTAACAAAGCTTGCAGAAAACATAGGATCGGAATGAACTTTAATTCACCTCAAAAGTCCAGCGCGTCTCGAAGGGAACCTCGCCCATCTCCTTCTACGCCTCCGGCGAGCGCTTTCCAGAGCTAGAAAGAAACCTGGAAATGAGAAAGAGAAACAGAGAGAGAGTGCACCCTCCTCCCCCTCCTCCTCCACTCGTCCCTCCGGCTCCCGAGGAGCTCAAAGAACTGAGGAGAGTTGCAGCCCACACGCATTCAGTGTGAGCACTGCAAATGGGGACGATGAGCGACATGGCTCCTTATAATTACACTCTTTCAAGACTAAATAAATTAATAAACTAATCATATTATCATATATATTATTTATAAGAAAAAAAATATTATATGAAAATAATAATTAATAACTAAACATAGCAACAAATTAAGGGGATTAATTAATATTTCTTTTCAAAATTGCTTCCTAAACTTACCTTTATTTGTTGCCTTATATATATATATTGAGGGGATTAATTTTATACGCTCCGCTAAATAAATTAAGCTTGCCTCCTGACGGCGTGCCACGATCGACGCGTGTATATTCTCGCGGGAGGTGGTGATCCGCTACCCGGAAGGGCGATCGGAGTCCGTGGTTGCGTCCGGATGGTCAATCTGAGTCGAGTTTATATATATAGTTTTTTTTATTTGGTGATGTATTTTCCTCGATCGGTCCGAACAAGTGTGCGCCGTCCGATTGAGGTTTTATTTGATTTCAGTTACTGTGCAAGTTACATGTTGGGATATAAATGTGGCCGGCGGCTGATGGAGGGGCATCGTGAGTTTTGGGAAAATCCTGGAACCGTCGGACTTGGATCGGTGCGACGTCGCTCCCCTCTCCTCGGTCCGGTGCGACGCCGGCAAGCTTCCCTCCCCCTCCCCCTCCCCTCCCCCCTCCCCCTCCGGTAAGCCCTCCGTCTCCTCCGCCTTCTCCGTCTCCTTCCCCCCTCCCGTACGTTTTCCCCACTGAGCCCTAGCCGGCCTTACTGCTCCCTCATGCTGCTACCCTCCACAGCAACAACCCTGTGCTTGCTTCCTCCTCCCCGTGCAGTCATTTCCCCACCGCCAAAATCCAAGGTCCGGTCATCCACCGCCCGTTCAACCCACTTTCTCACTTCCCACCTCCACCTCGTTATATTCCAGCCCGTCTACTCACGCTCAGCCCAACATTCCCCCTCCAAGCCAATCCTACTTCCCCGCTCGTAGCCCCGCAGCACCTATGAAAAAACTATTGTCTAGTACTGTTCACAATTTTAATAATACCGTTCATTTCCTTAACCCATTAAATATTGTTCATTACTGGTTTTACCCTCCCTCCTGTGAGTCAAACTCCCCTTCCCACCTCACTGTTTCTACCCTCTCTACCACATCCCCGCCACATTCTCTTTGTGAGTCTACTACCTATTATCTCCACTGCCAAGACCTCGGATGCCCACACACAACCGTCACTGCCGCCGCTTGCACGTGTCAATTGTGGTATAAAGTCAGTTCTTTATTGTTGTTTATTTCGGTAAAACTTGTGTTGTGCCGGATTGTCACTTTATTATGCTATTAGTTCGTTTGTCGTAAAATTTGCAGGACTTATTCTGCTTGTGCTTGAAATTTATTGCACCTCCTTTGTTTGCAAAATTAATATTTTCTCCTCCTTATATTTAATTAATTGTATTTGTCGAGCCTCTGCTGATAATCATATAATAAAATTATTATTTACTGCAATTTTGGAGCGGACCACTGTGCACTTTCATAACTCCGCGTTCCAATTAGGTTTGCATTTAGAAATCCCTTTTCGAGTCGACATGTCACTGCATCACCTCCTACGTCCTAACTACTCGAATTACCAAACCTTTTTATTAAAAGTCTCACCGGCCGGTCACACCGATAAGCCAAAACTTATAACGAGTGCATGAAATGGGAAATACATGAAATAACTAATTGCAACGGAAACGAACAAAGATAAATAATGGCGTGTGGTGGCGTCACGCGTGCCCGAATGCGACGAGGGTTGCATCAATTCCCCCGGGTTGACAGAGCTCGACCCCGACGAAAACTCGCAGAAACCAGCGCTGTAGAGATCGGGCGTCGCTGTTGGTGCTAGATCAAGGGAATGTCTGAGGCCTCGACAGGTAGCTCGATGTACGCCGGAATTTTGAATGGACCAATCTTCCTGTAATAAACAAACACTCAATCTTCCTTTGAAAAGTACAACTCATGGCGATAACGACTGACCGTGAATTTGTATTGTTCAAAGGTTGCTTGCAAACTATCAGTAGTAATTTTACACAATTCTTTTAAATAATTAGTATAAGCTTGCACATCGAATGAAATACGTCCATGGAAATGGAGGGGATGGCGGTCAAGAAGATAATGTAATAGAAGCAAAGAGATAATCTTGAAAGTAGATTTATTATGGGAATGATTAGAATTATTATATGTGAGTTGTGCTCGTGGATGCACAAGATCCCATTGCTTCATATTCACTCCGGTTTGACGCTTAAGAAGACCCTTCTTACTACCTTCAACAACCTTAGACAACACATTAGTTAGAGAAAGATAAGCGCTACTATCCTCGAGTTTGGTTCTTAGGCGACTACATAATATATTCCACCAATATGAGAGCAAACCTTTAAGATAATGATATAATTCCATAGATATGTGCATAACCAAGTGATAGTGAGACGAAAAGGTGTATTCGCTAAATATGAAATCGACCGAGTGTGGGTGTGTGAGTGAATATCCGTCGGATAAAGTATAAGAAAACTGAGAAATATCAGGTGGCACGTCGGGTCTCAATAAATATGGTGTGAGCGACATACCTGAGCCACGAATTAATTCATGGGGTGGGGGTTCGGGAGGAAGTGTAGTGAGCAGTAACGTGGTGGAGGTAACAAAAAGTGAACTAGGAGTCGTGTGGGTGCTCTCGCGTGCCCTTGGAATGAGACAGCTCTTCTGTGGTAGAAGAACAATCTTGTGCCCGTGGTGCTCGAAGCAGTGAGAGTTCCTCGTGCCGTCATGCATGACACGTCGATCGTACTGCCAGGAACGCCCCAACAGTATGTGACAAACATCCATGTCAGCAACATGACATAAAAACTCTATCAGAATACGTACTCCCTATAGAAAACTCTACTAGACAGTAACGTGTGACGGACATAGTCAAATGAATATTGACTCCGGACAAGCTGTAGGGATGTTCTAACGAGTGCACCTCAAGCCCCAATATGTCTACCATGCCCTGAGACACAAAATTTTACATACTACCACTATCGATGATAATAGAGCAAAACTGCCCCTAGATGCGTGCAGTAGTGCGGAAAATGTCGCGTCTCGTACGACCATCCTCATTTGACTCACTAGGGGTGACCAGGCTATATCGTAAAATGCAGACTAGGTGTTCAGTGTTTTCTCCTTTCACTTCTATGACATCCTCAGTCTCGTGTTCGTCCTCAGGTTCAGGGTGAGACTCATTCAAGTAAACTCCATACTCGGGCTTACGCCCATCGGTAGAATCGATGATAGCGACGAAGTGGCGTCGTGGACACTCAGATGATTTGTGCTCTAACTTCATACACTTGAAGCATCAGAATACTCTAGTGTTAGGCTTAGCCCCAATAATCTCCTTTCCCTTTGAGTGGCTAGTGGACGGGTCTTTGTTACCGGTAGTGATGGGAGGGTGCGGGGAATCAGAAATCTTAGCAGTGGTGGTAGTGGTGACACTCGTGGTAGACTTATCCGTAGATCTGACTCCAGATGTGCGCTTCTGTAGTGACTCCACTCTACGGGCTCTACTAGAGACTTCCCCTAAATCGCGATAGTCGTGCAACTCTAGCTGATCCCATATGGAATAGCGTAACCCATTAAGATAACGGGATACAGTCATGTCATCATCCTCACGAAGATCTAGCCTCGACTGTAGGACAAGGAACTCATCAGTGTACTCATCTACCGTTGACTTTTCTTGTCGTAGATTATGGAATCTACGATATAAAGTCTGGAGATAATCATGGGGTACATAGCGCTTCCTAAGTTGGGCCTTAAATTCATTTCAGGTGGTGATGAGAGGTAACCCTAAGTTGAATCTAGCGCGCTCTAATTATCTCCACCAGACTAAGGCAAACCCCTTTAGCCTAAGGACAGCGTACTCTACTTGCCTAGCTGGTGGCAATTGCTTCCAAACTAAGTAACGATTCATCCTATCACACAAATTTAGGCAACTCTCAGGCTCTATCCGCCCCTCAAAATCGCCGACATCTAATTTTATTCCTAAATCCCAAAGAGGCGGTTCTCTTATATTGTGGACTACCGGCTCGAGATGTCATGGATTTTCTTGTTCCAAATTCCTACGATTTGGATAGTGCTCTACCGGGGCTAGTGGAATTAGGTCTAAGTGTTGGTTGGCCTCTAACGCATTCACGCTCGCATGTAACTCAGTGATCGCTTGACCTACGCTCCTTTGGTTCTCGTTGACACTTGCGGTCAGCGCTTCAATAGAGTTCGTGAGGTTTTGAATTTGTGCACTACGGGCGGTGACGTTATCCTCAATTTTTCCTACATGATTTTTCATTTAAAATAATTTGACTTATTACGTATTTTTATTTTAGAAAAGCTTGATTATAATAATTTTAAAATGAGTGAAAAAAATTGATGATTTTTTTATGAATAAAGTTATAAATATTTTAAAATAGATTTGTTTTAAAATTTTTGTGCAATTCGGATCGCGCGATTCGCGATAAGAGCGAATCGCATATCCTCTGATACCACACTGATGTACACTCGGCTAGGGGTTTTCAAAATTAAACATTTTTCAAACAACTTAATATATTTATTATAAAATAATAATTAGAGTTTGAAGATTAGTTAATTTAATCAAATAAATATTTTATTTAATTGAAAATAAAATTATGAATTTTATAAAAAAAAGGTGAATTTTTTTTAAAGGTGAGTCGAGTGTCCCAAGTTGGCCAAATCAAGAGTTGCGCGCGATATGACGATCAACGTAATGAGCTTTTTATGATTTGTTGAATTTTGTTAGAGACGGAACTCTCGCGCGGTACCAAGTTGAATATTCCATGAGTATTACACAACCATAAGCACATCACAATAACAACTTATGAACTAACGGTAATAAGAGCAAATTGAACGTTCGAGGCAAGCTTACTATTATTTAATTGAGGCGCATAATATTAGTTTGATGATTTGAAACAGGAATCGAGTGAATGTTACCCAGAAAAAGCGATTCTTTCAAATTCGATTTTCAGGAGATGGTGTCAACTGCGACACTTGAGCTTGGTCAATTGTGGCACAGGGTCTTGGACAGGTGCTGTTGTCAACGAATCATCCAGCCGCAGGAGCAGTATCAGGAATGGCGGGCGATTGCCGGTTCCAACGGCAGCTGCCACTAAGAATCACGACCGAGCGGCGTGAGAGTCAATAAGACTCGGTCGCGTTGCAAGGACCGGACAGGAAGTCTTCGATGGCGAAGAGCACAACGGGACGGCGAGCTCTGGAGTTTTGAAGTGTTGGCTGAGAAATCGGAGTGGGATAGACGGCAGTGAACAGTCGCGGATACAGAGAAGAAAACGAAACAGGGTTTCGTTTTTCTTTAAAAAATTTCGGCCCCACTGTTGGGCACAGTCTTTTCATTTTTATATCTCACGAAACTTTTGACAATCTTCCTTGTTTGAGATTCCTGCTTGGACCTTTTATTTTATTTCCGAAACTTCAATTATTTCTTTTGAAAATGCTTCCTTCTTGACAACCCGTGATCGGCCTCATACCAAAACTTCAAATATTTCTTTTCAAAATTGTTTCCTAAACTTACCTTCATTTGTTTCCTTTTATATATATATATTTATTTGTTGGGGAGATTAATTTTATACGCTCCGCTAAATAAATTAAGCTTGCCTCATACATTCTAACTACTCGAATTACTGGACCTTTTTATTAAAGGTCTCACCGGCCGGTCATACCGATAAGCCAAAACTTATAACAAGTGCATGAAAAGGGAAATACATGAAATAAATAATTGCAACGGAAACGAACAAAGATAAATAATGGCATGAAATAAAAAATGGCGTGTGGTGGCGTCACGCATCCCCGAATGTGACGAGGGTTGCATCAAAAATTGATCAAGTTGAACTTATAGATTAATTCAGAGCAGCCCTTTTCAGTCAAATTTTATCCACTGGATAGTAGACCATTGATACATTGATGTAATTCTAGTTCATCCGGATGAATTGATGCAATGTGCATGCACTCGTGCATAACTGATACAATTGATGAAATTGTAGTTACAAAAAAAACCAGTTGAAATCTAAATGCAACAGTATAAGCAATTAAATACTAGTGACGGATTCTAAATTTCCAAAATCAACTCGAGGATAACTAAAGATAAAATTAAAATAAACTAAATGAACTCAGGCCACAAAACAGTCCAAGTGATGGAAAACAACAATATTAAATGCCGAGAATACTCAAATGGGAAAGAATAACAAACAAACTACATCAGCAAAAAAATAGGTAACATAAATCTTTCCCTCATGATTTTATTTAGGATCTGCTATGACACAAAACAAAACAGATACAATAATAACTCGGGATATGAACAATTTCACCATTCACAGAAGTAGGGGAAATGAAAACGATCCTGGACCCGAAGGTAATTTTGCAATCTCCTTAACAATAAGGTAATGGGGATAGGCAGCGGGGATGCAATGAGGGGGAACTGTGGAGAGTAGAACATGAATAAACACAAAACGAAGTACACGGAAGGAGGAGGGGAAGAACCCTAGGTTTTTTATTTTCTAAAGCAAACAACAATTGTACGTAGAATTATGGGTTTTCCCCATAACATTGTATGCTACTTTGTATTGATTAAATTTTGTTGTTTTTATATACTCAACTACAGGAGAAACATGCAACTATAGTGCTGAAGTCGAGCAATATGTTTCCTGCACCTCAAGAACTATAATGTTACATCATGTATGAAGCAATTTCTACTCATAAAATTCACACGGTGAATGGGACTCGAGTCGATTTTATGAAAATTATGCCGTTCACAAAAGAGTAACTTTCCCCCCAAAAAAGTACCGTATGGCACTATAAATATCAAGTGATGAATATACAAACAAGCTTCTGATGGAAGTACTCTGAAGATCTGTGCTAATATTTTTATCAATTAAACAAAAATACAGCAAGGGCTTAACAAGAACTTCTTAATTCAGGAATTCCAAATTGTAAACATATTAAGGGAGAACCATATAGCACTAATGCAGCAAGAAAAATTTGATGTCAGACTATGAAGCACCGGTACAGGTACTAAGTATGATACGTATCTGGTATGATGAGACGGGAAAATAAAAAATAAATATGCGGGTACAATTGGGGTACAACGTAATTACAATTAACTTATATAAATACACACACAACATGTCCGTGTATATATATGCAAATATGCATGCATATGCATGTTCGTGTGTCTATATATATGCACATGTATTATGTATATAGTAAAAATAAAATAATAAAATTTAAATCAAAATTTTTATAGTTTTCTGTTTAGGGTGATGTGATCTAGCATTAAGAGCTTACATTAAAGAGGTAAAGGGTTCGAGACCCGGCCACAACATCCCGCAGCGCTGAGAACATGCGCTGAGATGGGCTGAGGTGTGGGGGCTATGGCCCTATTGTGCGGCTCGACTGCCGGGATTAGGCCCGTGAATGAGCGGCCCACAACATTTTCATGAAAAAAATACTTAAATATAAAGCACATTTTCTTACTATAATAAACAAACACCGCTAGTTGTATTTATAAGACATAAAATTTTCTTTTTTAAAAGACAGACATAAGTCCTATGATTACTTTAGAAGATCGTACTCATATCACAAAATAAAATGCATAAGGTGGACATGAAAAGTGACAATATTTACAAAATCTTACAATGCACCATCGGATCTCCCTGAATTAGCTGCAACCTTGGTTTCATGATGCCTTTCCTGGACAATTCAAATCGGAATAGATTCAACATTTCTAACCAGATTGGATCAATGCAAGAAAGTACACTCAAGCAAATCATGAAGGTTATCACATACAGACCTGCTGCTCAAACTGCTCAAAAACAGCCATGTCAGAAGGATACTTTAAGACTGCACTCTTAATGGCATTTCCATCAGAATACATCCCATTTCTATCTAAGTTTGAATCTTCTTTATTAATCTCCTTCTTCCTCCCCCATCTCGCATTAAAAATTATCTTGAAGTCCTGCATGGATTAACCACACAAAAATAAATTTTCTAACAAAAATTGTCAGATCTATAATAGGACGGCGTTTGAAACAAGGTCCAGATCGAAGAAAATCACCGATCAAAACAGGAAAAATAAAGGTCACCTCGAGACTGAGAGAAGAACCCTACTCATAATCATTCGCACTTCTCAGTTCTAAAATTAGCCAAAAACGACGGCGATGCCGTTAACAAAGCTTGCAGAAAAACATAGGATCGGAATGAACTTTAATTCACCTCAAAAGTCCAGCGCGTCTCGAAGGGAACCTCGCCCATCTCCTTCTACGCCTCCGGCGAGCGCTTTCCAGAGCTAGAAAGAAACCTGGAAATGAGAAAGAGAAACAGAGAGAGAGTGCACCCTCCTCCCCCACCTCCACTCGTCCCTCCGGCTCCCGAGGAGCTCAAAGAACTGAGGAGAGCTGCTGCCCACACGCATTCAGTGTGAGAACTGCAAATGGGGACGATGAGCGACATGGCTCCTTATAATTACAGACTCTTTCAAGACTAAATAAATTAATAAACTAATCATATTATCATATATATTATTTATAAGAAAAAAATATTATATGAAAATAATAATTAATAACTAAACATAGCAAAATTCTATATTATAAATCAAATATCTAACTATTATTTATTTGAATTAAATATTTTTTATCCTTAAGTTACATTTTTAATCAATAATTTTTGGCTTTTTTTTTACTTTGCAACTCTTAGGTACTGATTTTTAGCACTTTGTATTCCGAATGTTGAAATTGACATTTTACACCCCCAATTATCGATTTCTGTCATTTTGGCTCATGCAAAAAAATCACGGTTATTTAGGTCTGGACAACATAAAAAATAATCATTTTGACTATTTATATTCCGGATTATTTGTCCTGTCAGGATCTAAATATTTTTGAATGAACATTTTTTGTGATGTCCGATCCTAAATGCCTTTGAGATTTCGTACGGAGATGCAAAGTGCTAAAAATCGGTAATTGGGGGATACAAAGTGACAATTTTAAAGATTTGGGATGCAAAGTGCCAAATGTACAACCTCGTATTCGCCCCTATACGTTTTTAAGCTTTTTGGAGATTTTGCACTCTCGGTGGCAATTTTTAGCTCTACCTTGGAAATATACTATTAGGGGGAGGAAAATTGGCCTCCCTCAATGGCTCCTTTATTGGGGGGCGGGTGCGGCAAGTTGGCTAGCACCCGCCCCGGCCTGATGAGTCCGAGGTAGGGGCAGGCGAGACGACCGGGGGCCGGCCTCGCGCGGGCGTCTGCTCCTGGGCGAGACCGCCGCGTCCTGGCTCTCGCCCGGGCGGCCTATTCGCGGGCGAGACGACCGGGGGCCGGCCTCGCGCGGGCGTCTGCTCCTCGGCGAGACCGCCGCGTCCTGGCTCTCGCCCGGGCGGCCTGTTCGCGGGCGAGACGATCGCGGCCTGGTTCTCGTCCGAGCGACCTGCTCGCGGGCGAGACGGCCGGGAGCCGGTGTCGCCCGGGCGGCCTACTCGCGGGCGAGACGGCCGCGGCCTGGCTCTCGCCCAGGCGGCCTGCCCCGCGGCCTAGAACCGCCTCGGGTGTTTGGGGCGGGGTGTTGGCGGCGTGCTTTTACCGCTGTGCCCCTGGGGTGTTTTTACCCCTCTGCCCCACGGTGTGGGCGTTTCCTATTGGCCCAAGGTGTATTTGGCATAGGAGTATTTCAAGCATTTTGGCTCATGGGGATTTGGAAAACTATAAATAGACCCCCTTGGAGGAGGACTTTTTCCTTGCTTCCTCCTCCCTTAGCTTCTTCTTGGTAGAGTAGAGAGAGCTCCTCCAAGGCACCCTAGCTCGAGCATTGGCTAGGGAGGGGAAGTGCTCAGATAGCCTTCCGGGTGTGAGGTGGGACCTCCGCGCTAGAGCCGAGGGTCTGTTCTTATCTTCTTGATCCTTTGGTCCGTGACGTTCTCTTGAGTGTAGTAGGTGTGAGGTCACCCCTTTCTAGGGACCCCGAACTCCACAGAGGCCATTTTTGTCTTCAACACTTTGGTGCGGTGAGCGTGAAGAGTGACCAGCACAGAAGATCTCGAGAGAGTGTCATGACGGGAGGTCAAGGAGGTAGTGACGATCTCGGCGAGCTCCCCAGCCCAGGACCCTTTGTTGGGAGACAAAAGTTCATGGCATCCATCCAAGGCATCATGGAGATGCTGCGAAGCATTGCTCCTCAGGGTGGCAGCTCCACCCCGACCCCCCAGGAGCTAGCTCCCCCCCTCGACGAGTCGACTCCCAGGGGTCTAGGCGAGATGACCCCAGCGGGGGGAGAAGGAAGTGCACCAGGAAGAAGGCCAGGGAAGTAGAGGATGGGAGATGGGGTCGAGCGAGACCTCACCGGCCGGGAGCTGTTCTCCAGCCTGGCGAGTGACAACCTTCCAGGCGAGCAGGTGGCGCGAGTGGACCAGGCGAGACCCCCCTCAGGGGGTCACCCTTCAGTGAGATGATCATCTCAGCTCCCGTCCCCGAGGGGTTCCGAGAGCCTGACATGTCTTACTATACCGGGAAGGATGATCCCGTCCAGCATCTGCAGTGGTTTGAGGATGTCGTCTCCATCAGGCCGATGACGGACGCCTTCAAGTGTCGTCTCTTTGCGATCACGTTGAAGGAGAAGGCGAGGGACTGGTTCCATCAACTCCCTCCGAGGTCGATCTATGAGTTCGAAGACTTGAGCCGGAGCTTTCAGCTTCGCTTCTCCACCTCCAAGAAGCGGAAGAGGAGTCCCGAGTACATCTTCCTGATAAGGCAGGGGGCCGAGGAGTCGCTGGCCTGTTACGTAGATAGGTTCCAAGAGGAGATCCTGGAGGTCCAGGAGATGCCAGGGTATGCTCTCCAGATGGCCTTCACCGTTGGGCTGAAGGAGGGCTTCTTCAAGATGAGCTTGACCCGGAAGGCCCCCCTTTCCTTCGAGGAGCTGATGGAAAGGGCGGCAGAGGAGATTGTCATGGAGGCAGCCAACCCGGCATTTGTCAAGAAGTTGGCAAAGCTAACAGAGACGGAGGCAAAGGAGCAAGGTGACTCGAGACCTCAGGAAGGAAGAAGGAGAGAGGAGCGAAGAGCTCAGGAGGGTCCAGAGCCAGGTTGGAGACATCAGAGAGGACCCGTTCAGGGTCTGGGAAGAGGTTACGTCCAAGATGGGGGGAACTTCCATGGGGGCCAAGGGAGGTTCAACTTCCAAAGGCAGGCCCCTAGGCAGCTCCTCCCCCCACCACAGCAAGCGATGGAGATTGGTCGAAGGGAGAGGAGGAACCGCCAGGGAAGGAGAAGGGTCAGGGTAGAGTTACCCTACTGTGACTTCCACCAGGTGGAGGGGCACGCCACGGCTACCTGCCCCGAGTTCCTGGAAGTGAGGGGGGCGAGAGGTCCTGCCCAGCCGCAGTCACCAGTGCGAGTTGAAGAAGTTCTGCCCAGAGAAGGGGGAGATGATGTGTGTGAGGACCGGGTCGATGTCGGACCCCGAGGCGGTATAGCGGTGATCCATGGTGGAGTGGGGATCGAGGCCACTCGGAAGGCTAGCCTCCATGTGATGTACCGCCGGAGCGTCGCCTCCATATCCCAGACCCCGCCCCAGGAAGAGAAGATCACCTTCTCGGTGAAGGACCTGCTGGATCATGAGGATCCGTTTTGCGATGCACTGGTCATCCAGACGGCCATCGAGGGCTACTCCGTCTCCCGGATCTTGGTTGACAACAGGAGCTCCGTCAACGTCGTTTTCAAGAAGGCGTTTGACGAGATGAAGGTAGAGTCAAGGAGGGTGTTGGCCTCGGATGGACCCCTGTTCGGATTTTCAGGGGAGAGGAAGGAGGTTGAAGGTGGAGTAGGACTCCAAGTAAAATTGGGGGGAGTCTCAAGGAACTGCCGGTTCGTCATTGTTGACGCTCCAAGCAGCTACAACGCCATCTTCGGAAGGCCCCTCGTCAGCGCCTTCCGTTGCGTGTCATCTTCCTTCCACCAATGTCTCAAGTTCAGCTCCGGAGGGATCCAGGTCAGAGTCAAGAGAGACTCCAGGATGGCAAGGCAGTGCTACGTCACGGCCGTCAACACCATCTCTTGGTTGGCCAAGGCAGAGGAGATGGAGAAGGTCATGGAGAGCTTGAGCAGGATGGAAGTGTCCAAGGAGAAGGAAGCGGAAGACGGCCATCATGCCCAGGCCCCCTGAGGGTGCCTCGCCTTACGGTAGTTTTTTCCCTTTTCTTGTAACAAGCTCTACCCCTGACCGGCTGAGTCGGGGGGATCATGTAACTCATCTATTTCTCGCCGTTTGAGGATGTATGATTTGGTAAGGATTGATTGAGATGCTTAGTCTTTTTGCTCAGAGACGGTCCCGCTGCCTAGGCTCTCACTAGCTGGGCAGGGTCGGTGGTACCTCTCATGGATGCTTGTAAGGTCTCACCTCGAGATGGATTCCGCTGTCAGGCTCTCACCTAGATGGCAGGGCAGGTTGATCTCTCGGAGGGTGGGAAGGTCTCACCTCGAGATGGATTCTGCTGGCAGGCTCTCACCTAGCTGGCAGGGCTGGTTGATCTCTCGGAGGGTGGGAAGGTCTCACCTCGAGATGGATTCCGCTGTCAGGCCCTCACCTAGCTGGCAGGGCAGGTTGATCTCTCGGAGGGTGGGAAGGTCTCACCTCGAGATGGATTCCGCTGCCAGACCCTCACCTAGCTGGCAGGGCAGGTTGATCTCTCGGAGGGTAGGGTAGGTCTCACCTCGAGATGGATTCCGCTGACAGGCTCTCACCTAGCTGGCAGGGCAGGTTGATCTCTCGGAGGGTGGGGTATGTCTCACCCCGAGATGGATTCCGCTACCAGGCTCTCACTTAGCTGGCAGGGCAGGTTGATCTCTCGAAGGGTGGGAAAGTCTCACCTCGAGATGGATTCCGTTGTCAGGCTCTCACCTAGCTGGCAGGGCAGGTTGATCTCTCGGAGGGTGGGAAAGTCTCACCTCGAGATGGATTCCGCTGCCAGGCTCTCACCTAGCCGGCAGGGCAGGTTGATCTTTCGGAGGGTGGGGTAAGTCTCACCTCGAGATGGATTCGGCTGTCATGCTCTCACCTAGCTGGCAGGGCAGGTTGATCTCTCGGAGGGTGGGGTAGGTCTCACCTCGAGATAGATTCCGCTGTCCGGCTCTCACCTAGCTGGCAGGGCAGGTTGATCTCTCGGAGGGTGGGGTAGGTCTAACCTCGAGATGGATTCCGCTGTCAGGCTCTCACCTAGCTGGCAGGGCAGGTTGATCTCTCGGAGGGTGGGGAGGTCTCACCTCGAGATGGATTCCGCTGCCAGGCTCTCACCTAGCTGGCAGGGCAGGTTGATCTCTCGGAGGGTGGGAAGGTCTCACCTCGAGATGGATTCCGCTGCCAGGCTCTCACCTAGCTGGCAGGGCAGGTTGATCTCTCGGAGGGTGGGATAAGTCTCACCTCGAGATGGATTCCGCTGTCAGGCTCTCACCTAGCTGGCAGGGCAGGTTGATCTCTCGGAGGGTGGGAAGGTCTCACCTCGAGATGGATTCCGCTGTCAGGCTCTCACCTAGCTGGCAGGGCAGGTTGATCTCTCGGAGGGTGGGGTATGTCTCACCTCGAGATGGATTCCGTTGTTAGGCTCTCACCTAGCTGGCATGGCAGGTTGATCTCTCGGAGGGTGGGAAGGTCTCACCTCGAGATGGATTCCGCTGCCAGGCTCTCACCTAGCTGGCAGGGCAGGTTGATCTCTCGGAGGGTGGGGTAAGTCTCACCTCGAGATGGATTCCGCTGACAGGCTCTCACCTAGCTGACAGGGCAGGTTGATCTCTCGGAGGGTGGGGTAAGTCTCACCTCGAGATGGATTCCGCTGTCAGGCTCTCACCTAACTGGCAGGGCAGGTCGATCTCTCGGAGGGTGGGGTAGGTCTCACCTCGAGATGGATTCTGCTGCCAGGCTCTCACCTAGCTGGCAGGGTAGGTTGATCTCTCGGAGGGTGGGGTAGGTCTCACCTCGATATGGATTCTGCTGCCAGGCTCTCCCCTAGCTGGCAGGGCAGGTTGATCTCTCGGAGGGTGGGAATGTCTCACCTCGAGATGGATTCCGCTGTCGGGCTCTCACCTAGCTGGCAGGACAGGTTGATCTCTCGGAGGGTGGGAAGGTCTCACCTCGAGATGGATTACACTGTCACGCTCTCACCTGGCTGACAGGGCAGGTTGATCTCTCAGAGGGTGGGGTAAGTCTCACCTTGAGATGGATTCCGCTGTCAGGCTCTCACTTAACTGGCAAGGCAGGTTGATCTCTCGGAGGGTCTGAAGGTCTCACCTCGAGATGGATTCCGCTGTCAGGCTCTCACCTAGCTGACATGACAGGTTGATCTCTCGGAGGGTGGGGTAGGTCTCACCTCGAGATGGATTCCGCTGTCAGGCTCTCACCTAGCTAGCAGGGCAGGTTGATCTCTCGGAGGGTGGGAAGGTCTCACCTCGAGATAGATTCCGCTGCCAGGCTCTCATCTAGCTGGCAGGGCAGGTTGATCTCTTGGAGGGTGGGAAGGTCTCACCTCGAGATGGATTCCGCTGCCAGGCTCTCACCTAGCTGGCAGGGCAGGTTGATCTCTCGGAGGGTGGGGTAGGTCTCACCTCGAGATGGATTCCGCTGCCAGGCTCTCACCTAGCTGGCAGGGCAGGTTGATCTCTCGGAGGGTGTGAAGGTCTCACCTCGAGATGGATTCCGCTGTCATGCTATCACCTAGCTGGCAGGGCAGGTTGATCTCTCGGAGGGTTGGGTAAGTCTCACCTCGAGATGGATTCCGCTGCCAGGCTCTCACCTAGCTGACAGGGCAGGTTGATCTCTCGGAGGGTGGGGTAGGTCTCACCTCGAGATGAATTCCGCTGTCAGGCTCTCACCTAGCTGGCAGGGCAGGTTGATCTCTCGGAGGGTGGGGTAGGTCTCACCTCGAGATGGATTCCGCTGTCAGGCTCTCACCTAGCTGGCAGAGCAGGTTGATCTCTCGGAGGGTGGGAAGGTCTCACCTCGAGATGGATTCCGCTGCCAGGCTCTCACCTAGTTGGCAGGGCAGGTTGATCTCTCGGAGGGTGGGAAGGTCTCACCTCGAGATGGATTCCGCTGCCAGACTCTCACCTAACTGGCAGGGCAGGTTGATCTCTCGGAGGGTGGGGTAAGTCTCACCTCGAGATGGATTCCGTTGTCAGGCTCTCACCTAGCTGGCAGGGCAGGTTGATCTCTCGGAGGGTGGGGAGGTCTCACCTCGAGATGAATTTCGCTGTCAGGCTCTCACCTAGCTGGCAGGGCAGGTTGATCTCTCGGAGGGTGGGGTAGGTCTCACCTCAGGATGGATTCCGCTGTCAGGCTCTCATCTAGCTGGCAGGGCTGGTTGATCTCTCGTGGAAGCCAAGTCCTTTGCTCCGATGATGATTCCGCTGTCAGGCTCTCACTAGCTGACAGGGCTGGTTGATCTCTCGTGGGAGCCAAGTCCCTTACCCGGAGGAGGTCTCGCTACCCAGGCTCCCATAGCTGGCATGGCAGGTTGACCCCTCGGAGGGTGAAGTATTTTTTACCCGGAGGAGGTCTCGCCACCCAGGCTCCCATAGCTGGCATGGCAGGTTGACCCCTCCGGAGGGTGAAGTGTTTTTTACCCGGAGGAGGTCTCGCCACCCAGGCTCCCATAGCTGGCATGACAGGTTGACCCCTCCGGAGGGTGAAGTATTTTTTACCCGGAGGAGGTCTCACCACCCAGGCTCCCATAGCTGGCATGACAGGTTGACCCCTCCGGAGGGTGAAGTATTTTTTACCCGGAGTGAGTCTCGTCACCCAGGCTCCCATCAGCTGGCATGACAGGTTGACTCCCCGGAGGGGCGCGCAAGGAAATTACACTTAGCGAATACGTTGGGTTTGACATTTCTTTCCGAGCTTGTGCCAACCTCGAAAAGAGCGGGGATTGTGTACAACCCCGTATTCGCCCCTATACGTTTTTAAGCTTTTTGGAAATTTTGCACTCTCGGTGGTCAATTTTGGCTATAGCTTGAAAATATACTATTAGGGGGAGGAAAAATTGGCCTCCCCCAATGGCTCCTTTGTTGGGGGGAGGGTGCGGCAAGTTGGCTAGCACCCGCCCCGGCCTGTTGAGTCCGAGGTAGGGGCAGGCGAGACGGCCGGGGGCCGGCCTCGCGCGGGCGGTCTACTCCTGGGCGAGACCGCCGCGGCCTGGCTCTCGCCCGGGCGGCCTGTTCGCGGGCGAGACGGTCGCGGCCTGGTTCTCGCCCGGGCGACCTGCTCGCGGGCGAGACGGCCGGGAGCCGGTCTCGCACGGGCGGCCTGCTCGCGGGCGAGACGGCCGCGACCTAGTTCTCGCCCGAGCGGCCTGCTCGCGGGCGAGACGGCCGCGGCCTGGCTCTCGCCCAGGCGGCCTGGAACCGCCTCGGGTGTTTGGGGCGGGGTGTTGGCGGCGTGCTTTTACCGCTGTGCCCCGGGGGGTGTTTTTACCCCTCTGCCCCCCTCCTCCCCCCCCCCCCCCCCGGTGTGGTCGTTTCCTATTGGAACAAGGTGTATTTGGCATAGGGGTATTTCAGGCATTTTGGCCCATGGGGATTTGGAAAACTATAAATAGACCCCCTTGGGTGCCTTTGGAGGAGGACTTTTTCCTTGCTTCCTCCTCCCTTAGCTTCTTCTTGGTAGAGTAGAGAGAGCTCCTCCAAGGCACCCTAGCTTGAGCATTGGCTAGAGAGGGGAAGTGCTCAGATAGCCTTCCGGGTGTTTGGTGGGACCTCCGCGCTAGAGCCGAGGGTCTGTTCCTATCTTCTTGATCTTTTGGTCCGTGACGTTCTCTTGAGTGTAGTAGGTGTGAGGTCACCCCTTTTTAGGGACCCCGAACTCCACAGAGGCCATTTTTGACTTCAACACCAAAAACTTGTATTTCAAGCGTGATAAGTTACAAAATGCCAATAATTTTAAGAATAAAAATTGTGCAAGACTTAAAATAGTTTTTATTGAAATCTTTTTATTTATTTTTAAAAGTTTATGTATACTTATAATATTTAATATTTTAAACATTATATGTAGTGTTTATAATTGTAGGAATGAATGTCTTCTATTTTTTATGTTTTTAAATTTTTTACATTGAACTATAAATGACAAAAATAATTGTGATTATAATAATCATTTTTATTTTTTTTGAGCCGCAGATAGTAATAATCTACTAATAGACGATTTCGTTTTGCATATAACAATCTCTGAATAAATTGATTATCTAAATCATAAATCTATCATAATTAATATTTAATTTGCTAATATTTCTTCAAATTATTATATATGCTTTAGCACATTCATGCACCACCTTGAAATAAGTTGGAAAATGCCTTTCTTTGGACCTCTCTTCCCCCAAGACACCATTCCCTCTTAACGAGTTTCAGGATGTTACGTATGAGAAGAGTCGATAGGCTAATTAAGGCTTTTAATTTCACCGGTCAAGTGATTACGTAACCGCATGAACCGGACCTTAATTAAGGTCCGGTTCATGCGGTTAATTAAGGTCCGGTTCATGCGGTTAATTAAGATCCGGTTCATGCGGTTAATTAAGATCCGGTTCATGCGGTTAATTAAGGTCTGGTTCATGCGGTTACGTAACCGCTTGATCGGTGAAAATAAGACCCCCCCCCCCCCCACCCCCACCCAAACGGAGCCCAAGTCTTAAGAAGCCTAATAAAGGTTGGTTTGGTCAATGTTGATCCAACTTGGTTACATGACTGTAGAGCTCGATCATACTATTAATGGATAATAATGACTCTGGTGACTTTCATGGTATTACATGAGCAAAGTTTGTAAAACTTTGATTGTTGAAGTTCAAAATTTTGTCCTCGTAGTTCGGACTTGGATATGGGCCGAGGTTATTGACCCACCAAAGTAAAACTCGTGGGTCCAAGAGAGGGAACGGGAATGATGGGGGTATGGTTGCTCGGGCAACTCCCAATATCGGCTAGCTACAGCTAGGAGGTCACACAGTACACCCAAGAGTGTATAAGAAATCTCATTCCCAAACCAAACAGTGTGTTAGGTTGGGGGAAGAGGCCGACTCTGAGCGTGCTAGGGAGAGCTCGCGAGTTCTAGATGAGGTCTCTTGTGGGTTGGCCAGTGGTTTCTTCCCCTTCTAGATGTGGTAATATTTATGGCAACAGATCTAGTAAGGGGTGTCCAGGTGTCAGTGGATGGACCCCATGTGAGGGATTGGCCGCTCAAAGTATTCTACATGTCCCTATCAAGTTTGGAATAAGTATATATAGTACCTCCAACGTAGAGCCAAGCCCTAGAGCGACACGAACCCAAAAAACCTGTTCCGAGTCGGACCTGACACGAGCGGACATAAACCCAATATTCCTAACAATCTCCTCCTATGTCCGCTGTGAACCCGACGTCGGAAAAGGGGGTAGTTTGTGAAATGTTCAGCCAAAAGTGAATCATTCACAACCGTGTCCGGCACCTGTTAAAACATTATTAGACTTAACACAAGAATTAGTATGCATGCATAAACAGAACAAGAGTTCAGCCACATCACATCATGTCTCAGATACAATCAGGGCACAGGCCCTAAACGCCTAGCGTCCCAAATCAAACAGAGAGCAACAGAAGTCCAAACAAACAGGTGAAAGAAAATAAAGAGCTAAACAGTGCTCTGAAACAGAGATACCAACAATAAAGTCTAACAATACTCTAACTATCAGAGTCCAGAAGATCATCATGATCAGGGTCCCAGTCTACCAGTGCTCCTCCTAGATCAGCAGCCCCTGTAATTTCCAACAGAGAATTTCATTTTAAAATGAATTCAAACATTTGAAAAATGTACAAATATCTAGTTCTACCATGAGAACGTAGTATTTTATTATTATTATTAGAGTTGGCTGGGAGGACGCTTCTACAGAGTATTATAGATAAACCTCAGAATCCGTTATCTGTTACCAAGTGAAACGATTTACGGACTTCTGCACACCGCAGCTATATCTGTGTTCCTATATGGAATGTCACGGTTACTGCTCTTCTAGAGTTGACTGGAACTCATCAAGTTTGGAATGGAACCAATCAACAAGAGAAAAGTCAAGCCAAGTCGGATCGTGTTATCAAGTTTGGAATAACACTCTCCTCCACGGCAAGATAGCCGAATGCAGGTGAAGTTGTTAGCATCAAGTTTGGAATGAAACAACTTACCAGATCCGAACTCAGCAACCAGGAGCATCAACGGAGCACAACATGCTTGCTTTGACAAAGGAAATTTGAAAATCAAAACAATTGGACTAAGGCTGAACTGAATCGCCTAACCTTGAACTAAGACTGAGCTAAACCGTCTTTAGTCCCATTTCCCCCACTGTTTTGATTAACCGGTCTTTGGGCATTCCTTTCGTCAATGGATCAGCCAGATTATCCTTCGAACGCACATCGACCAAAGTGATAATTCCTTGTTCTTTTAGATAATTCAACAAAGCATGTCTCAGTCGTACATGTCTCCTCTTAGTGTTATAGAGAGCATTCTTTACAACTTGAGCTGCTGCTTGATTATCACAATACAAGCTCAACGAGTTGACTTGTAACTTAGACAAGGGTATGTCTAAAATCAGGTTCCTGATCCAATCTGCCTCTTCACCAGCTGAAGCTAAGGCAAACAACTCGGCTTCCATGGACGACAGGGCTATACACGTCTGTCTTTTGGATTTCCAAGTGATAGCAGCTCCACCCAAAGTGAATATATATCCACTGGTAGACTTGCTGTTCCCAACTTCTGAACACCACGAGGCATCAGAGAATCCATCCACAGTAGGAGGATAACCAGTATAGCACAAGACATGATCTTTAGTACCTCTCAGGTATCTCATCAGCCTATCTAGGGCATCCCAATGCTCTTTGCCTGGACTACTGGTAAATCGACTCAGCATGCCAACCGTGAAGGCAATGTCTGGTCTTGTACAACTTGTGGCGTACATGAGACTACCAATTATCTTAGAATATTTTAACTGATCAATGCTGGTCTCTTCATTAGGACTCAACTTAACATTATGATCAAACGGTGTCTCAACAGGCCTACAGTCTTTGTATCCCCAAGTAGAAAGTAGTTGCTCTATATAATGAGCCTGGCTAAGGGTGACTCTACCCTTGTCAACTCTAACTTTCATACCTAATAGGGTATCCACAGGACCAAGGTCCTTCATGTCAAAAGCTTCTGCAAGAGTGGATTTGACATCCCTCACTGCAGCAAGATCTGAACCCAGAATCAACATGTCATCCACATATAGGCATATGATGACTGTTTGATTTGCCATCGAGCGGTAGTAGAGGCACTTGTCTGAGAGACTGGACTGAAATCCAACGCTCTTTACCACTTGATCAAATTTAATGTGCCACATCTTAGGTGCTTGTTTAAGCCCATAGATCGATTTGTCGAGCTTGCACACTTTGTCTCTTAGATCCTTATGTACATAACCTTCAGGTTGTGTCATATAGATCTCTTCATCAAGCTCTCCATTTAAGAAGGCTGTCTTTACATCCATCTGATGAACTATAAGGTTCTCGATAGAAGCTATGGCAAGAAGAATCCTAATAGTGGATAGGTGACACACAGGTGAATAGACGTCAAAATAGTCAATTCCCCCCTGTTGTTTATAACCCTTAGCTACTAGACGTGCTTTATATCTGGCTATAGACCCATCACTGTGCAATTTCTTCTTCAGTACCCACTTGCATCCTAAGACTTTAGCTCCTTTCGGCAGGTCAACTAAATGACAAGTGTTATTTTGTAGCAGCGAGTTCATCTCATCGTCGATGGCTTCTGCCCACATTAACGCATCTCTAGATCTCATTGCTTCCTGATAGGAGAATGGATCGTCCTCTAAGTGGTAGGTGACGAAATTCTCACCAAAATTTTAGGGACTCTATCTCTTGTAGACGTTCTAACCGGAACAGGTTCCACCTCTTGAGGTTGAGAAGCAGTGTCAGAGGGGCCAGCTTCAGGTTCTACAGTAGATTCTGCAATCACGTCAGTAGACCCGTGGACGGTTAAGCCATGATCTTTGATAAATTTATGTTCAAAGAAAATAGCATCTCTAGACTCTATCACTGTATTAGTGGATAGATCAAGAAACCTGTCAGCTGCACTATCTGCGGCACTACCTAGATAAACACATGTTGTCGTTCTAGGTCCCACCTTAGGTCTCTTAAGGTCTTGTAAACGCACATACGCGATACAGCCCCAAGTCTTTAGAGTATCATACCTACAAGGATAACCATGCCACAACTCATACGGGATAGAAATGAGTTTCGAGTGAGGCACTCTATTCAGAATGTGGTTCGCAGTAAGAACTGCTTCTCCCCAAAAGGAGTTGGGCATGCCAGCTGTTAGGAGCATAGAATTCAACATCTCTGTTAAAGTTCTATTCTTACGCTCGACAACGCCATTAGACTGGGGTGAGTAAGGAGCTGTGGTTTCAAGGATTATGCCCTCAGAGGCACAAAATTCCTTAAACTCAGTTGCAGTGTATTCTCCTCCTCGATCACTTCTGAGTCTCTTGATTTTAAGGTTCAACTGATTTTCCACACGAGACTTAAAAATTTTAAAAGTCTCAAAGGCCTCATCTTTCGATCTCAACAAAAATACATGACAATATCTCGAAAAATCGTCTATGAAGGTAATTAGATACTTCTTTCCCCCTCTAGTGATATGACTCCGGAAATCACAAAGGTCTGAATGTATCAATTCCAGAAGTTGTGTGCTTCTAGACACCGACTTGAAAGGTGTTCTAGTGATTTTGGTTTGCGCACACACCTCACACTTGTCAAATCGAATAGACAGATCTAAGGGAATGTTTTGACTCTTAGCTAGGTCTAGCATTTTCCTATAGTTCACATGTCCTAGTCTGTTGTGCAACAACTTGGGATCAATGAGGTTAGAACTCACTTGGTTAATGCTATCGTTATTTAGGCTAAGTCTATACATGCCATCGATCATAAACGCACACCCAAAATAATGTGAATTGACCATTAAGGTCATTCTACCGTTTTGAGTAGTGAAGGTCATCCCAGCCTTATCTAATAAGCTTATGGAAATCAGATTTTTAGTTAAGTTTGGAACTACTTTAACGTTTTGCAAAATTAAAGTTTTACCTGAAGAGAGCACAAGCTCTGCAGTCCCAGCATGAGTAACATCAGTCGCTCCTCCATTGCAGTTCTCGACTCTGTCCTTGACCGCTGTCACCTTAGAGAGAAGACTCCTGTCATTTGTGACGTGACAGGTAGCACCACTGTCCAGCCACCACTCAGAAGACGCACTGCGGTGACTACTCCCAATCATAGCCACGAAGGACTTAGGATCGGAGTTGTCGACCACCATGTGCGCCACATTTTGTGGGGCATCCTCTTTGACCTTCTTCGGACCCCTGCATTCAGCGGCCCAGTGACCCCATTTGCCGCAGTTGTGGCACTTGCCCTTCTTCCTTTTGAGAGAAGGCTTTTTGACCGCCAACGGTGCTGGAGTGTCACGCTTGGGTGCCGGGGGCTTCCGAGAGGGCTTACTAGGACGTGAAACGAAGTTGACAGCCTGTGAGGGCTGCGCAACCTGCTCCAGACTCTTTCCAGCAATATTCTGGTCTTCAATATGGATGAACCTTTTGAGTTCGTCCAAACTGATCTTCTCTTTCAGTCGGTGCATCTCGGTCTTGAAAAAGAGCCATTCAGGAGGCAGTTTACTCAGGATCATGTACACAAAGAGGCTGTCGTCCATCTTCGAATGATCATCATCCAGCTTCTGACGCAGGTTGACCAGCTCCAAAAGTTGAGAAGTGATAGGCACGTCTGCTTTGAATCTGAAGTTGAAGAATTTCTCTCCAATGAGCGACTTCGACAACCCTTCCTCCTTCTGGAAATGCGCATTCAGGCGATCCCATATTTCCTTTGCAGATTTGTAAGCGTGGTAGGTCAGCGCAAGCCGGGGATTAAGAGAGTTCAACAGATAATCCCTGCAGAAATCTTCATCTTTGTTCCACTGGTACTCGTCCACATTCTCGACGGTGGAGGCAAAATCGCTCTGAACAGTATAAAAGATCTCGCGTTCCTTCATTCCTAGTTGGACTTGAATTTTCCAACTGAGGAAATCGGAGGCGTCGAACGATTGCAATTTTATTGTGTCGAGCGCGCTTTTCTTCGACATAGTTCTAGATTGAAACCAAAAAAAAAATTAAAATGCTAGAACGAGGTCACCTGAGCCGTGTGAAGATGAGTCCAAAAAATCTTTGGATCCAATCCAAATAATTATTTTGCTCCTCCACTCCGGATGATCAAAAATTTTCTTGTCTGAAGTAGAGATCTTCCTTATGGAAAGTAAGAATCTTCCAAGCCAAATAAGACCCTTCCTCTAGATGAAAACAAAGGTTTGCTCGATCTGAATGATACTAACAAGTATCGGGCTGCTGCAAGTGGATAGACAAGAAACTTGGACTTTGCAGATCCTGGAAGTGGCAACACTCAGATAGACAAGATCTGGTTCGGCACTACTGGAGAGCAATTTGGGCCACAAAGAGACAACAGAATCAGAGCGATTTTCTTCCCATCTGGAGCAGGTAAACCAGCGATCAGAAAAGCTCAGATTAGATCTGATAGGCCCTGTTGCAGATCTATAGATCCAGCACCATTCCAAGTTTCTCCGATCCGCGGTAAGGAAGAAGATTGCGAAATCTCGAGAGAAAGAAGATTTCACGTTGGTGCCGTCGGAAACGGAGGATCTCTGTTGGCTGGGAGCACCGCAGGCTTCAATTTGCGATCCTTTCCGGCGACAGCAAGAGAGAAAAAAAAAACGAGCACGAGAAATCTGAGCGGCGGAAGAATCGATCCTGGTTCCTCCTTCCTTGCGATCCGGCGACCACTCCAAAGAAAAAAAAGGATGCAATCTCCTTCGCAGATCACGAGCACAGCACGGGAGCGGCGGCTGTAGCAGACGGGAGCGGGAGATTGGGAGCGACGGTTGCGTGAAATCGCTAAACTTGATGAGAGCGATTGGTAGCGGACTGCGGTGGAATCGCGAAATCGCAGAGAGTAGAGCGGCGGAAACCCTAGCGTTACTTTGAGAATGTGAGGGATTGGCCGCTCAAAGTATTCTACATGTCCCTATCAAGTTTGGAATAGGTATATATAGTACCTCCAGCGTAGAGCCAAGCCCTAGAGCGACACGAACCCAAAAAACCTGTTCCGAGTCGGACCTGACACGAGCGGACATAAACCCAATATTCCTAACACCCCACCCCTAAGCGAGCTTAAATGGTTGTTAGAAAACTGTGGAGAAATGATCTTGTTATGTGACGAGTGTTGAAGAGGCCCATATGGTCGTAATGAGTTGCTTAGAGGATCCTAAGAGAGCACATGGTTGTTCGTAAGCGAGCTACATGGGGCCTTTGTACAACTATCCTTGGGTAGCTCTTTTAAAACTGGACATAGGATTTTGACGAGTGCAAGCTGCACAAAATCCTCCTTTTTTGGTCTCTTTAATGAGGTCTAAAAAAGTATGAGGCCAAATACCTAATGAGTTAGATATCATGTTGCGACATCAGCACGGGAATCAGCACATTTTCGACTGTCGTATGTTCGGGAGTTCTATAGCGAGGTGGATTATGAGAGAGATAAAAGTAGCATGGTGCAAGATTAGACTTTGGATCAACACACTCTCAACTACTGCATATCCACAAGGGATCAACACACTCTCAACTACTACATATCCATGAGGCCTGGCGAGGTGGATTACAAGCAAGTTGAAAGTCGTGTCAATGGTGCATGATTGAAATTTTGGATCATTAACCCCCCGACTGTCGTATGTCTGCGGCTCCTGAGACGAGGTGGATTACAAGTGAGTTGAAAGTCGTGTAAACAATGTAAGATCGGACTTTGGATATACCAACATTCCAGATTTTTGCATATCCGCGGGGCCGCTGGAGAGGTGGATTACAATCGAATTGAAACTCGCATCAATGGTGCAAAACCATACTTTAGATCAACACGTTAGAAATTTATATTAAGCGTGCATGCCACAAACGTTCACGTTATGACATCAATAAATCAAATAATCTCGTGTGACCTATGTGCATAGGATCGACATGAATATAATTAATTAATTCTTACTCAACGGTGTAGCAAGATTTACTACTTATAAAATTTATGCGATCACATATAATTAAAATAATGTAGAAACACGACACACTATAAAATTAAGCGCGAAAAATGAATAAAACGCGTACCATTTTTGGACTCGGTTTCATGTCGCAGAGTAACCGACATTTTCAAAAGAACGCTTGTATTACATCGAATGAAGGTTGTGGCCCTTGATATAGATTCGGAAATTCAAATCTCAATGAAAATTAATTCCCCTTTTGATTTTACTAATTGGCACAAAAATGAAAAGGTGTTCTGATCAGCCTTGGAAATTCCAACATATATATATATAATATAATATATATATATATATATATATATATATATATATATATATATATTGGACTCCTTTTGTCTACTGCTCGATGTAAGTGAGGGGAAAAGCAGCAATCAATGTGTAATGGCAGGCTTTCTTCTCAGTCAACAATGGAGGAAGGTAATTAGGAACAGAGCAATGGATTTAGCAAAGAACAGCGGCTAATCCTTTTCCGTTTCCGTCAAATCAGGAAGAGAAGGTCGATCTTCGTCGGAGGAGTAGCCATGGTTCGCGATTTTGACGAAGCAACTGGAAACTCAAGCCTCCTGTGAGGAATACCAAAACCAGCGATAGTTTTATCCGATGGGGGAAGGATAACTCAAGAGGAGAAGAAATCACCGCCCGTCACTAACGCTTAAGAGCAGGAGACCGCAACTCGCTGGGCTTCGTCCCCAGAGGAGCAGTTCACGAACGGAGAGAAGACGCAATAACCGCTCGCAATTGTCACTCTTGTTCACGTATGGCTGGATGATATCACCAGTTCTCTAATCTCTCCTTTAATAGGCAAGGAATGCTAGAATAATTGAGGGCGAGAATATCAAATACGTTCCTCAATTCTTTATTAATGTCCAAATCGTCCCCAAAATTTAAATGGGCGCATGAAATTGAACCCGGTCGATCCGAACGTGCCAAGAGTGAGACCTAGCTTCCATAACTGAAAGTCGAAATAATCTAGCCCACCTATCACGGGTTTCGACACTCGCGCAAAATTAATTTGACGCACACTTAGGAGAGATACAAATGGACTCAACATAACGCATACGATTGATAGAGACGACTCGATTAAATTAGTTAACACATAATTAGGAAAACTTACACAACACACTCCCGCCCGTTGCATGTCCACGAGCCCTTGACGAGGTGGATAACAAGCAAGTCGAAAGTCGCATCAACGGTGCAAGACCAAATTTTGGATTTACACACTACCCCCTGCTGCATATCCATGGGGCTCTTCCCCCATCTCGTTTCTCAGTGTACTGTAACCGCTGAGAAAGGTACGAGCATTTGAGGGGTAGACAACCAACGTGCAAAGTGCTCCTAACGAGCCGTAGGTGAATTACATGGGTCCTCTCCACAACTGTCCTTGGGTAGCTCTCTCTTAATTATCTATGTAGGATTATTTCGACGAGTACGGGCTCCACACCGACATTTTCAAATAATGAAAATTGCTAGATAATTTCAAAAGAAAAAGCTCGAAGAGCGAATGTTGACGTAGAACGATCATAAAACCTAACAAATTCCATGATCTTTGAAATCTAATGGTGTCCTCCTCACTTACACTCTCTTTAATTTTAACTATGAGATCTATTACTCTTTTGTATGAATAGAGTTTCTATCTACTCTCTTAATCTTATACATAGTTATAAAATATATGATAAATAAACTTTGTATTACCATCCTTGGTATGAATTACAATTGTCATTTTATGGTTCATATTGAAATCCATCTAAACAAATGCTAATAAATTGTGCATTTTACAGTGCTTTTTGTGCAAGGACAATTCACTAAACCAACACCACACCTAATTACTTGACTATAATACTACAGCTTCAACAATCTCCTTGCAATTCATAGAAAATATAAGCAATAAACCACTAATTATATTTATATCATAAATAAGTTATTTTCAAGATTCCAAGCATGATTTCCATACCATAAGGCCCCGTTTGGAAGGACTTATTTTCACCGATCAAGCGGTTACGACCGCATGAACAAGACCTAAGAGAGCACAATTTCAATTTTACATTTTTACTCTCAAGAGTTACTATTAAAGAAGACCTACTTATTAGTCCCCTCTCCTTGTTCCAAACCAACATCACCACCTTTCTCTCCCTCCGACGACTCCCCATATTCATGCGCCACATCATATGTTGCATGAACTCCCACAAAAACATAATAAATCAACATTATTACGCTGCATATTCCAAATCTTATAAACGCATCCGCTCCGAGTGACCCCATCAAGAATAGATTCATTGCAATTGATAACGATGGAAGCCAGGGAACTAATGGCACCCCCCACACCTTCGGCTCCCTATATCTAGGCACAAACACATGAAGCCCCAAAGTTGCCAAAGCCCATATCGGTATTGTGATCAAATACCCGACCCACCCATTGGGTTTCAACCCCCAATAAGCAGAAGTTGCCATTGAGGAAGCGATTATCAAGAGCAAGAAGACGATGAGTTTCATCAAGTCGGGCTTTGAAGACATGTCTTTCACATAGTAACGTCTAACAAGGAGAGCTACGGCCATCATCATAAAGATGAAGAGGGTGCTGATGGAGATCAAGCTTGCCAGGATGTTGAGGCTGGAGAAAAAGGCGATGAAGGCACTGGAGATGGTCATGAGGAGAGTGGCGTAGATTGGCGTGCCAGTTCTAGGGTGCACTAGCGCGAAAAATGGCGGGATAATATGACTCCTAGCAATGTGGGTTGTGTAACGGGCGGTGCCGATGGAGCCGACGAGAAGCACAGTGGTCATACCCTTCAAAGCACCCAGCGCTACGACGTATTGAGCCCATTGCATTCCCACGCTCCTGAATGCCACCGAGTATGCAGCGTTTGGATCAATATCCGTGTACCTATTAGAAGTTTTAGGGTTAAGATTCAGTGACCGCGAATTAAAGAAGAAAATAAAGCCATGTTCGGCAGCCCGATGAAAATAAAGTGAAGGTCCAAGGAAGGGTTCCCGCAAGGGTGAAATGCATGCAAACCTTACCAAGCATTTTTGCAAGAGGCTGCTTTCAAAACTCAAACCCGTGACCTCAAAGTCACACGACAACACCTCAAACAATGCGTCCAAAACTATCCTTCAAATTTCTGAAATACTGTAAATAAGAATAAATATTCCCAAAATTTATCCCGACCTTAGAATATGCGCATATAATGTGTATATAATAACTCTAATCACACCCCGAGTCTCGACAAAGAAATCATAAATTTTGATTATTTTAATTAATCGTATTAAGGTAGGCTGTAGCTTTAAAACACAGCTATTTAGCACTCCACGGAATTATATAATAAGGGAATTATAATCATTTACAATAATTATATATATAATATTAATGTATATTTGGTTATATACGAGACTAGAATGTTTAATAAGTTTGGTTCGGACATCGGGATATCTGATATTTCTTTGAGTAAAAATACCGTCCGCCATGGGGACCTTTAGGTCCCCACCAATAGAAACCTGTAAATTTGTGGGGTCCACAGTGCAAAGTAAATCTATGCAATGTTGCCCCACTTGGTCGCGCATTTTGATTGGCCGAGCGGACCTTTTTTTAGGTCTGCTCGGCGGACGGAAAAAAATATCCCCGAAAGGAATTCCACTATAACCACCACCTGAAATATTTTGAGCGACATAACATAAAATTCAGTTATAACACTATCAAAAACTAACCAATCATATCTCCATTCCCGGAGAAATTTTTTGGTCAAGTGGCAGGCCAATTGAAATGGATTATTTCATAGCAGTGTGTGGCTCCCGCAATGTATAGTAAATTTGTTGTGCCATTAAAATTTATATTGGAATTTTGATAATGTTAAAACTTAAAAGCCACATATAATTTTTTTTCATATATGATATGGGAGTGACAGCTATGGAGCTTCGCCCCAACGGCCAACTGCAACAGTATATCTGCGCGACACTATTCTGCCTCCGACATTGTCCTGACGTGACGGCACTCCTGCCGCTTGCAATCAAATTTTTAATGGAATGATATTTTTTTCCTTTTAATATACTATAAATATTAATTTGCAGATGAAGTCCGCTAAAACTCAGTGAGCACGAATGAAATACGTGCGGATTCAATGATCGTGGTGGCATATAACCACTTAGGCTTTGTTTGGCGCCGCGTTTTGAGAGCAGGGGACCGCGAATTTTTCACAAGCAGCGCCAAATAATTTCTGGGAGACATCACGGTGGCATCAGACACCGTGAATAACAGCGGTGTTTGAGTCGCGGAAATATTCCGCGACTCAAAACATCACGGTGGCTGTAGCGCTGCGGTACTTTTTTAAAAAAATTGTTATATTTATACAATGTATAAGCGATCTCTGGTGTTGAACAGTAAAAAGCCGTCGGTTATGTTTATATATAGACATAGTTTAACAGCAATTCAAAATTACAAAAACAATTCAAAATTACAAATATATATATATATATATATAGTTTAACAGTAAAAAAAAATTAATAAAAAATAATATTTTACAAAAAAAAATAATTAACAACAGTAATAGATTGATTATATTTATACATATAACTAAAAATATTATACATATACATGTAATTATATCATTATGTATATATATTTATTATATTAGAAAAATAGATTATATTATACGAGTCACGAGAATCTTCGCACGGGCTACGCCCGTGCTCCATGCTCTCGGGCTGCATTCAGCAGCAACAGGCGGGCTTCGACCGCCTGCGCACGGGCTTCGCCCGTGCTACATGCTCGGGCGGTCTTCGACCGCATAGTCGTCCGCTTCGACGCGCGCAATGCACCAGCTCGGCGTCACACCCGTCACTCGCGGCCCCCGAAGAACTTTGGTGCGGCGCCAGAGTGCTCTGGGGGCTACGAGTGGCGGGTGCGACGCCGGCTGGTGCATTGCGTCGAAGCGGGGACTATGCGGCCGAAGGCCGACCCGAGCATCAAGCGCGGGCGAAGCCCCCGTGCGTGCGGGCGAGCCCGCCTGTCGCCGGCCGAAGGCCGACGAGAGCATTGAGCACAGGCGTAGCCCGTGCGACGATGCTTGTATATTTTAATATAAAACGTTATAATATAGTTATAATATTTTAAAATTATATAATTATAATATATTATAATCTATAATATATAAAGGTTATATTGTTATAAATATATATTACAATATATAATATTTAAAATATATATAATATAAATTATATATAATATAAAAAATAATATTAATATAAATTATATATAATATATTTTTGAAAAAAAAATTGGATTGAGTTTTTAGAAAGTTTTGGTTCATGTGATTGTGACTCATAGGTTGAAACAGCACTGCAAACGCTGTTTTCCAACACGATTCACAGATGTCACCCTCTAACAAAACAGCTGATTATTCCACCACTGCTTCTCCTGTCGCTGCAGCATGCAGCCACGCCAAATAGATGCTTAGGCTCAGTTTGGCACGGTGTCGGTCAAAAACATGGAGGTTAAATTGTCATTCGCTAACGTCCATCTAAAAAACTTTATCCATCTTTATATTCAAACGAATAATATTTGTTAGGCGAACCCAAACTTTTATGACTGCCGCCACCATGCCAATCCGAGTATTAAGCACACCGATGGCAGTCTCTACCCAACCAGGACAAGTTTTTCCCTAATGGCGAACTTCGGGCAGCTTGTAGGGTTCAAATGCGAGCCTGCTAGTTCCGGCTGCATTGAGGAGCTTATTACTATTATTATTATATTTATATTATTTTAAGGTAAATATAATTAGAAAAAAATTATTATAAAAATATAATTCGAACGGAGTGGGGGAAGTAAAGTACCTCTGCATCATGCCGAGGGCCAGCGCCATCAAGCAGTAGATAACTGTAATCACCGACATGGATCCGAGCAATCCCAACGGAATATCCCTCGCCGGATTCTTCGTCTCCTCCGCCATCGTCGCGATGTTATCAAATCCTCCGTACGCAAAATACACGATCGCCGCCGCCTGGAAAACCCCCTTCGCCCCGTACGGCATGAACGGCGTCAAATTCTTCGCATCCGCGTGCGCGAATCCGGCCACAATGACGAACACTATCACCGCCACATGAACCATCGACGCCACCCAGTTGAAGTACGACGTCTTCTTCGTGCTCAGCACCGCCAGCGTCCCCGTCACGAACAGCACCACCACCGCAATCGGATCCAGCTGGTTATAATTCTCCGCCAGATTATCGGCGCGTATTCTCAGCGAATTCGGGGGTTTATTTATCAGCGTCGCTAGGTACGAAGTCCAAGACCTAGCGACGGCAGCGCTGCCGAGGATGGAATCGAAGATGAGGTTCGCGGCGGCGATGAAGGCGGCGAAATCTCCGAGCTCGACGCGGAGGTAAGCGAAG